>OX439044.1:39133635-39705711 GCA_949317995.1 Acholoe squamosa
CGGAGGGTGAGGAAATATTTACCAGGAATTGGCCCGCAATACAAACGGGAGTCAGGAAAAACGGGAGTCACGTGAGTGTAACAAACTTAAGACTACCAACCGGTAAGTTGAGTGACGCTGTAGATACTATGCGTCAGATTCACATCATGCAAAGATTTCTGTACAAAGTGGGTTTGTCAGTAGGGTTAATTTTACAACACAGAGAAAACAGAAACAAACTACGCTACTTTCACGCGACTCTTTTACAACCCCTTCCCACCATAACTAATTCAGAAACTTTGGAAGAACTTCTCTCCCTCATGGAAAACACTGTCACTTCCCAAGAAGTACAGAAACTTTGTGACTCTGACACCAAGTGGAAAGTTCTTTTCTCCACCAATTGGAACGTTTGCGTTACATGGGACCCAGAGAATTCCCCATAGGGGGCAGGGTTACCCACTCGGGTCGACTTAAAAAGAAAGGAGGTGTGTTAGATTTTCCCAACAGGGACAAGTTATGCATCTTTCGCTTCATATCCTTTCACTTATACAAGCCCGGCAAACATGCTTCGAAATTGTTGTGTCAGTTCGATTCCGATGCGAAATCTGAAACCTTTCCCGGTTTGATCATCAGGGACTTACCCACATTAGAGAACTTGTTCGATATACAAATAGCGGTTTACACCACCCGTAAAGTGAAAAACCGAGTTACCCTGATCAGTCCACCTTCCAAAACATCGGCCACCTGATGTAAAGTGAACCTACACCTGTCCATGACACACGGTTTGCATGTGTCCCTCGTTACAGATTTCAATGAATACGTTGGCATCTACGAATGTCCCGAGTGTAAGTCAGCGTTCACGACTAATTTCTTACTGAAAGGACACAGGAACCAACTTTCCCCTTGCAGACAAGTCGCCTTGAAATACCAAATTTCGAAAACGGTTTTCGAAGCACTAGCAGATTTTTCCATTTTTTCCTCCCGACAGAAATTCAAAAATGTACCCTTACAAAATAACCTGCGATTTCGAAGCTTTCTTCAGACTGTCCAAAGAACGGTCGACCGAACATGTGTCAGTCCTGTGGGAACACGTCCCTCTATCGGCTAGCATCGCATCGGACTTTCCAGGACGCGAAGGTCCGGTCTTCTTCATGAGACAATCTGACACAGATTCAGACCCCTTGTTGGATAGGGTTTTGAATTACATAAACGACACCGCCAAGGTCATCGGGGAAGCAGTGCTAGAACTTTACCAGCCATTAGATGAAGGATAGCTGAAGCTCTCCATCTAGAGGAGGCGTTCAGTCCTCCCGACATCGACTTCAATGAAACTCGGATAAGACACCCTTTAGTTGAACTGAAAAAGAGACTTTTGAGATATCTCTGCCAAGTTCCGGTCGTAGGTTTCAACTCGGGGCGTTATGACTTAAATCTGATCAAAGTACAGCTTCACTCGTTCTTCTCCTCCAAAGACCGATGAGAACGAAGAATTCAGCATCATAAAGAGAAGTAACCAATACTTGGCGATTTACACTCGGCACACTGTTTTCTCAGACGTAGTAAACTATTTGGCACCTGGTTATAACTACGCGAATTATCTACTAGCTTTCACCAGAAATCAGCACAAAGGTCATTTTCCTTACGAATGGATGACATCTACCAGGAAACTGGAAAACAGAACACTACCACCAAGATCTGCATTTGACAGCAAACTGACTGGCACCAAGATGACTACGCCAAATGTGAAAAAGTTTGGTCCGAACAGAACATGCAAACTTTCAGAGATTACTTGATCTACTACAACAACAAAGACGTGAAACCCTTCATAGAGGCACTGAATAATCACGCTAAATTTTTCAGGGACCGCAACATTGACATGTTCAAAGACGGAATCTCCCTTCCGGGTTTGACTTTACGGTTCCTTTTTCAAACCAGAGAGACCCCGTTCGTGACCTTCCACCAGTTCAACTCCCACCTCCACTCTCTGATAAAAAAAAATCTGGTCGGGGGTCCTTCCATAATCTTTCATAGATTTCATGAGAAGGGTGTCACGCTGATAAGGGAACACAAGTATGGTGAAGAAGCGAGAACGTGCGAGCACATCCTAGGTGTAGACGCTAACTATCTGTACTTGGGCTGTATGAGCGAAGCATACTGCACAGGTTATTACCTGGTGAGACGACCCGAGACTGAGTTCAAACTGAAAATTAGGCAAAGAAACTCTAAGACCGCTTTAGAGTGGTTACACAACGTGGAGCATGCCCACAGCGTGAAACTTTGCCACGCTTTCAACGGAGGGGAGGTATTTTGCAATTTCACGGGTGTTGGTTCCACGCTCATGGGTGCATACCGCTGCACAGATATCTGTGTGCTTCAGACAGGGACGAGAAATGTGACAGAACAGCTAGAGTAACTGCTTACTTAAAAGTTCTAGGTCACAAGTTGATCGTCGTATGGGAGTGTGAATGGAGAAAGATGAAACGCCAGGATCCGCAGGTTATGGCATCCAAACAACACTGGAAGGTCTCAAAAGCTGTTCGAAATCCCATGACAGAGAGTGACATCATATCCTCTGTGAAAGACGGGAAAATGTTTTAGGTGGACATTACTACTCCTCACCTACATGAATACTTCAAAGAAATGACTCCTGTTTTCAAGAACGTGACCATTTCGAAATCCGACATAGGAACTCACATGACAGGCTTTGCGAACAACGAAAACCTGATGAACGCTCCTCAGAGATCCTTGATAGGCAGTTACCACGGAAAAAAGATTGTCTTGGGAACACCTCTTCTTAAATGGTATTTGGTATCATGGTTTAATATTTACTGAAGTGCAGATGTTCATAGAATACTTTCCTAGACAACCCTTCACCGGTTTCGCAGATGAAGTAACCGCGGCGCGAAGATGTGGTGATGTAAACGCGAACGAGAAAATTCTGTCAGACTGTTACAAGTTGATGGGAAACACCATGTACGGTAAAACAAATTGCAACAAATAAAAACACACCACTGTGAAATACACTAGAGGTCGAACCTTCGAATTATTGACCAATTTGTGGCGGGTCAAATGGACACTGACAGTCTTTACATGGCTCTCAGCGGTGAATCGTTGGACCAACTCGTGAAACCCGACCTGAGAGAATCGTACTTTAGAGAGAAATGAATCTGGATTCCAACAGCAGTGTGCAACGACCACTTAGAGCTTTTCGTAACGATAAAAATGGAAGGTGTCAAAGAATGGATCCCCCTCACTTGTTGTCAGAAACGATACGTTCACGTCCACGTTCACGTCCACTCCGGGTCTTTTCAAATCCGAGTGGGAGGGTGATTCTAAGTCTCAACTCCAAGACTTACATTTGCTACGATAAAGACTCGTTAGGTGAAAGAAAATCAAAGAAATGGAGTGCAAAGGGTGTCATAAAAAAACAAAACGCTCAAGAACCCAAAGACTTCTTGGATGTTCTTTTGAAACGAAAAACTATCCACGCTCTTAATACAAATTTTAAAGTAATAGAAAACAAAATGCATGTAGATGTAGATAAGCTGGTGAGATAATATCCTTTATTGTTGTATTAAATTCATCTACTACGTCATCGACAATGTGTACTTGCGATCAGATGTGTTGTTCTTTAAGGCCCCTTTGTTAAGCCAAGGTGTTCATAAAGTGTTCGTTTCTAATGCTGTATTTGATTCATTTAGTGTGTGTTTCAAAGATGTATTTCAAAGAGTGGTTGGTACCACCAGAGATAGAGCTATAGGAGTATATCAATTCCATAACGAGAACACATGTGCTTTCGTCAAAAGGCGATATACGATAGAATTGATCAACACGTTGCTTTCTCTTTTGGAAGAGAACTCAGACTTCTTGAGAAAGATGTGTCATTGTTCAAAGGGAACATTCGACTCTTTTTGTCAAAAGTGTGTCGACCGAATGTTGTGTAGCAAAGTTCCTTACCCCGGTGTACCAGCTGCTCAACTGAGAAGTATCATGTCCAGACAAACTGAATGGAGTACTTGGTATAGCTCTTCAGTGGATTTCACTTGTAATATCGATGAGATGTGGATGGGAAATATGGCTTACACCTATCCTTCATTTCAAGAGGATACTTGCTCCAAAGTTGTACACCAAGATTACACCATATACAGTTGGAATTATGACAAACAAAAGTTGAATGTGTACATCTCAATGTGTGGGTTCTGTCATGTTCCTCTCCGATATTCGATTATGTTATGTAGAGAGTGTGAACTTGTATTTAGCAACTTGTAAATAATGAAGTGTAAATATAATTTATCAAAATAAAAAAAATAGAATAAATTTGTTTGTCAAGTTTTTATTGGGTAGGGGCGGGTTTCCAAAAAAAAGGCCCCCCCCAAAGGCCCCCCACGCCAAGGGCCCTCCAAAAATATTTCCCAGTCTTTTTGTTTTTTTCTTCTTGACAAGCTCACAGCTTGCCTTTCTTTATTTATATAAAAAATATCTCACTATAGTCACACCCTCATCTACATAATAAATCACACCTCTTTATGCTAGTGTAGGGGACCAGAAATCCTTGTGCCCGGTAGATTGACCCTCAGGGGCCAGATACCTGGTAATCACTGCTCCCCTTGTGTGTATCATACTGATCCAGGTGTAGTTGGAAGGTGGAACTATCAGGCAGGGGACGTGGTGTAATGGTTAGCATGCTGGAATGTCATGCCAGAGATCTGGGTTCGAGTCCCGGTGATCCTAGATATTTTCACCGTCCTCTACACTAATAAGGTCACATAACTACTTGCTTGCATACAGCTGACGGTATGACGTGTGGACAGCCAACCAATCAGAGGTCTCCATTTTGGCAAAAAATTTAAAAAAATAGAGTCACACCACAGGGGTTTGGGTCATGTAACCATTTTGAATTTCCTGCCAAAAGGGAGGGTTCTGATTGGTCCTTGTTGGTGCCACACCACGGGGGGTCTAGGTCACATGACCCAACATTTGAATTTCCCACCAAAAGGGAGGCCTCCGATTGGCTGCATCCCCAGTGAGTAATATCCTTAGATTAGCTATTGTCCCGTTCCGATACATTATATTCTACTGTATGTGCATCATTGCCACACATAAAGGTCATTACAAAACTGACCCTGAAGACTCAACATCCTGTCCTAAAAGATTAAACCTGTATTTGTATCACTGCTGTCCTTGAAGGGTTTAACCCTATATATACCCCATTACTGTACTGAAAGGGAGGGTTAAACCTGTATGTACATCACTGCTGTGATTAAACTGTAAAAATCTTATAAATGTACTTCATTGCTGTCCTTAAATGTATAGTATTGCTTTCTGTAAAGCGTTCAATTTGTATGCATTTCATTCCAGTCCTTAAAGGGTTAAACATATATGTACTTCATTGCTGTCCATAAAGGGTTAATCCTGTATGTATATCACTGATATCTATTGCTCTCCTTAAAGGGTTAAACCTGTTGTTTCATTTTGTTTGTTGTTGAATGTTCTTTGTTCTTTCATGTTGTCTGTCTCATATTATTTGTTGTTTCATGCAGTTTGTTACTTAATGTTGTTTGTTGTTTCATGCAGTTTGTTACTTCATGCAGTTTGACACTTCATGTTGTTTGTTGTTTCATGCAGTTTGTTACTTCATGTTTGTTGTTTCATGTTGTTCTTTCATACAGTTTGATACTTCATATTGTTTCATGTTGTTTGCTGTTCTGTGTTGTTTCATTGTCCCACTGTTTCCGTGTTGGTTGTTCTGAGTTTGTTGATTATGTTGGTTGTTGTTCCATATTGTTGTTGTTTCACATTGTTTCACATTTCATGTTTTTTGCTATTTTGTATTGTGGTTGTTTCATATTGTTTGTTTTTTCCGTCTTGATCGATACTTCATTTTTTTTTTTTGCATGTTGTTTGTTGATCTTTATTTTTGTTTATGTTGTTTCATGTTGCTTGTTGTTTCATGTTGCTTGTTTCACATTGTTACATGCTGTTTTTTTGTTACATGCTGCTTGTTGTTTCATGCTGTTTTTGCTTCTGTGACTTACATGACAAACCAAGAACCATTTGAAACCTAAAGTATGTAGTTTCCTTATCTGGCAGTAGAGAGCAATATCCATGGGTACCACAAAGTACACCAGTATAATTGGTCCAATTGATTAAAGGGAGTAGATCACAATCCAGCTTGTTCAAAATTGACCAACAATTTCTCTTAGTAACTTGTAGGGATGTTAGTTTGATGCTAAGGTAACATAAGGAAAGCATAACAATCATAGGTCACAGTGTCTGTTTTTCGGCTGGAGGGTATTGAAGTTTGGTGGTCTTAAGTATGGCTGCCTATGAGAATTTGTATTTTCCTACATTTATTCCATAGAAAAAAATCTTATATACAATTACCGTAATCTCCCGTGTATAAGGCGCGTCTTATACGAGGGGTTTTAGTTATCCCCAAATCCACAAGGGGGATACCAAGACCTTTCTTTCGATATGTTACACTTCCCCTAAGTCCTAATAGGACATAATGTGGGCCAGAGGGGTCTGGGGGACCCTAGGTACACGTAGCTTTTTGAATTTTTAAAATCCATTCAGTAGAACAAAAGATATGAATTTTTTATTTTTTTGGTAATGTAGAGGTATACATATGTACATTACGTTATGGTCCTTTGGCGCGGTGGGTGAGTCAGCCACCCGGGCTTCGCCCTCCACTTCCAGGATAGGTGGCAGCATCTGTTCGGGTGGTGTGAGAGAGGCACGGGGGGGGGGCGCCACTGTCCCTACCTATAAGAGGAGGACAGGGCTCAGTCGCCGCGTCAGAGTGAATGAGACCATCGCTGTATGAAGTGCTCTAACCTAGTACAAAGAATCCGGTATCTCATACAATCTCTCCGAGCTACCTCCGGGTAGCCGTGCCTGTGTTATTCGAACCGAAATAAACCCTGTTCGCATACACCCGAATCCTCCTCTTGTTGACTTGTCTGTCCAATCGAATAAGGGGAGAACGGAACCCATTACACTGGTGCCGTGACCAGTGGGTTCGGCAGAAATGTATAGCCCGGACACATAGTGTCCGAACAGGCGGGTGATCCCGTATAACGCCAATCCGGATGAGACCCTGGATGAATCAGCGCATTTTAATGCGCCCTCCAGGGATCAGCAATGGAGGGACACGATACCTCACTACGCGGATAGTGAGGAAAATGTCCCGGAATCAATCCTGGTGAAACACCGGGTTGAACGTGTCAACCAACATTACTCTGTCAATTTAGAATTGGCAGATTCTTTGTTCGAAACTGGAGGAAGCCATGACCCAAACCATCCGGCTCCTATGCCAAGGAAGGTAACCTTTGGTCAGCTTCCTTACGATGTCCCAGGGCAATTACCACTGGGAATGTTACTTTCACCATTCCGGATCATGATAAATACAATCAGGAAATGGATGAAATGAACCAGCAATATCTGGCTATGAACGAGACGCTTAACCTGATAGCGAGAGCTAAAGATGAAGCATTCGAAGAGAAAGAAGATTTTTTGGAGAATCTCCGAGATATGAGAGCCGAGTTTGAAAATGAAAAACAAACTCTGAAGCAGCGACTGCACGAAGAAGAAACCCAATTTCTAAGTGCAAAAGAATCGCTGCAGGCAGAATACGAACGCCTGAAAGAATGTTGTGTTAAACAGGCCGAGGATAACGAAACTGTCCGGATAGGTATCCTCCAATACAATGAACAACTAATGAATGATCGGGATGAATATCTACTCGAACTGCAGGATTTACAAAATACTGCAGCTGCATTGGGTGACTATGTAGAACAAACCCAACAAGCAATTGGCCCATTAGACGATACAATAAGCGTACAATTAGCTAGTCGTTTACAGGCAGGTGCTACAGTAGATAATGATGACGCTGTAGGATCGCAAAGCGCGACACCTGCTCCCGGCCTCACTCGGTATAATCCTTTTGTAACCGATGGGGCTGATAAACATGTAGCAGGCGGTATTTATAATCCCAATAAACCGCCGAATGGAGTAGATTCCACAACTAAAGTAACAGGAGCACCCACTAAAGGTGATTCCCATTCTACTCCGCCCGGAAACAATTTACGAGCCCCACCAGTACCTCAAATACCTTTTTTGATGAATACAACTGCTGGTGGAGCAGGTGATCCCTCTGATTCAAGGAACAATGGTTCGGGTAAACAAGACGGGAATCGGAACAACCCGAAACAACCTGACCCCCCGAAACCCATCCCTGGTCCCGGCGCAAGCACACCACGTCCCCCACCAAGAAATGCAATGCCTGATGGCCATTATCGGAATGCTCCATCTCGTCCAACTTATGTAGGTGTGCATAATGCACAAAACCCACATACAGGAACGTATGCCGATGGTGGTCAACCTCCGGCCGGCGATTCCCATGGTGTCAGGAGATACCAAGCGAATAGCTACGGCTATGACGGTTATAATACCGGTTATACCAATACCCGAAATTCAAATTATTTTGGGCAAGGCCGCAACCAAGGCTATGACGGTGGCAGAGGATATCGGTCAGGAGGATCCGGTGGCGGAGGATATCGGTCAGGAGGATGCGGTGGCGGAGGATATCGGTCAGGAGGATCCGGTGGCGGAGGATATCCGTCAGGAGGATCCGGTGGCGGAGGATATCCGTCAGGAGGAGCCGGTGGCGGAGGATATCCGTCAGGAGGATCCGGTGGCGGAGGATATCCGTCAGGAGGATCCGGTGGCGGAGGATATCCGTCAGGAGGATCCGGTGGCGGAGGATATCCGTCAGGAGGATCCGGAGGTGGAAGATATCCACCGGGAGGATCCGGTGGTGGAGGATATCCACCGGGAGGACCAGGAAGAGGAAGTAATACTCCTTATGGTGCTAATCAAGGAGACGGAGGAAAGCCTAAGAGAATGAATAGGCGTTCTTCCATGTCTCCCGGAATGCAGGAAATTTTTGATAATAGTAGATGCATTCAGGGATTAGGAATCGACTGCTATCGTAAAGGAGCCGATGTGGTCGAAGTAATGGATTGGAGCCTGAAAGAAGCCAATCGGCTCAGGGGTTGTTCTAATCCTGCGCGTCGTATGGGACGGATACCTCCGCCATACGATCCGAATGAACCTTGGAAAGATAGTTATCAAATCTTTGTAGACGAGGTGAATTGTAGCGGATGGACTAAAGACGAAGCATTACCGTATTTAGTCTGCTGGCTTAGTAAGGGAGGCAAAGTAGCCCTGAACAGATGGAGAAAAGAATATGGAATAGAAGGTACCTACGACGAATTGTTAGAGTGTGCCTGCTACCTATTCGGTTCTATTGTCCGAGAGGATCCTTGGATCACCTTTAAGAGACGGACACAGAAACCCAGGGAGTCACATAAAGTCTTTGGGCTGGAACTACAGGACCTGCTCAGTAAAGCTAGGCCTAATTGGGAATATGACGATGAATGTTGGATACAAGAGTTATTCACTCAATTCATTGCCAGGCTCCGGGATCCGGAACATAAGACTATCGCTTGGGATGAATGGAAGGACGATACCTCCTTCAATGATCTGTTCCTGGCTATCGAGAATTATGATAGGAAGAAGCGGTTGCTAGGTGCCAATGCACCCCCTGCAAGAGCTTCGGCAGTTAACAGTGGTCCACCTCTACCGGAACACACGGCTGCAGTTGAGTCCGGTTCGATGGACTCCGATTACGAATATATCTCTGATGATGACGGGGAATATATCGGATCTGTACAAATCGCCGGTAAATATTATCGGCAGAAAAGGTACCGAAAGGAGGTTTCAAGAAGAAATCAAACTTTCAGAAATCCGTAGGGGATGCATCACCGATAGCACCGAAATTAGAGGTGCCGCAGAAACCGGTAGCTCAGTTACCGGTACCACAGTTACCCACTTTCTCTACTCCTCAGATGGCAGTGTCAACTGCTCAGGGGGATTTTATGGAGAATTTGGTTACCCGATTGACGAATGCTCTGCGACGCCCAAGGGTAGATAAGTCCCAGAGAAGATGCTATAGGTGCCAGGAATTAGGCCATTTCGCTGCCGAATGTGTGGCAGAGAAACCGGTGTATAGAACACGAATGAGTTTTTCCACAGTAGACGATAAGGAAAACTGAGAGGGGATTCTGTTACGGGCAAGCAACAGGATCCCAGAATAGTCACTTGCCATGATACCACCAGCAGTGGTGCAGATCCGAATGGAGTAACACATTCGCCCAATACTGAGGTGGTAGAACAGCCCACTCAGGAGATTGGGGAATCCGATATAACAAGTGCCCAGGGAGCACAGGGGAAACCCGGTACCGGATTGGAGGTAGGAGGTCATTTGTTGTCCAGAGTTGGTAGTGCTCACCTACCCCCGGGCCATCCTTGTCTGGAATACTTAAAAGGATGTGGACGGGACCCGGGTGTGAATAATGAGGATTCTGCAATAACTGATGTACCTTCCATGTTGCATGGAAGGGGGTGGTATGTTTCGCTTAATATCAATGGAAGACCCACTGAATTCCTAGTTGATACGGGAGCTAGCCACTCCTGTGTCTCGCGGAAAGTAGCGGATCTTATACCGGATGTGCGCGATACTCTCCTATTGGGAGGAAACGCCCAAACGGCCGACAGTAGTAAGATGCAAACATATGGTAGGATGTGTGTGAAATTGCAATTCAAGGGTATTCACGAATATGTGATAACTACTACAATTGCCGGAATAGCGGATGAAGGGATATTAGGATTAGACTTTGCGGCCCTGTATGGAGCAGTCTTGGACCCGAGAACTGGGGAACTGAGTGTAGAGCATCCTTATCCCGTGAAAGTACAATGCGTATTGAGACAAGTTAGCAGTGTAGCGTCCGTCGCTCAAACTGTAAAGATCCCTCCGGGAGTGGCCTGTGATGTTCTGGTTCGGAGCAATTCCGAGTTGAGGAACCAGGATGCAGTAATTGAGCCGGACACGATTATGCTGGCTAGTTTAGGATTGGAATCGGTTGACACGATAGTAGCCAATGGGGCTTGGTCAGTCATACCGGTTTCCAATACTGGTGACAGGACCCTGTACTTGAAAAAAGGAGCCAATTTCGGTACCGTTACACTGGCTGAGACAGTGACTAGCTGTTCCCTGAACCTTCCGGTTAAAATGGTTGAACAAGAATGGACCGAAGATCTAAAGACAATGTATGAGGATACGAGTCTAGAAGATCCTTCGCAGAAAGATACACTCAAACAGCTGTTGATTAAGTATCAGAGGGCGTTCGCCGTTCCGGGTGAACCACTCAGAAAGATTACGAAGGTATTACATACCATTGATACGGGAGAAGCGAAGCCCTTCAAGATCCCGTATCGGAGGCTACCCCTGCCTAAGAAGAGGGTAGCAGAAGCAGAAATAGCTAAGATGCTAGAACAGAATGTAATAATTCCATCTAGCAGTCCTTGGAGTAGTCCAGTATGTATGGTGATGAAAAAGGATGGGTCTATCCGGTTTTGTATAGACTATAGAAAACTAAATGGTTTAACGAAGAAAAATTCGTATCCATTGCCAAGAATTGATGAAACAATCGATTCTTTAGGAGGTAATAAGTGGTTTTGTAGTCTGGACTTACAATCCGGATACTGGCAAGTAGGAATGAACCCGGATGATATGGAAAAGACACCTTTTTCAAGTCATATAGGTTTGTTCCAGTATAATGTTATGCCTTTCGGCTTATGTAATGCTCCGGCAACCTTTGAAGCCATGATGGAGACACTTTTAAGTGATCTGTTATGGAAAAAGTGCCTCGTTTACCTTGACGACGTAATAGTATTCGGCAAAACAGTTGACAAATGCTTGCACAACCTCAAGTTAGTATTAGAAAGAATAATATCTAACGGTTTAAAACTTAAACCTAAGAAATGTAATTTGTTTAAAAAGTCCATAAATTATTTGGGCCGGATAATATCTGAAGAAGGAATAAAAGCTGATCCTGAAAAAATTCAGGCAGTAACGGACTGGGGAGTACCAAACAGTCCAAAGGAAGTAAGGTCATTTTTAGGATTCTGCTCCTATTATAGAGACTTTATACCAAATTATTCTAGGGTAAGTTATCCCTTACAAATCCTAACAACATGGACCCCCGGTAGTAGGAAGGAAAAGTTCCCATGGGGAACCGAACAAGAACAAGCTTTCCAACAATTGAAAGCCTTGTTTACGAGTACCCCAGTACTGCAATACCCATCCGAGGATGGGCATTTCATACTGGATACGGATGCTAGCAATGAAAGTATCGGTGCAGCCCTCTCCCAAGTCCAAGGTGGAGTGGAGGTCCCGATTGCATTCGCTAGCAACACACTGAGTAAAACACAGCGAAATTACTGCACAACTAAACGTGAATTATTAGCTGTCGTGGTGTATACCAAAAAATTTAAACACTTCTTATGGGGAACTAACTTTACATTACGTACGGATCATTCCTCCCTAAGATGGTTATTAAACTTTCGGGATGCCAAAGGAATGATAGGGAGATGGCTAGCCCATCTGTCTGAATTCGGACTAGAAAATAGTCAGATACAGCATCGTGCCGGAAATAAGCACGTGAATGCTGATGCCTTATCCCGAATACCAATTCGGAAATGTGACAATCCGAATTGTACTGATTGTGGGATCCATAAAGCAGTAGCAGCCTCGATTCGAATTCCTTTCGAAACACGTATAGGCAGTTTCCTGGATTGGTCCTTAGAAACCATAAGGAACTTCCAGGAGGCTGACTCGGTTACTGCTAGGCTTCTACAATTGGTACCAAAGGGTATATGTCCAGCTAGGCCTATAGCCCCACTGGAGAATAGGGAAATGAGAAGGTTTCTAGCTCAATGGACGGAGCTAGAAGTCAAGAGAGGAATACTGTACCGCTGGAAACCATGTAACAATGGTGGAAAGCAGATACAAGTTGTCATTCCATCTGCCATGCGTAGAGACATCATGTATTATTGTCATGGACACAGAACAAGTGGTCATTTCGGAAAGAAACGATCCTTGGCTCGTCTCTCGAAGAGATACTACTGGCCGGGTATGTCACAAGACTTACTCCGATGGGTGGCTAGTTGCCCGGATTGTTGTAAAAACAAACCCGGGCAAGGACCCGGTAAGTTGCCCTTATCCCAAGAATTATTCAGGGTAAGGGTCGCCCGAATAGGAATTGATATTATTAGCGGACTAAATAAGACCCCGAATGACAATACGTGCATGATGGTGGTGTGTGACTATTATACCAAGTATACTAAAGTCTTCCCACTACCGGATCATAAGGCTGTTACTTGTGCGGAAGCTTTTGTGAAGGGTTGGGTACTGACTTTTGGAGTGCCCTTAATGCTTCACAGTGACCAGGGAAGGGAATTCGAATCCAATCTCTGGCAGAGTATGTGTGAATATCTCGCCATCTGTAAAACTAGGACCAATCTGTATCGTCCACAAAGTGACGGGCTGGTGGAAAGGTTCAATAGAACCCTTATACAAGTCCTAAAATCACTTGTAAATGACAATATGGATGATTAGGATGAACAATGCGACTTTGTAACACACGCTTATAATGGCACTGTTCATTCTAGTACTAACTGCTCTCCAAATTTATTAGTGTTTGGAGAAGATTTAATAATGCCAGCGGATTTGGTATTTGGTGTCGTCGGAATGAATCCGGAATTACCTTGTCAGGTAGTTTTTGTGGAAGCATTACGAGACTGGTTTAAAAAGGCATATGAAGTAGTTCGTCTGGAATTACATAAAAGTGCCCGCTGGCAAAAGGCCGGATACGATACGGGTTTAAAGATAAGACACTTTAAACCCGGAGATCGTGTTTTACGATTATATGAACCCCTGAGGCATGTTAAACTGGCATCCAATTGGGATGGTCCGTTTACAGTAACCACTGTGATCAGCGATTGTACGGTATTGATACAATCCGATATAGGAAGGGTGTATAAGTCCAATATAGATAGGCTACGTCCTTGGTTAGGAAGGGATAATTCTGACGAGAAGTATGGAGAAGGTTCCAAATCCATATCCAATATGGATAGGGTACCCCGGTTAAAGAAATTACCAGGCAGAGGTCCCGGGAGACCTAGAAAGGTACAGAGTAAAACAGTAATGCCAGCGCCAACACCATCTCGGCACGGTGTAGTAAAAAAAGTCTCGACGGGTGCAGGCGGACTGAAGAGGAAAGGGAAATTGTTGGCTACAAAATCCCTAGAAAAGGCTCGGAAGTCTGCCAGGTTGAATAAGGGAGCTGGAGATGGTGTAGTGCTCCGTCGCAGTTCACGACTTGCCAGGGCTGCAGTGACCTAACCCGTTACACAACGAGTGTATCGTCCTGTAATCCGTTATATGTTGTCCTTTTGTTTAACGGTTCACTACAGGTTGCTGTTATAACTCCCGGGGGACGTCCAGTTGGTATTGGACGAAGAATTCGATGGATACGTAAAGACTATCCATAAAGGCTCCATATGAATCCCTCGAGAGTCTCCCGAAGATGAGCAATAATGGCAGAACTGTACGGATTGTTATTTGTTTATATATATCGCACGTGTTGTGTGACGTCACATTGGCTACTCGCGTATGACCTCTCGTGACCCCGCCGGACAGCGGGGAAGTGACGTCAACCGCGAGAATTCGGCCATATTGTTTTGAACGAGCGGAGGAGGCAGACCATACCACAGGTGTGTCTCCCTAAATTGTTCGAAGTAAGTGCCTTCCACCACAGCGAAACCCTCTGGAGCGGGAGGAGGATGAACACCGAGTAGGTGAGTGTTCGGCGGGGAAGGAAATAAATCTACCCCTGACGTTGTCTTCTCAGCATATGGCTGAGAAAACCATGGTGGAGTCAAAGCGGTCCGGCGAGCCGGGTCACTTGACTCCCGATAGCATCCTTCCGGAAGCCGACACTGAACAAGGCTCACAGCCTTTGTCCCCGGTTACCCTGCGGGAGGAGGAAATGATGGAGTTCGACGATGATCTCGAGAACTTCAACTTGGGGAAGAACAGTAGTCCGGTTTCACCGCTACCGTCTTCTCCAGGCGACAACAGTGCAGGGGGGGATCGCCCTCCTGTACCGGATTCGTCACCCGTGACGATGGGGTGAAGCCACCGGTAACCCGACAACCAGCAGTTGGGCGGACGACTGCAGTGGAAACCCGGATGACGGATTTCGAACCCTTGGGCGCCACAAGGTGAGCGAAAACTACTACCCATCTTTTGATGGTAGGTACCTGTTTGTTCACCCGACCTTGATGAAGACGGATGAAGACGGTCGTCATATACTGATTGACCCGGAAGTCCGACGGAGTATCCTGGAGGTTATACCTAACCACGTTTACTCGGAAATCCCTCAGGAATGGCTGACGGATTACGGATGGTTTCAACGGGGACTTATGGTCCACCATGAATTCCGCAGGGCAGTACATGATGCTGCTATGACCCTGGAGCTCGACCTCATGCCACGACCTGATCGTAGTACATGGGGTATTGAGGACTTCAAGCAAGTGGACTGGGTCGGACACGAAAGCCACCGTTACCCGAACCCGGACTCTCACGAGACGTCTTTATTGACTGTCCATGAGTACCGCAGAGCCGCGGAGGCGTTTGATTCCTGGTCTACGGGCTATACCCTCCGGGAATCCGATATCGAAAAGTGCCGGAAGTCGAGCCTATTAACCTGGACTCGACCCGAACTTATCCGTCGTCTCATCCGGGAACAAATGGAGGATGAGCGAGCCGCAGCAAAAGCGAGGCATGAGGAGAGTGAGAGGAAGCGCTTGGACGACGAAGCCGCCACTGCTCCTCCGATAAAAAAGATTGTCGTTACCGGCAAACGGGAGGACGCCTCATCTAAGAGTCCTCGTGCGGGAAAATCGACTCCTAAGCCAAAAGCCAAGGAGCCGGAAACACCCGCAGATTCTGACGACGGGAGCTGGACTAAAACCCAGTCCGAACGTCAGCGGAAGGCTGAACTCCGGAAACTTAAAAACCTTCCGGATTCAGCCATCATTGAACGACGGAACAGAGCCCCCGAACCCATAGAATCTATGGAAGTAGAGGAATCTGTTTCGGAATCGAATGTATCGGATGAGTCGGACGACAACATAGTCCCGCCAACTCTATCCGATGTGGACAGATGGGCTAATACTAAAGGGGGTTTTAAGGACCGCATCCCTACTAGCATGGAGGACTGCGTCACTGGTATCACCAAAAAGGGTACAGTAAAATATGCCTGCCCGAAACGGTATAACAAGGACGGCAATTCTGACGATGAGGACTGGATGCGTCTAACCGACAGCGACCCCGTCCCGAATAAGATGTACCAGAGTATCTGGCTCTTATTGAACAATTGTGCCGACACATATTATAGTCAGGTGCAGAAAAAGAAACTGCGCTGGGCCTTGGATAAGTGGTATTCCAAGACCCGGAAGACATGCCCCTTCTCCATCTGTATGGATAAGAGTGACATGGAACAGGAACGCGTCTGGGATACCCAGATCCGGTTCCAGCGTCATCTGGTGGAGGAGCACATGCACCACCACCCCGAGTACTCGTGTAATCCAGACGAGGGCAAGAAAAGTGCTAAATGCACTAAACGCGTGAGCTACAAATGCCGCAGTGACTTATGTCGTCACGGTAAGTCAGCCCACGCTGACGGACTTAATAAAGCCCGAGACCAAGTTATGGCCCTGCACAAAGAACTCATGGCTGAGTTCCGGAAAATGGACAACGAGCGTTTGGCAAACGTGAAGCCGAGTGATCAATCATTCGGCACCACGGACACAACGCACGGGAAGAAACTCGTGGCGAGGTTTGTGCTCACTGAAGGTCGGTGTAAGCTGGACCTCCACGACGAAGAGTGGAACGAGTGCTGCAACTCCGGGAGGAAGCCAGTTCAAACTGGACGCAGCAGAAAAGAAGCCAGGCGGGAGGGATCCCCCAGACTTCCGGATGGTAGCCACAGCCGGATGGACCGATCAAGGTCACCGCTGGACCACCATGATGCGGAGAAGTCTCTGAAAGAAGTGACCTTCAAACATCCGTCACAGGTGTTAAGGGGTGTTTCCGGCAGGCCTAGTTCCTATAAGGCCGCTGCTGAAGCCGTACCCGGCAAGCTCGACTCCAGCCAGTTTCCCGACTTGGGAGCACATGGCCCGGAGAGTCAAGTTTTGACACCCGGTAACAAGGGTAAGCTGCGCCGGAAGCCGTCTGCCGCGGCAGGCAGTCCTATCGCTGGAGGAACATATAAACCTCTCACCAGTGATGAACAAATTCAACACTATCTGAAATTGGGATTGCAGGTACACCTCCCTCCTACTCCGGATGGTGTACCCTTTGTCCACGTGGGACCAGACCAATCCGGGCCTGCTCCCATTCCGAAAGTTGTGGTTAGTGCTGAAAAGGCTAACCCAACCGCTCCACCAGCACCCGCTAAGGTGGAGAAGGAACCGCCCAAAGCGCCGAAAGACAAAATTGTTGTTCGTTGCGGAAGGGCAGAAACCTGGTTTGACAGTTGCGAACCAGGTAAGGCTGAAGTCCAAAGCACCATCTACCAAGCATGGGAAGGACTTCAACGTCAGAGGGCCATAGCATTCCATCAAGGGATGATTAATGACACTCTGATGTGTTTCCGAGAGCTACACGAGGCTGAAAAAGAGCGTGTGGAGAAACAGGTCAAGGATGATGTTAAGTATCAGGAAGACCTGGCGGAAAAAGCACAACAGAAATCGGATTGTGCCGTCCACGTCCTAAAGAAGAAATTGGACGCGGAAGAGATGAAGAATTTCCAACTTCACAGTAAGTTCATGACAGTCTTCGGTGTCGATCTCGATGAGTGGGATGGCACAAAAGAGCATGCTTTGCGGTTACTAAAAGACAAATACGGTAAAAAGTAACCGCAGACCCCTCTCAGGGATCCGATAAGTTTATTGGTGTAATCCGGTAAACTGTACAGTATCCTTCACCCATTCGGATTAGGATACCGGATGACCCGCCAGGAATGATTCCCCGAAGCCCCGGCTGGACTACTAACCCATCCGGGTCTGATGTTCAACATATGATGTCTACAACTTAGTTGTAAAAGGAACAGCCGCACCCGGATGTACCCGATATCCAACCGGAACTATGCATATGTGAGGAGACACACGGCACACTCGTGGATAGTGCCGTATGTCATAATCCTATGGTTACTACATTCCTGATATATATATATATATATTTTCCTGATACACTCGGACTGTTCAATATAACGGACATAGGAACATATAACGCAATCGTGGATAGCGTCCTTATGTTTCCTACACTATATCATATTAATATACAAGACTTTAGCACACCGCAGAGGATTAGGGTAGCTGCCCTATCATCTTACATACTATAGACTCATGGATTTAATACACAAGTTACACATCTCAGGAATGGACACTGCTCTATTATCGGAGCAATATTATCAATTTGCATACCTTATCACTTAGACTGTTCCACCACCTGGATTAACAGGACTGTGTTCACTCGTATTCATTTCTATTGATCTCCGCTGGATGGTGATTACGGATCTGTGATCTGAATGAATACATAATTATCCATAGTATGTTTGTAAAAAAAAAAAAATCTCAAAGGGTGTATGACGATTGAATATTGTATTATAATATATTTTCCCATTCCGGATGTAAACTTATTAGTTACTATATGGTGTACGATGTAATATCACTTCTATCCGGTTACATATATATGTTCATATATTGTCGTCTAAAAGACACATATCCATAACGTTAATAACCTCTATTGTATGATAGATATAACTATAACATAACCCCATTGTTGATTAAATAGTTTATTTATCCCCCGAGTTTTATCTAGTGGGGGTAGTGTAGAGGTATACATATGTACATTACGTTATGGTCCTTTGGCGCGGTGGGTGAGTCAGCCACCCGGGCTTCGCCCTCCACTTCCCGGATAGGTGGCAGCATCTGTTCGGGTGGTGTGAGAGAGGCACGGGGGGGGGGGCGCCACTGTCCCTACCTATAAGAGGAGGACAGGGCTCAGTCGCCGCCTCAGAGTGAATGAGACCATCGCTGTATGAAGTGCTCTAACCTAGTACAAAGAATCCGGTATCTCATACAATCTCTCCGAGCTACCTCCGGGTAGCCTTGCCTGTATTATTCGAACCGAAATAAACCCTGTTCGCATATATCCGAATCCTCCTCTTGTTGACTTGTCTGTCCAAGCGAATAAGGGGAGAACGGAACCCATTACAGTAATATTTACAAACTCTGGGTGCGCCTTATACACGGGCTGCGCCTTATACGCGGGAGATTACGGTACTTAACCAAACCCCATGTATATATATCTAAGATCGTTAGGAACATTTTGGAACCAAGAAGTAGGGGGTCACAAGCAAAATGAAATTTTACATGAAATTTTACATGAAATATGAAATATGGTGATATGAATGAGTAGGATGCCAATGTATCAACCTAAAGTGTTGATAAAGGTGGTTTATGTCATATCAATTAGGAATATGAGCAAACATTTTCAGATTTGATAGTTTCGAATTTTGCCACCAGGTGCCGTTTGAGTAAATTGTGTCTACTCCCTTTCATAGGCAATATCAATAAAGTGAGTGAGTGAGTAATAGATGTTTAACGCCATTTCGACAGCTAAGGTCATATTCATGGCAAGAACTTCCTTACACAATTTCACAGGGGAATGTGTCAGTGCCCACACATATGTGCACCACACACATCCTGAGGGGATAGGAAAGAGGAGATATAGACCCTTTTAAGTGGGCTAGGGAAGCCCGCTATCAAAAAAGCAGCCATCATTTGGGGTACTACATAAATAGCCTAATATGTATATGGATACCAGAATGAAGTACTTCATTCTGCAATATGTGGGTAAAGGAGTGGTCATTATTTATCAACAGGGGGGGGTGGTGGCGAAAATTTTTTAACATCCCCCTCAACGGCAGTCAATATTTTTTGTGCCCCCCGTGCCAGAGGCGCGATGAAATTTTCGCGCCCGTCGTTGACCTATAGTAGCATGCGGGCTTCTTTGCTCAAGAGGGGTCAAAATCTTTTTTAGGCCCCCCCTTGGGAGGGGTCTAAATTTTTTACGCCCCCCTCAAACCCACCAGCCCCCCTCCTGTTGATAAATAATGACCAATCCCTAAATACACACTATGATATCACTAACACCTTTTCTATGTTATACAGGGGTAGACACTAACACTGGCCTGGTGGCCAATGCCCAGTAGTTTTGAGTTTTGGCCAGTGATTTTTTCAAAAACAACCTTCCTACTGGCCCGGGTGGCCAGTGGGTTATCATCCCAATAAAGTCTACTGCATCCTTTATAGAAAAAAAAAACATCATAGCTATGAGGGTTCATTCATCAAGATTGATAGTTGATATCTATCACAAATGGCTCAGGGAACCATTACTTTTCTGATGCCATTTGGGTCCGTAGGACGGACAGATAAATTGTATATCTGTATATAGCACAGGATTTTCCTCCTACAAACCTGGACCAAAAGCTTTGGCTGTGGGCCAATAGATTTTTGAGGCTGTTGGCCCAGGTGGCCAGTGGCTAAAAAAGTTAGTGTCTCCCCCTGTTATATCTCAGCAATCTTGAGCAGCACTGGCTGCATATTTCTTCAACCTCTGTTCACCTCTTAACCCTTTCTCTGCGAGACCTGTCCTATAGGATTATTACAGGAATTTATAGGAATGTAAAAAGGGTTAAAAGTGGTAAACAGTACTTTTAAAAGCTATATGGTGAAAAACCAGAAAGCAGAGTTTTCAGAAAGAAGCTCACTTTCATTTTCATTTTTTCTCTTAGTTTGGACTTCACAAAGAGTCTATGACATAACCAAGAAAAGTAAGACTGGTAGTTGGGGTAACTACACTTTTGTTTGGGTGAATTTTGAATCCCAGATTAACTAGCAGTTTCTGTATTTTTGTTATGGTTTCTGCACACTGCTGTGCAGTTTCCCTTATGATGAAAGTGTCATCTATATAGCTAAATCAAAAATGACCTTTGTTCTACAAATGCTGGATTTAGAGTTTAGTGAAAGTTCTTGGTGCATGTGCTATTCCATTAGGTAGGTATGTACACTGATATGATGCCCCCCCCCCTCATTTGACCCTTAGTAATTTTTCGTCAGAATTAGCTGCAAGCCCAGCTAGCACCTTATGTAAAAAAGACGTCCATTACTCGTCATATTCACATTATTACGTGAAACTGACCACATAATTATGTCATTAGGAGGTAAAGATTTTTACATGATGAATTTACTAGATGCTGATGTAAAAGATACGTCCTATATGGGATGTAAAAAAGACATGTCCTATATGTCTTTACCTGGTGCAATCATACACATCATATGCTGTCATAAAAATGCTATGATATTAGAAGTGTTAAAAAGATGTGCACCAATTGATATCAATAATACATCTCATAGTAGTTATTTTGCAATGTAATATAGTGACACATGAGTAGTATAGTATGTATCGGAACGGGACTATAGTTAAGTACTGTTTATTGCTCACTCGACCTGCAGCCAATCAGAGGGCTCCCTTTTGGCGGGTAATTCAAACGTGACCTGTGACGTCACAAGGGGGCGTGGCCTCATGCAGCCAATCAGAGGCCTCCATTTGGTCACATGACCTGTGATGTCACTGGACCCCCGTGGTGCATGCCCATATATGGTCATGTGACCTTGACCTTGACCTCATTTGCATAATAGGCCATGCCCCTTGACCTAATTAGGGGCTGAGTGACCACCTCTCAGCCAATCAGAGGATGGCATTCTGGTTACCATGATAACATGACCTAATAAGGAGATTAGTGCGATCACATGACCCCTTGTTTGTAAACAACATATGACCTAGCCACATGGTCCCTTATTTGTAAACAATGGGCGGGGCTAATTATGCAAATGAGATATTTCACGATAGAGCACTGCTGTGTTTTTTGCAAGCCACCGAAGTGAGGGGTGTGTCTTATACATGAGGATTTTGTACTTAAGAGTAGTACTAAACTGCTAAAAAACATGCTTGTACATGACACTAGACCATACAACTAATATTAAAGACAAATGCTGGTGGATGAGTGGTAAAGAAGTTGTGTTAATTTTTACCTATACCTCTGGATATCAGAAGTTGTGTTGATTTTTGCCTATACCTTTGGATATCATTAGGTTTATATATAGGGATGAAGGAAATGTAAAAATAGTGACATATCACCGAGCTTAATTCTCTGGGATAGGGGTGTAATGAAGGAAGGTCTATAGGAGTCAATGGGAAAATCTATGGCCTCATTTCCTGCTAAAATATCATTCAAGTTCTGTTGCTATTTTCAAATACTTTTGGATTATGATAGTTGGATATGTATAAAAGTGGAAAATGCAAAAAGATTGTGTTGACTTTTGTCTATACCTCTGGATATCATTAGGTTTATATATAGGGATGACGGAAATGTAAAAATAGTGACATGTCACCAAGCTTAATTATCAAATACTTTCTATACATAGATGGATATGTATAGAAGTGGAAAATGCAAAAAGATGCATATATGGTCAACCTCACTTTTGTGTATTGGACCATTTAAGTACAACAGGCTTCCAAAATGATATTCATATTCAGGTTTAATATTTGCCTTTTCCTTATCTCAACTGTGATATATGGAAAGTATGAATGTCCTGGATTTTAAAACTAGCTTTATATATATTCTAAGTTGAGGCAAAGTCTATTAAAAGTGTGATACAGAAAGTGTCAGGTGTACCCCTCAGTGCAGTGGCCTTCAGTGTGGATACTATTAGGACCATGAGACCTGATGAGTAAGTAGGGTGTAGACCTACCTATGTATATATCCCCAGGTGTCACCAGTAGGGTAGCCCTGGCGGATTAGTTCTCCACCTTAACTCTATATTGGGAGCACCGCTGTTCATATGCACAGACATGGACACATGTCTTCATTTGTGACAGTGATGTCTAATCAGAATTTTCTCGCAATGAATATTCGCTCTAAAAATATCCACAATTCCTATCATGGATTCTCGTTAAACTGAATAAAATGAACCACTGTTGTTGCATTATAGTGAATCAGTGTAGTTTCTACAATGAAACAGTACAGTACTCACTATGGTACAAGGAATCTCTGGACTTTTCTAACCCACTTAAAAGGATCTATTTTCTCCTTTTTTCTATTTCCTCAGGTGTGTGTGGTCCACATATGCGCAGACACTGCCACATGCCTCTGTGAAATGGTGTAATGTCGTTCTCGCCATGAATATGACCGTAGCTGTCGAAATGGCGTTATACACCTATTACTCACTCACTCACAAGGAATCTGTGCGAAAATGACGATGGTTCTGTGGCAATGTTGGGACAAGGATTTTACCATTTTTTTGATAATTTCACCTACCTTACACAACTTTAAAATGTAGTCACCCACGTTTAATTTTAAAGATTTAGAGAATTTAAACTATACAAAAGTCATAAAGACACGTTCAAAAATTTTCTCACCAACCAAAAAACTAATAGAGCCAGTGTATCAGCGTCAAGTCGACAGCACGATATTATCTGTGGACATACAAGGAGCTGGGTCCTGCATGCAACGACTGTGGTTATAGTGAAAATAAGTTTGAAAATATCTTCGAGAACACACTTCACATCGGTACCCGCACAATAATGTTGTTCCCATTTTTACTGTGAAGTCGAGACGTGGCACACAGCCGATGTGAAGGCTTGACTTTTGTGTTTATAAGAAGTTAGTCAAAAAAAAAAGATTTTTGGTGACCATGTGAAATTGTGTAATGTCGTTCTCATCATGGGAATGGGAATGGGAAAGATATGCCTAAAACAATTATAGGGTACTTTTCTATGGAGAATTCAATGATCTTTGATAGAATGTTATATTTTGGGTGAAAAGGTTCCAAATTAGGCTTGTAAAAAGAGTGTTTTTGGGCCTAAATAGGCATTTTTTGTTGATTTCTGTTGCCATGGAAACATGATTTCCATTCTAAATAGGAAAATCAATGATCTCATTCGAAAGAATTCTTCACCAGGTTTACTATGGTGAAAACAGAACAAAAATACCATTTCTAGATCAAAAGTTATAGGCAAAGAATAAGAAAATTATGCTAATTTAGCTAATTTCCATGGTAACAGAAAATCAACAAAAAATACCTACTCCTGTTAGTTTCAGGGGAATGGTTTGCTAAATATGGGTAGGTATGACCATTTCTGAATGGCAATAAACTCTACGCCTAATTGGTCATGAGATACATCTGTAATGGTTCGTATCGACTTATATGTTGGGTGGCTCGTTGGCTCGCTTATCACTAAAGATACCAACACAACACGAGTAGTTCGGGTTGGACAAAGCCCCGGATACCCCTACCTCTCGGGTAGGACTTTATTCAATCTTCAGCAATTAACAGCTTAACGTCTTGACTGGACTATGTCCAGTCCCCTTCTGCGGCTCATGTACAAGGATGTTTTTCAGCAGTTTAGTACTACTCTAAAGTACAAAATCCTCATGTATAAGACACACCCCTCACTTCGGTGGCTTGCAAAAAACACAGCAGTGCTCTATCGTAAAATATCTCATTTGCATAATTAGCCCCGTCCCATTGTTTACAAATAAGGGGCCATGTGGCTAGGTCATGTGTTGTTTACAAACAAGGGGTCACGTGATTGCACTAATCCCCTAATTAGGTCAAGGGGCATGGCCTATTATGCAAATGAGGTCAAGGTGAAGGTCACATGACCATATATGGGCATGCACCACGGGGGGGTCCAGTGATGTCACAGGTCACGTGACCAAATGGAGGCCTCTGATTGGCTACATGAGGCCACGCCCCCTTGTGACATCACAGGTCACATGACCCCCATTTGAATTACCAGCCAAAAGGGAGCCCTCTGATTGGCTGCAGGTCGAGTGAGTAATAAACAGTACTTAACTATAGTCCCGTTCCGATACATACTATACTACTCACATTAGTGTTGTCAAAATTACATCTTGATCTGGTTAAACTTGGGACATTACAGAATTACATCTATTTCATTTTTCTATGCTCTCCAGAAAAATTATGTTTTACCAGCAATACTACAAATACTTGTTTATTGAATAAATCAAGCATAGTAAATATTACATGAGATATTTATGTCATTATGATGTGAATTCAAAGCTGTTGTATTCTTGTAACAATAAGACGTCAGTGATATGTCACGATTATATCCCCTAGATAGTTCTGGTATCAGACACAAGGGGTCTCATCTAGCACTTTACTTTACCTGATCTGCATTGCCACATTCCCCAATAAATAGTTGGATCAAAGTGAACCAACCGCCTGCAGTTATTGGAATAAACTGAAAGAAAGGTCTTCTTCAATATGTACTCTGTTGTTTCTGTGACATTCAAAGGAGAAATAATGACTAAACAAACAATGCACATGATGGACACCTCTTTTAGGCCATAAGAAAATATATAAGAACCAATATTGACTTCAAGTAGACATCACACCCCGGCCTCTGGGCTAGGTTAAGTGTGCAGTGCCCTCTCTATGGATATAGAATATCTGTGAATACCTTTCACTAAACAGGTATTTTATGCATATCCTGTGCAGAGTGTCCATGCAGGATGTGATATTCGCATCTAATAGACATAATATTCTTATGTCTTGGGATATCTCCCATTGAGGTATCCTATCTGACTATGATTTGTGGTCAGTATTCCCATTTCAATAGTATCTTTTATGTCACGTCACATTTGCATAGTTGCACTGATGTGGAATTACATCGATGAGTAACATCTTATTTATGACATAAACCATAGTGAGCTTACATGTCAAGATTAACATCATTTTGATGAGTTTCAAGTACATCATATTGATGTATGATATATTCATGCAAAGACATCTCATAGTGACGTGAAAACGTCTTGCACATACAATGTTTTTTCCCCCCCACAAAATTCGCGCGATAATATGATGTATGTGAGGATCAGCACAAGATGTAAAAATGACGTGATTTACTACGAGTTTTGCTAGCTGGGAGTATACTGTAGTGCACGTCTGACAAGTCTAAGAACCTAAGATAGCTGTCCTTTTGCATGATGTCTATTGCAGTTTGTAGACTTTCCATTTTGAAATGTCTGTATACTACTGAAGCATTCAGTCCTGCTAGATCTTTTTTCACCACCACGTCAGTAATAACTCAAACACTAGATATGGTCTGGGAATAGTTTCTTGCATCAGAGGCCCATGCAAGTTTACCTTTTCCCTTAAACGGATTCCAGGATGAAGGGGTCATGGGTTAATTTTAACCATTATTTGACAGGTGCCTTAGTAGCGCCTGGTACAAAAGTATGAAACCCAATTTTATTGTCAGCTTCCGGCACAGGTGCTTCAGGTGCAATAGGGGTATATTGTTTTCATGCTTAGCATTAAGAATACTCACCTGAATTAGTGGGACCCCCTCTTCGGAAAACCTGAGTTGTTGGGGGTTAAACCTGAGTTGTTGGGGTTTTCTTTTTGTGAGGGTTGTTAGGCTCATGTTTGTGCGTCTTGTGCTTTTTGTCCTTCTTGTAGTTGGACTCATACTCTCCTGCATTGGTGTGCCTCTCTCTGAGGAGGTTGGCTACCTTCTCTGACAGGCCAAAATTTAGGACGTCCTGCCTTGAGTTGGTCATGTTAGACATGGTTCTGGTTATGACAATGTTGGCATCAATTGTGTCCATCACTAATTTGCTGAAGTCTTGTGCCTTGTCTAAAGGCAGGGTTAGTATCCTGTTTGGCCCAGACCTTGAACTCCTCAATGGCAACAGCCTGTCTCGCCATTGCAGTCATTGCGGACATGTTGGACTGTAACTCAGCCATGCGTCTGTCCATTGGCGAACATTAGCATTTTCTGCACACTTCAGGAGTGGTTCAGATGTGGCTCTCTTAACCCTGGCGCATTGGGCGGTCTGTGGAATCTCTCCCTTTTCATCTTGATGAATGTCAAGTCAAATGAGGGGCCACAAGCCTTCTTAAAGATGTTGACAAATCTTTCAGAGGTCTCTCTAGCTAGCCATCATGGATGTAGTAGGCGTCACTTGCGTCACTGCTGAGATCATGCTTTTTGCACTTGCTGGCCACTTTATCCACTACAGATTTTACCTGTGTGTGGATTTTGTCTTTGAACATACTCATCATGTCTTTGAGTTGATCACTAGACAGTCTGACTGTAGGTGGGTCAGCAGTGGACTTGCCAGCAGTGTCACCCTTGTAAGTGCTGGAGGCCTGGTCAGTCACACTGCCTTTGATGGACGACTCACGTGTTAACCTATTTGACATGATGGGCTCGGACTGACTCAAAAGTACTCGGTGGTATTGGTATTTTAAATACAGCTTAGCTAAGTCTGTTTATGCCAAAAGGAAGCCATCAATAACAGGATGTTGGGGGTGTCAGGACACTATCTCACAAACAGGCACTATCCCTCAAACAGTGCCTGTTTGAGGTATAGTGTCACATGTCGGGACACTATCCCTCAAATGTGGCACTAATGCACAAATGACACTAAATCACAAATGACATTATCCCACAAACAAGACACTATCTCACAAACAAGACACTGTCCCTCAAAAGTTTCATTAAGGCACAAACAAAATTAAGTTACTAATGACATTGACAGTTGATTTAACAACACAAATGGGTTATTGTCCTTCTAACAGGTATTGCTTTAGTTCACAATCAAACAGCTAGGCAGGACTTAACCTACAGCCTGGTACCGCCTATGCAGTATGAGCTTGAAATATGTACATGCAAGTGCTTGGAAACAATCCTTGTGCCACCTAGTATATTTTTCTATCTTTGCTTATCTTTCCATATGCAGCAAGTTGAGGCCAGCAAAATACTGGAGTTTGTAAAAATGGTTCCAGTAGCCTGGAACACAGAAGTCAGGCTTCCTCTACCGTCTCACTAGACATACTCGTACCACTTGAGGGGTAGTGGCATATCTAGGGACACCATCCCTTAAATAAATTACAAATGACACTGACCTTCTTGTTTGTTAGTGTTATATTTGTGTTTTTTTTCGGATAATGTCCCTACATTATGCCCCTATCCCTCAAATGACCCCTTTTAGGGATAATGCCTCATTTGTGAGTATCTTTTTTTTGTCGGTTAATGTCATTTGTGACTTAATGCTAGCCCCCTTCAGCCCAAAAATCTTTAGGCCTATTGAATGTCTTATTTGTTGGATAGTGCCTCACTTGTGGGATAGTGTCATTTGTATGTTAATGCCGGATTTGAGGGATAGTGTCCTGGCAGGTGACACTGTCCCTCAAATAGGCACCATTTGTGGGATAGTGTCTCATTTGTGAGATAATTTCTTGTCTGTTGGATAATGGCATTTGTGATTTAATGCCATTTGTGCTTTAATGCCACTTTTGAGGGATAGTGCCCCTATGGGTGACACTATCCCTCAAATGTGCCTTGTTTGAGTGATAGTGTCTCATTTGTGAGATAGTGTCTTAAAAGTTCATAGAATTTGATGTAAATATTCCTTGACACTGGGATGCATGTTGCTTGCTGCTGGGGGAACGTGTGCTGAACTGATGCATTATTGGATGGCGGGTCGTGGCACTCTCTGGAAGTCATTTCTCAAACCCAAAGATTACAGCCCTCCCAAATCGCACCAACCTGGCCCTGATCGTAAGGGGATTCTTTGGTTGACAGGGTCAACCACTACGAGTGGTGTAGAAATAGAGGGAATAGGCATGGCTCTGTATGGGCAATCGTAGGTAATTCTGGGTTACTGACTTCCCCCAATATGATTGGACTGGCTCGTAGGGGGTGTTCAATGCATAGTGGGGATGCCAAGATCGTAGTGTTTGAGAAATGGCTAGTTGGTGTGATTTCTTCGTCAGATTAGCAAACAGACATAAACCTATTGTTTCCCTCTATTTTAGCCGATCTTTTTTTTTTTTAACTAACTAGGCACTGTCTTATAGGTGAATCTAAAGAAAAAATAGGAAGAGAATTTCAATCAAAAACACATCCACTACAGATATACATATATTATTTTTATTTGGTATCAGTTTTGCTTCCAAAGCAGATTGTAAATTATGTTTAACCAATGATATATATGAAGGTAGCCTTAACAGTAGTTTTAATGGTCATTACCCTTCTCAGTATACATTGTGCTTAATAGCGTACAGAGAAGATATAAGTGGACTAAAACAAGCTTTACAAACTCTATCTGGTACTACTCCCAGGTGTACACCATAGATGCTCCAGAAGAAGAATAAACATCCACTAAAGGCTTATTGAATAGTTGTATATGGAGGGTATACATGTTCAACAGTGTACTACCGCAAATATATTCCCAGGTTAGTTATTTCACGATGAGCCCATATAACTCCATAGTATGCTCAAAGTCAATTTTAGGTGTGAGATTTGTTGTATGCTTTGTATATAGACTCTTCCCAAAGCCATCAGACAAGTCTATTTGTGCTATTCCACAAAGGTATGGTAAATGTTAATTTGATGGGCAATTTCAGCATTTGTTAACTCGTGTATGCACTCTCTCCCTTTTATGCAAAATCAAAACAGCTTGGACGATGAATGGCACAAGTAAGGCCTGGACAGTATTTTTCCATTCATTTACAATGTCCAGCATGCAAATCAATAACATAATATCTAGGTCCATTGTGTCTACAGAGAGGCAAGAACTGTATACCCAAGGTGAAATAGACTGGTAGTATGTTTAAATACATTGAAATAAAACCACGTTGTACATTTTGAAAGTGGTAAGCTTGGCAATGGGAATGATTAATAGGGAAGCCATGCTAGATAAGTCTATTTCATCCATTTGAAAATGAAACACTCCATACATCGCCCTTTTCCTATAAAAATTGATTAAGTATTTCCTTAAGAAATCAAACTAATGCGACAGGCTGTCTTCCTTTTGGACAATCTAATAAATGACCACCAGGCTATATAATCAAGTGGCTGATAGATAGCATTGGTGTAAATGTCATGTCACAAACAGATAAATACATTCTTATTTATCATTATTGCACTACAAGTGATCTACATGTGTAGACTCATGAAAAATAATCGATATAAGATATATTTTACACACTACCTGCCTGCAACACTTTAACAATAGCAAAGTGCTTTGACGCATAATGTCCTTTTGTTATCATGACTTACCAGTAGTGGAGCCATGGTAAGGGGCTGGATACATGACTCTGTGCCTCATACACATGTGGCAGCATGGAGCACAGATAGAGCTCTCATCATGACAACATATGGACTTAAATCTGTAAGCGTTATACCGTCATTAAAGCCCCTCTACACCCAATGCACACGTAATGTAAGGCTGTATGGCATCTGCTAAATGTGCTGTAGGGTCTCCATTGAATATCATAGCTAGAACCTCGGTTAAAAAAACACTACAGGCACACTCATTTATCCTCCAAGGACTGCATGGTGCTGTGACTTCATAGATAATTTGTCATCATGATGTACCGTGGAGTATTGCGGTGATAAACACTGCAGAGTCGGCATGGTGCATGAATCCAGCCCTGCTGAGTAGTTTGCTACAACTGCATTCATACACCACCAAGACAAATAGTGACAGGGCACCATGCGGCCTTTACAGGCTTAACCTAAGTACTGTATTATGGTGTCTAATTTGCAATCAACATATATGCATAGGGAACTACAAATATGACAAGACTTTGGAACGGAAAACAAACTGACTGCCTTCTAACATTTGTCTTGGTTATCGACCTATTTATATACAATAGGGATACATTATAAAAGGGACGCACAAAAGCCGACATAATGCAGTCAGGCCATATATTTTGCCATAAAACAGACAAGGCTATAACCATGGGCGTTTTGGCAGGTGGTGGGAATGACTGATGACTGATGAGGATGATTGAAAAGACAACCACTAATAAGGAACTATATATTTGTTCTTTGACTGTTTCATATTCTACAACCAACCATTCATCAAAATATATAAAATTCTAATTGTTCCATTGACGAGCGTCTATCCAGTAAAGGGTGTATCTGATGAAACCAATGATCACAGATTGATGTTTGCTTATATATATAAAATGTCGCGCCTTGTTGTAGACAGACTACATATATATGATAATAATTAATTTGCTGACACTTCGTATATGGCAACTAATGCATCATTATGCCGAACGTTCTTATACTTTATTACATATTTGAAGACATTCATATATATATATATATATATATATATATATATATATATATATATATATATATATATATATATATATATCTCAACCTCAAAGCATTCTCATGACAAAATAATTAAAACGTATGTACATATCCAACTATTAACCGTTTGAGGACGGCATGATGCCAAAGGACTCATGTCCTCATGATACACCAAACACCGCAGGTATATAATCAGCCACTGACACCAGGGCTGCATTCGTCCATCATGAGGGCCAAGTACATTAATACACCATGCTGCACATAAAGGCTTTATGTCCACCATAATTTTAAAAAATCAATCCTAAAGAAGAGGCTCCATGGGCCATTCGTCCTAAACTGATTGTACATCTAGACCGATTTATTGTTCTAATTGCAGATAGAAATCACTCTAAAAAAAATAGAGCAATTTATATATACCGTAAATCCCCGGTCATAAGCCAGATTTTTTTTTTCTATTTTGGGCCCAAACTGGCTTCTAAATTTTCCCAAAGTCCCCCCCTGGCTTATGACCGTTTTTTTTTTACTATAGAATTAAGAGAAAATGTTAAAAATTTGACCTCAAAACCGGCTTTAAGGATTTCCCTGAACCCGCCCCTTGGCTTATGACCGGGGCCGGCTTGTGACCGGGGATTTACGGTATATAGCATAGGTCCAGTAACCCCTTGTATACTAATAGTGCATGCTTTGATGCTTTAATGTTATAGAATGTGCAAGTTCTGACAGATATTGACTAATTGCTGACAAATACTGTCTAAGTATGGACACAGAGTATTACGCCAATGTGGTAGGCAAGGGTTTGCTGGTTTGCTGGTCGCGGTAGTTGAGAGGGTTTGCAGACATGTGAGTGGGTGGGTGAAGGTGGGGTGGGGGTAGCTGCAAACTACTTGAACCTATTGCCCCTATTTACACTAATTAATATGGGCCGCCACTCTGTCTGGGAATTTGGATTATGTCTAGACATTTTAATTACCTGTAGGGGCTTTGTCTCCACATCGAAGATCAACAAGGCATAAGGGACCTCAGTGAGGCAGCATAGAGGATCTTTTAGTCTTGATGATCCACATACATGTTTAGGGAAAAGGACTTCAATTAGAACTGTCTTGACTTTTGGCAAACTTTTTTTTGACAGCTTTTTACTTCTAAATGTTGACATAAAACCTATAAACAAACACATGAAATAAAAGCTTATTGTCCATACATTAGATGTATATTCTTATATGAAAAAACAGCACAAACCCCAGAACTGCTACCAAATTCGTGGCCCAGACCTCAACAACCTAAGTGCGTACTTTTAATTTATAGCGGTATAGAGTTAAAACAACAAAGCATGCACTAATTAGAGTATCAATACCCAGGATGTAAAGCGGTGCTTAATCATAATAATTAACATCTTTTCAATTAAATCAACTTCATCTAAAAGCTCAATGGATATCATGTAGATAATAAATAATGCTTGACCAGTTCTGCATTTTGCAGACATTGCTTAACCCCATAGGACATGCATGGTGCCATTCTGCTCTGAGCACCCTTAGGTCACGATACATATATATGCAGCCCTTACCCTAATGTACCACAGCTACATTCATGCATTATGATGACCCTATTGGATTGTATTTGTACACTCCCAAGGGGTCAGCATGACTCAACAATGCAGCACCCATGAGTACCTCCCCCCCCCATGCTGTGTTCGTGCATCCATACATAGGAACACTGTACTCAGGCATCCAGGCACCATACTGCCCTTAAGGGGTAGCAGTAACCTAATCAGCGGGTCTGGCTGAGATGCAGCAGGGGTTATCTAGTATTCACTTCTACAGTTAACTGCAGTCATTGATAGAATCAGCATCAAATGACTCGCCTTAAGAGGTCGATGGCATCACAGACTAATATATGATAATGCAGACAGAGGTCTACTAGCATGTATAGACTCAGTCCTTACAACGACATCTGCTTGTCTTAATGACCAAACTTAGTCAGAAACAGCACCAGGTGATGTGGATAGAGAGAGCAAAGCCTGATGCTACAAGTAGCTCTAGCAGTTGCAGCTGCAGTCGGAGTAATGGCCGCAGGGTTCCTGTGTCACAAATGACTCATTATGTAGGCTTTGGTCCTTGTTACCTTGAGTAGACTGCTGACCAATAACACTAGACAACACGGAGACAGGGATGACAGGCTGTTCACGATGGTGGGCTGTGTGCACCATGTTCACTCTACCAGTTTTACCCATATGTTCAATGTGTGTTAAGTCTGCAGTGTGAACAAGGCCTTACTCATATGTTCAATGTGTGTTAAGTCTGCAGTGTGAACCGGGCCTTACTCATATGTTCAATGTGTGTTAAGTCTGCAGTGTGAACTGGGCCTTACTCATATGTTCAATGTGTGTTCAGTCTGCAGTGTGAACAGGACCTTACTCATATGTTCAATGTGTGTTAAGTCTGCAGTGTGAAGAGGGCCTTACTCATATGTTCAATGTCTTAAGTCTGCAGTGTGAACAGGGCCTTACTCATTATTCAATGTGTTAAGTCTGCAGTGTGAACCGGGCCTTACTCATATGTTCAATGTGTTAAGTCTGCAGTGTGAACAGGGCCTTACTCATATGTTCAATGTGTGTTCAGTCTGCAGTGTGAACAGGACCTTACTCATATGTTCAATGTGTGTTCAGTCTACAGTGTGAACAGGACCTTACTCATATGTTCAATGTGTGTTCAGTCTGCAGTGTGAACAGGACCTTACTCATATGTTCAATGTGTGTTCAGTCTGCAGTGTGAACAGGACCTTACTCATATGTTCAATGTGTGTTCAGTCTGCAGTGTGAACAGGACCTTACTCATATGTTCAATGTGTGTTCAGTCTGCAGTGTGAACAGGACCTTACTCATATGTTCAATGTGTGTTAAGTCTGCAGTGTGAAAAGGGCCTTACTCATATGTTCAAAGTGTTAAGTCTGCAGTGTGAAAAGGGCCTTACTCATGTGTTTTCTGTGTTAAGTGTTTACAGTGTGAACAGGCATTTTTTCCATGTTCAATGTGTGTTAAGTCTGCAGTGTGAACAGGGCCTTACTCATGTGTTCATCGTGTGTAAAGTCTGCAGTCTAAACCAGTCAGTTGTCTCTTTCGTTAGTTCTAGGTCCACCAGCCTGATGTGACATGCTCCAAAGAAGTCATTTTCCTCCAGTGAGTTGTAGTTCCAGACGGTGACCTGTAATGTGCGCTGCCGCACAGCCTCCAGGGACATGTTGTAGATGAGCTGTGGAAACAGGAGAAGTCAAGTGTGAAAACATGCATGGGTGTAACAAAAACTGGCTTCAGAAAGTGATAACTTAGCGACAGTTGCATAAGTGAATTTTTTGTATGTTATGTGTTTTTTCTTTTCTCTTTAAATAGGAATACAGTGCATTCTGTAGTGAGTTTTGGGCCAAATTCAGGGAATATAGGAATCCCTTCACCGTATTCTGGCAGAGGCTGCTATGGTCAAAATGGCGTATTTAGAGTGTGCAAACACTTAAGGTCAATAGAGTATGAAGGGGTGACCTTTCAGAGAAGTTGTTCATATAAAGGTAGGATGAATATTCAAAAGATCACCAGATCACTAACCACTTCATTGAAGGTTGGGTGGAAGGTGCCCTTAATGATACGCGTCTTGCGCTTGGTCTGCTTCATGGGGTCTGGGAGCAGGTAGGTCTTAACGTACGGAGACGGTACCTCATCACCCTCCATACCCTGTAACATGTATATACAAGGTAATCAGTCATTTGTACCTAGTGGTCAATTCTCCCGAGTTGAACCAAGATTTGAAAATGGAACGCCTTCATGTCAATCGTACACGTTACAAAGCTTCTGGACAAAGTTTGGAATAGAAAGATACTACTTGATGTATCCCCCTCCCACAATAGAATGGTGTAAACGAGTGCCCAATAAAGCACCAAATTTGTGATAAATGATTAAAATCTGTCCAGGGGTAAGATATATAACTGGAGCAGTGGTTAGTTACCGGTGCTGCATTTATGCACAGTGTTGAGTAATGGTATAAGCACTATCTATACATAGACCACTATGTCAGGTATGAACAGCTCTATGCCATACATACCAGGTCCTTGACGTGCATGATCATTATGGTGAGGGCTTCATTCTTGTAGATCATGGACAGTTTCACCTGACCCTGAATCATCCGTGCCGCTGGACGGGGCGCGGGCTCCTCTGTAACAGTAACACATACTTAAATATCAAAAATATTCATGTCTGATAAAGCTTTACTCTATTACCCATTTACACGAAGCATACTTTAATGTAGAACGCTTTTTGGTCAGTTGCTAGATATCAACAATATGACCTAAATATAAAGAATCCAGTGGCCACCAAAGTATACAAAGTTTCTTATACACCTAGGAAACTAGTTCGAGTATAAAATTATAAATCCATACACCTGGAGAGTTATATGAGAACTGAGGGTACCTTTTAGTTTGTGAAGGTTCTTGTCGATGTCCTGCTCGTCTCTCAACATGGGGTGGAAGAACGTGTATACCAGGTCACACTACCAAACACAAAATGTCACAGTTAGTACACAAAGTGACTCCACACAGGCGGAGCTATGACAGTTATCAACGTCTTCATTACCATTACTGTGTACATGTACAATGAACTCCAACACAGATGAGGGGGAACAGTGCTGGGTCCGGTTTGCTTTACCTCGCCCTTTCCGGGTGAACTATAGACTTGATACCATGTCATGAAGAGCAGCGTGAATGCAGGGGTATAGCGGGGCTTATGATGCACCAATGGAGTACCGGTAAGCTATTCACTGGAGCTATTTTGGTGCACCATAACGACAAAAAAAAACGAGTCTTGAGGTCATGTCCCCCCCCCCCCTTAGGCTCGAAAACTCATGTTACATAAAATATGTGATCTGACCTCGGATATCTCAGGGGCCAGTTGTAGCAGTTGTCGTAGGAACTTCTCCAGTTCCAGTTTCCGTGCGTCTGCCACAGTCTTCACATGTGTACGTCCCAGCAGCACCCTACAGCGGCATACAAGTACAGTTAAGTACCTCATAATCCCAATTTCCTGACACATTTTATACACAAGATATATTTGTGCATTTTAGTCAGTCAACCAAAATGGAAAGGAATGCTCACTTTATATACGTTTGTTTTTATATCATTTGGAGATGAAATAGTAGATCTAAACGGCATTGTGAGAAAGTAGGAAAGAATAATTATAAGGAAAGTGTATGAAAATCTACCGCTATTTATTTAACATGATGCAGGGCAATACGCATCAAAGCTAAAACCTAACACCGGACATTATCGGGATACCGGTATTCCCGAAGGGTTGGTGTGATGTGGCCTTAAAGGGTTGATAACGCCTAAATACTCACTTTCCTGACAGACTTGGTAGTTTGGCCAGTGGGAAAAGCACGATTAGCTTGTGGTGAAACTCCTGGAACTCTGAGTAACGCCGGAAGATGAAGGAGGGTACCTTCTGATTCTCCCGGTCTACTTTAATTATATAGATCTGTAATGGGAGATGAACAGCCGATAAACTGTAAGTATATATTTCACATGTTAGGTAATTATTCAAATTAGACTACGCTATTGTATTGTGTATATTCACAGTACAAACTCATGGATGATGATCTACAAAATGACAACTGAGTCAGTCAATTACACGTACAGGTAACATGTTTATTATAGTTTTACAATACACTAGCAAGGTTGTCTGACACAAGTCTGTACATTTATAATTTTGCTGATGACATTCCATACCACTTAATGATCAACCATAGTACAATAATGGCAAAGAGATTTGCCCATGGGTACTTTTATTCCAATATGTGCATCTGACTAATATATACGGCCTAATATACTTACATAATATTTCTCTGGATTGTAACGCTTCTGGTAGCCAAACACTTCTATATTCTTGATTTTCCCATCGGTCGCCAAACTAGAAAATATAAAATGTATCATGATAAGATTTTAATGAAAAAAAATACATGTTAGCAAATGTGGCGTTTCATCCAGGTATGTTCAATGACAAAACAGTAGAGATCCCAAGTTTGTCTTTGCCAAAATACGATTTTAAAGAATACGATATTACAACAGAAATATGCTTTACATGTTACAACATGGTTAGATGCCTTTAATCCTATCTATTAAAACATCGCACATGTTATGATATTTCTAGCTTTTCCAACTATTCTTCTTGTATATAATTATATGTCGGTGAAGGTGGGGGGGGGGGGAGTTACCTTTGTAGGTTGGCCAGGAACACTTACCTGTATGTTTTGGGTATGAAAGAGAGTAGGGCTCCCTCGCTGTGTCCAGAGAACTTCATTTGGGCCAAATTGTGGAAGAAGAAGTTGATCTGCGTGGACATTGACTTGAGGCTTTCTTCTATCATTCTGTCAAAAAAGGTTCATCATTTAAGCAAAATTGGTGTAATTTGGTTACAGTCTTCTGGAAATTGGATTGGCTTTGTTATTTCATGTTTGCTTGTAGCCTTTCCCTTTGTTAACCTGCTATAAATGCATAAGCTTTTTTGTTGTTGATATTCTACTTACCTAGTAAATATAGCAGTGGCCTCAGCAACTGTATGATCAGGTAGCAGGGACCTCTGTACGTACTTGGCTGCATGTTCGTTCACACCGGGAATACCGGACCTCACCATCTGTTAATAAATCGTCTATGTTTTTACCAATAACCTAGATAGATTGGGCCCTTTTGTAGTCTCAATTTTCTTTAAAATATAAAAAGACCCCAACCTCTTTATATAAAAATGTACCTCTGAATGTATCTAGAAATATGATGAAGTTAAACATTTGAAACCATCATACCTCCAGTAGTACAGCCTACATGTAGTAAAAATTATAGCTATGCGATGTGAAAAAGATGGCATGTCTGCTGGCTGCACTCACCAGAGAGAAAAGGTTCAGGAAAAGCCGGTTGTGCTTGCGGATGATGTTGAATGCTTGACAGCAGAGGTCTACAAACTGTTGAAACTTATACCCAGGCCGGTCTCCACCGTTTATAACATATGCCATGTCCGAGGTCAGCACGAATGGCACCCGGTCCCTGAGATAAAGAGCTTATTATATTACCTTGTCACATCTATCAAAATATTTACGTCCACTAAAATTGACCTGTGGCATATATGTGAAGATATACGATATAAACTGAATTTCCATTTCTTTAGGCTATGGTTCGGCGTATACAGGCAGGTTCAATATAAGTGAAAAGTAGAAACTCTGACATAACAGGTAGTGTTTAAAACCTCTCTAATACTGACTGGATTTACTGAAATTCCCAAAACTTGCAAAGATATACACAAGCAGAAGATTAAAATACCTTACCTTTTGATGTTTCCAAACATCTGTGCATCGCCCAGGAACTTGCCGAAGTCAATGTGGAACATGTGGCCAGAGTGCTTGATCATGATATTATCATTGTGGCGGTCACCAATCCCCAACACGTATGTAGCCACACAGTATCCAGCACATGAGGCTACAAAATTGTCTACTGCCTGTTTGACACAAAGATAAATAAAAACATTAAGGATAAATACAGGCGGCCAATCTAACACCACGGACCTGAAACTTTCAGGTCTGTGCTAACACCCAGCTCATAACCCCACCTGTCATAAGCCTGGTTGAACTTTGGGCTAATGACTAGATCTGTACGGTAAATGAACATTCTTCCACAATGCAATCTGTCAGTCTAGCCTGGTACTTCTATCATTAGGGACTGGTACAGGCAGGACAAGTAGCCTTACCTTTTGGTACTCTAGCTCAGTAGGGTTCTGTAGTTGCAGCCATTCAGCGATAGTTCCGTCCTTGAATGACCCAGTCAGACCATGACCATGTTTAACTTGGATCTTACGTAGCGTCTCTGATTCTGTCACCAGCTCGACCAGACCTGAAGGAAATAAGATTATTGTAGGGTTATCATGGCCAAAGAAGAGTGACAATAACACAAGCATGTCATTACCATCCCATTAAGTTATTGAGGGTACCTGCGTGCCCTTATAATTCCCTTAATAACAATGCCACGAGCGTACTCAGCTTATTTAAGTTTTGCGTAATGGTGAGTATACCCAAGGACAGTTTACAAGCTTATAATGTGGTAAATTTGATGTCAATATAGGACAGGGAATGTCCATATAGAACAAAGCCTCTTTCGGTGCTGTCACTCACCCCTCTTTGGGCCGGTGGCTTGACAGCGGAAGGTGATAATTTTGAGATCAAGCCCTTCTCGCAGCCAGAGTTTATCCATGATGGATATGAGCTGCATGGTGAGCATGTCCTGTCTCAGGTCATCGCCAACCTGCATGGACATAAAGGGCCTACATTAACATAACAGTGTACCTGGTCTACCTGAGAAGTGTACACACGGTCAAAACCTACGGTCAAAGTGATGGTCAAACCGACAGTCAAAACAAGACGGTCAACAGCATTTGCTTGTAATATCGCTAGGATGATGAACAGGCACACAGACAGCCAATAACCTCCTCCTAGGGAACACTGTGTTATGGGTATAGCTCTTGAGCCATACACACTGCCTACTGAAAAAAAGGCGTTTTTTTTTTTTTGGACTTGCTCATTGCATTAATGAACTGCTATGTTTATTTAAATAATGCTATAGAGCAGACCAAGTTTTATTGAATTTTCAAAAGAAAGTCACAAATGAAGCAGTACAATAACTTCACATATCTCGACAAATGTCAATATGAACACAATCAGGAGTTGGAAAATAGGGGCTGGCAATATTCACACAACAGGTTGTTAACATAGGAAGTACAGACAAACAAACAGAAAGCAGAATAGATGGGAAGAAAATAATGTATCATACATAGAAATTTGTGTCCAAAATACTCTACACGTTATCTCAGTACATCATGATTACAGTTAAGTACACCTTGGTTTGAATTCAACATAAGGCGTGCTGTTATATGCATATGGGAACATCAACAATATCAATATGGATATAAATATCCAGAAGGAATATGAATATGAAGCAGCACGGTTTCTACACCTGCTTCTCATTTTCAATTATAACCCATTTTCAGGTTCAACCTTATATTTTCTATCCTCATCACATCCTCCTTGAATTTTACCTTTGTTGTAGCTTTCTGAATCTCCTCAGGTAGAGTATTCCAGAGAGCCACCCCTCTGTACCATGGTGATCTTTTATAGTGTCTAGTAATAACCCTAGGTAGTTCAAAAACAATCTTGTTTTGAGACTTAATCACTGATTACCCATAGGACTCCATGTGCCTGTTTCCGTGGGGAAAGACTTGACTGACCATGATGCATGATATGTTGTCTGATTGATGAGATTTCAATCTATCCATTGTCTTTTCAAAAATGTCTAAACTAACAGATTACACCCTAAAGTTGGCGATTAAAAATTTCTGACTTTGGCTTCGAACCTGACGCCAATCTTATGGTGTTGAAAGCAGCACAAGATCTATGAGATGGATCTGGGTAATCTGACAGTGTTGATTACGAATCTGTGGTGCGTGTTTTCATATCTAGGTCGGAACAAGGTCAAAATCAAGATCAAAGGTCACAATGCAATCGATGCACAGTGTAATCTACTTAGAGTAAATATACATGGAATATACATGGGGAATCCACAGGCCCTCTAGTGTTAATTAGCTGAAGTAAATTAAAGAAAATCTCCTCACTGTTTATATCAAACACCAGCGTGTGACCTTTGACCATCTGTATTGTTATTGTTGCCTTGTCTCGCAATCTGCTCTATCAGATTACCCAGATCCATCTCTTAGGTCTTGTGCTGCTTATACCACGATCATTCACCTCTGTCTACGTCTATGTGACACACCGCAGCCTTACCAATGTAACATTCATACATCCTGACTGCACCCTGATATTTACCTGTTTCAGTTTTCTGGCTGTCTGACATTCTGTTGACGTAAACATAATTCTATTCGTCTCATTACTCCAACAGCAGCAGCCCTTGCCTACTCACGGACCATCTCACAATGATGGGAGGGTCATCATTTCTTAACAACACGGGGGGGGGGGGCACGTCGTGGATTGTGCCTCAAAACCAACAAATTTTAATATTGAAGTGAGTGATTGGCTGGGGTGTGAATTCTTTTTTTTTCTTCAGAAGGAATGGAACAAATATGATAATTCCCCTTTTCTTATCATGGTGAAAAATCCCACCAAGCCGTATCATTAAAAAACATAACGCAGAAATGTGCATTGTTAGTACCGGGTAACTCGAAAAGGAATCAATTATTATTTTTTTTTTTGTGATGAAAGGGTCCAGTTATTTATTCATCGTTATCCATTAAAGAAGGACGAGATTCAACATATCCCTTAAGAATGGACTCAACCATGCCAACACCCGTCATTATTTGCACTACCAATCCTGCAGAAATGGGACTAACTCAAGGAAAGCTAATAGAATTTTAACACTGGATGAGTCATTTTTGGCCACCAGAAGTAGCTCTTTAAATGGACCCTCCCTCCCTGTCTCCTATAACTTGCTTTTCACATTGATTATCGCTCCAAACTAAGATCCCCAATCTAATTCATGGTACCCTAAATTCCATTGTATAAGCTGCACCCCTCATATAAGCCACACCCTGAGTTTGTGGATAAGCTATAAGCCACAGCTAGGTCTTGAAAGCTGGCAGATATAAGCCGCACCTGGTTCCCATTCTTTTCCTAAGTCTATATATTTAAAATTCCTCATATCTAAGCCGCACCCTGAGTTCAGACTAATCCTATAAGCCACACCAAGGGCCTGAAATGCTCCAAGTCGCGACTTATGTGCAGGGCTTTACAATAGTAGTCTCTGTTTGGATCCTTGGGATCATGCCTTTACACCAATGTCACAAATGATGACATCTGGACTGTTATTCTCGCCTTGTCTGAGAAAAAGCTTGACTGGAAGAACCACATAATGTTACTTGCAAATCAAACCATGGCGGATTACAGTGACAGAATGTCTCGCGTATAAGTCATGACTTACATGTGACTCAAATGTTTATTGCGGCACACAGGACTTTACTCAAACTTATACACAAACCCTGACAATTCATGCAACCTACCTGTTCATAACTATTATACCCCACTTATATTTGACAAGCACACAGATAGGAATACCAAGGGCAAGAACGAGAACAGCCACACAGAGGTGCATCAGCCTTTTGAGGGATGCACAAATCTCTGCCTACAAACTAATCCCCACTTTCAGGATAAAAGTCAGCCACTAGGAAATAGTTTCACACACGTATTCAGGAGGAGGGGAGAAAAAAAATGTCATATATTGTATAACAAGTGTAGAGGTACGGTATATCCTATATGTATTATGGTTCTTTGGCGCGGTGGGTGAGTCAGCCAGTCGGGTTCCGCCCGCCACTTGTCGGATAGGTGGCAACACCGATCCGGGAGGTGAGAGGGTAGCATGGTGTAGCGCCACTGCTCCTACCTATAAGAGGGACAGGGCTCAGTCGCCGCGTCAGAGTTGGCTCAGCTGTCTCTAGGTACACATGCACAAAGGTACCAAAAGCATTCGGTATATGATGAGGACGCTTTCCGCTACCTCCGGGTAGCCACTGATTGTGTGTCGAATAAATCCTGATAGCATACACCTGAACTATCTTTCGTTGACTTGTCTGTCCAAATGAAACCGAAACCACCACACTGGTGCCATGACCAGTCTGTTCGATGAAATGCCCAAACACATAGTGTTCGAACAGGCCGACCAAAGATTGGCAAATAATGCCAATCCTAAAGCTTCTCAGGAGAATGCAGCACAAGATGATGCATCCTCCAGGGATCAGAAACGGAGAGACACAAATCCTCACTATATGGATAGTGAGGAGTATGCTCCAGATTCAATCCTAGTAAAACATAGGAATGAACGACCTGACCCGCATTATTCTGTTAATCTCGAATTAGCAGATTCGTTGTTTGAAACAGGTGGTAGTCATGACCTAAATCATCCTGCACCTATGCCAAGGAAGGTAACCGTTGGTGAACTACCTTATGATATCCAGGGACAATTACCACCACTGGATTACAGTGCAATAATGTCTGGGAATGTGACCTTGACCGTACAGCTATGAATGAGACGCTAAATCTAATTGCTAGAGCAAAAGAGGAAGCCGAGGATGAAAAAGAGGATATGTTACAAAGTATCCGAGAAATGAGGGAAGAGTTCGAATCTGAAAAAAGAGCTCTTAGACAATGTCTGTTTGAGGTTTGGTTTGGTTTGGTTGATTTTACGTCCACTAATTGTACTTAAAAGTTAGCAGACATTTCTGTGGTTCACGGACATCAAGTCCTTTCTTTTCTTTTTGGACAGGTTTTTAAAAGCTGCTTGTCCAAACAGCTAGACAGGTATTTATATGCTGCTTGCCCGACACAGCAGTGACCGAATCTATGAATGACCGAATCTATGAGATGAATGACTGCATCTATGAGGAGGTGTGAGGGGGAAAACCGCTACCGGGGCTTTATTTCCCTACTCTTCTCGAAGGATAGCAAGTGTTCTTTTATTTGCCTGGTCCCATAGGCAGGGCCAGACAAACCACGGCCTTTGATCACTCAGACGTGGTTCACTGAGGGGGAATCCCATGGCAAAAGACAAGCATGTACGCCCGGGCCCGCGCATATGGACACCAGCTGCCTACATGCCCACCCCAAGCCACAAGAAACCCCAAGTTTGTCGCCTTTTACGAATCTGGTATGCCCACTGGTAGAATGGAAGGAGAATTCCTCCTTCGTGGACTGCCAATGAAGTTATTTTGCTCCTCCATGCCCTCACATGAAGGTCCCCACTCCACAGGGGGACTGTATGAGAAGGAAACTCACTTTCAAAATGTGAGACAAACTCTACAAACCGAATACAATCATAGAACAAAACAAATTCAAGATTGTATTGTGGAAAATGATAAGTTAAAACGGGCTAAAAGTGATATGGAAAATTGTGTCGATCACTATATGACTGAATACGAACGTCTGAAACAATGTTGTGTTCAACAAGCCGAGGACAATGAGAATGTCCGAGATAGTATCCTGCGATATAACGAGCAATTGTTAAGTGATCGGGATGATTACCTACAAGAATTGCAAGATTTGCAAAATACAGCAGCCGCGTTGGGCGATTATGTTGAGCAAACCCAACAAGCCATCGGTCCATTGGATAATACTGTAATAGTGCAATTGGCAAATTGTCTGCAGACTTCTACTGATATAAATGATAGTACTGTAAGTAGTATACAAACATCGGCACTTGCATCAGGTCCTACTCGGTATAATTCGTTTGTAACTGATGGTGCTGATAAACATGTACAGGGTGGTATTTACAAACCCGGTACATTGTCTGGTGGGGATGGTGCACACACTGTAATAGTCAGTGCAAATGCATCTCCCATTAGTACTCCTCAAGTGATTACTACCACAAATGGGACTAATGGAAGTGTAGTGGCACCACCAGTACCAGTTTTTGACATTTTTAACACGTCAGAAAACAGCTGCTGGAGGAGCCGGAGATCCCATAGATCCTAAAGATGATGGTTCCGGGGGACCTGATAAAAATCAGGGAAGGAACCAGGGTCAACCGGATCCACCGAAATGCGTCCCGGGGCGTCACCCTCAATATCCCAGAGCTAGTACCCCACGTCCCCCTTCCTGGAATCAAGTTCCACATACTCCAATGACAACAGCATCCCCAATAGCTCAGGGTATCCCCATGTCTTTACCATCTTCAGCGCACCCGAATCCAGGCCCACAACGATTACAAACTGCTAATTCCCCAGTCGCAGCCCCAAAACGTTTATAACCCACCCCCATTCACAAATACCAATATTATTCAGCCTCCACGGTCTGACTCCCGAGGTTTCGATGGAAACCAACGCTATGGCAATAGCTATGGCAGTGGGTATACTATACCAATTACTCCCGGAATCCAGGTGGATCTCAAAATCCTAATTATTTTGGATCGGGAGGTTCCTACGGCCACAGTTACAGAGGTGGTAGCGGATCAGGGATTAATGGATATTGGAGACAGGGTTCTAATCAGAATCAGAATTCAGCGTCAGCTGGAGGATCTGGAGGTGGTGGAGGCCCACCAGGAGGATCAGAAGGAGGAGCAGGACCTCCGAATGGTAATCCTGGAGGTACAGGAGATGGAAAAAAACCTAAGAAATTGAAAAGGCGTTCATCCATGTCTCCCGGGATGCAAGAAATCTGTGAAAGAAGTAGGTGTATCCAAGGGTTAGGCATCGATTATTACCGTAAAGTTGCTGACGGAATTGAAGTAATGGATTGGCGCTTAAGGGAAGCCAATCGGCTCAAAGGTTGCCCCAATCCTGCTCGTCGTATGGCTAGAATACCCCCACCATCAACCCGAATGAACCTTTGAAGGACAGTTACCAAATCTTTGTCAATGAAGTAAATTGTAGCGGATGGACTAAAGATGAGGCTTTATCCTATTTAGTTTGTTGGCTGAGTGAAGGGGGTAAAGTAACCCTTAATCAAAGGCGAAAAGAACATCCGATGAAAACGGAGGACACATAGGGGCGGTCCAGTAATCGTAACCGTAAGGTGGGTTTGAAGAAGAAAACTAACTTCATCAAACCTACTGGAAAAACAGCGCCACTGGCACCCCAGCTGCCGGCACCTCAGAAGCCAGTATCTCAATTACCGGTATTACAGTTACCAACAAGCTTCCCAAATCCACAAGTAGCCGTTTCTACTGCTCAAGGTGATTTTATGGAAAGTTTGGTTACCCGAATAACGGACGCCCTGAGATGCCCATGGGTGGATAAGTCTCAAAGAAGATGTTACCGATGTCAAGAATTCGGTCACTTTGCTGCCGAGTGTATTGCTGAGAAAACTGTATACAGGTCACAAATGAGTTTTTCTACTGTAGAAAATAAGGAAAATTAAAAAGGGATTATGTTTCAGGCAAGCAATGGGATCCCAGTAATGTCACTTGACATGCTATCACCAACAGTGATACAGAACCGAATGAAGTAACAAATCGCCTAAACCTGAGGTGGTTCGGGAGCCCACTCAGAAGATTAGGGAATCCGGTATAACAGGTGCCCAGAGAGCACAGGGGAAACCCAGTACCGGATTAGAGGTAGGAGGTCATTTGTTGGCCAGAGTTGGTAGTGCTCACCTGGCCCTGGGTCATCCTTGTCTAGAATACCTAAAAGGATGTGGATGTAACCCTGGTGTGAACGATGAGGCGCCTGTAGTCACTGATATTCCTTCTCTGTTCCAGGGAAGGCGGTGGTATGTTTCACTTACTGAATTTCTTGTGGATACGGGAGCTAGCCACTCGTGTGTCTCTCGAAAGGTATTGGACCTTATTCCGGATGTGCATAATGCTCTCTTAACGGGAGGAAATGCACAAACGGCCGACGGCAGCAAGATGCAAACATATGGTAGGACGTGTGAAATTGCAGTTGGAAGGTGTTCACGAATAAGTGATAACAGCAACCATTGCTGATATAGCGGATGAAGGGATATTACCGTAATCTCCCGCGTATAAGGCGCGTCTTTTACGCCAAACAAAATGCTGCTGAGTCTTATACGTGGGAGGGACATTGCCTTGAGTTTGGGGTGCGCCTTATAGGGGGGGCATTTTTACCATAGAACAGTACTAAATTAACAAAAATCTGCCCTTAGGGGTGCGCCTTATACGTGGGACAGGCCTCCCTGAGTTGGGGGTGCGCCTTATACGCGGGCTGCGCCTTATACGCGGGAGATAACGGTAGGATTGGACTTCGCATCATTGTATGGTGTAGTGTTGGACCCACAGACGGTAGTGTTGGGTGTGAAGCATATTTTTCCAGTTAGAGTGTGATGTGTATTAAGACAAGTCAGCAGTGTGGCATCAGTTGCCCAAACTGTAAAGATCCCTGCAGGAATGGCATGTGATGTCCTTATCAGAAGTAATTCCAAATTAAGGAATCAGGCTGCAGTAATTGAGCTGGATACAGTTATGCTGGCGAGTATAGGGTTGGAGTCGGTTGATACGATAGTAGCCAATGCTGCTTGGTCTGTGATACCGATTTCCAATCCAGGTAATAAAACAATATATTTGGAGAAAGGACCATTTTGGGTAATGTTACATTATCCAAGACAGTAACGAGTTGTTTCTTGAACCTTCCAGTTACCGGATATAAACAGGAATGGACAGATAATACCGGGTGAACCCTTAGGGAAAACCATGAAGGTATTGCATACCATTGATACTGGAGATGTGGCTCCATTTAAAATCCTGTATTGGAGGTTACCTTTGCCGAAGAAAAAGGTAGCTGAAGCTGAGATAGCTAAAATGTTGGAACAGGATGTTATCATTCCTTCCAACAGTCCCTGGAGTAGTCCTGTATGTATGGTGACTTAAAAGGATGGGTCTATTTGATTCTGCATAGGAAGTTTAATGCCTTGATGAAGAAAAATTCATATCCATTGACAAGAATTGACGGAACAATCGATTCATTAGGAGGAAATAAATGGTTTTGTACCCTGGATTTACAATCCGGATACTGGCAAGTGGGAATGAATCCAAATGATATGGAAAAGACTGCATTTTCTAGTCATATAGGTTTATTCCAGTATAATGTCATGCCTTTTGGCCTGTGTAACGCTCAGGCAACTTTCAAAGCCATGATGGAAACTTTATTGAGTGATTTATTATGGAAAAGGTGGCTTGTATATCTTGATGATGTTATAGTATTCGGAAAAACCTTTGAAGAATGTTTAAATAATCTCAAGCTAGTTTTGAAGAGAATAATATCAAATGGTTTAAAATTAAAATCAAAGAAATGTAACCTGTTTAAACAGTCCATAAATTATTTGGGCCGAATAATCGCTGATTAAGGAATAAAAGCTGATCCCGAGAAAATCCGGGCAGTAACGGACTGGGGGATGCTGAAGGAAGTAAGATCTTTTCTGGGGTTCTGTTCATATTACAGAGACTTCATACTGAATTATTCTTGGGTGAGTTACCAATTGCAATTCTTAACTACTTCGACCCCCAGTAGTAGGAGGGATAAGTTCCCATGGGAGACCGAACAAGAACAAGCTTTTGAGAAATTGAAAGCCTTGTTCACGACTACTCCTGTGTTGCAATATCCATCTGAAGATGGATATTTCATACTGGATACTGATGCTAGTAATGAAAGCATTGGGGCAGCCCTCTCCCAAGTCCAAGGCGGACTGGAGGTCCCGATAGCATTTGCTAGCAACACATTGAGCAAGACGCAACAAAACTATTGTACTACTAAACGTGAGTTATTAGCTGTCGTTGTATATACCAAGAAGTTTAAACATTTCTTGTGGGGAACTGACTTTACATTATGTACTGATCACTCCTCGTTAAGATGGCTGTTAAACTTCCGGGATGCTGAAGGAATGTTGGGAAGATGGCTAGCACATCTCTCAGAATTCAAATACAGCATCGAGCAGGAAACAAGCATATAAAATGCTGATGCCTTATCCCGAATATCAATTCGGAAATGTGATAATCTGAATTATACTGACTTTGACTTTTGATTTAAATACCTTTCGAAACACGTATTAGCAGTATATTGGCTTGGTCCTTAGAGACAATAAGGAAATTCCAGGAGACTGACTCGGTTACTGCTAAACTCCTGCAATTAGTACTTAAGGGTATTTGTCCAGCTTGACCAGTTGCGTCACTGGAGAATAGGTAAACGAGACGATTTCTAGCACAATGGACTGAGCTAGAGGTCCGGAAAGGAATTCTGTACCGTTGGAAACCATGTAATAATGGTGAAAAACAGATGCAAATTGTCATCCCATCTGCTATGCGCAGAGACATCATGTACTATTGTCATGAACACAGAACGAGTGGTCATTTTGGAAAGAAACGGTCCCTTGCCCATCTTTCCAAAAGATACTACTGGCTAGGTATGTCGAGAGACCTACTTCGATGGGTAGCTACTTGTCCGGATTGTTGTAAGAATAAACCCAGATCAGGACCCGGCAAATTACCCTTATCCCAAGAATTGTTTGGGGTAAGATTCGCCTGGGTAGGAGTCGATATTATTAGTGGTTTAAATAAAACCCCAAATGATAATATGTGCATGATGGTAGTGTGTGACTATTATACAAAGTATACCAAAGTCTTCCCACTTCCGGATCACAAGGCAGTTACTTGCGCGGAAGCATTCGTGAAGGGTTGGGTACTAACTTTTGGAGTACCTTTGATGCTTCACAGTGATCAGGGTAAGGAATTTGAATCCCATCTCTGGCAAAGTATGTGTGAATATCTTGCCATTTGCAAGGCTAGGACTAATGCATATAGGACACAGAGTGATGGGCCTGTAGAAAGGTTCAATAGAACCCTTATAGAGGTATTGAAGTCACTCGTGAATGAGAATATGGATGATTGGGATGAACAGTGGGATTTTGTGACACATGCTTACAATAGTACTGTTCATTCAAGTACTAATTTCTGGCCAAATCTATTAGTATTTGGTGAAGACTTAATAATGCCTGCAGATTTGGTGTTTGGTGTAGTGGGAATGAATCCCGAATTACCATGTCAAGTGGTATTTGTGGAAGCATTACGAGATAGATTTAAAAAAGCATACAAATCAGTTTGACTAGAGCGGCAAAAGAAAGCACGCTGGCAGAAAGCCAGATATGATACGGGTTTAAAAAATAGACAGAGATCGAGTTTTACAACTGCATGAACCACTCAAACATGTCAAATTGGCATCTTATTGGGATGGTCTGTTTACCGTGAATACAATAATCAGTGATTGTACTGTCCTAATACAGTTGGATATTGGAAGAATGTATAAATCCAATGTAGACAGGTTACGACCCTGGTCAGGGAGGGAGACCTTCGACAAAATGTATGGAGAAGGTTTTAAGTCTATATTGAATGTGGATAGGGTACCTCATTTAGAAAAGTTGCCAAAAAGGGGTCCCGGAAGACCAAAAAAGGCATCAGATAAGACTATACTGCCTATGCCAAGACCATCTGGAGGTGGTATAGTAAAAGAAGTCTCAACAGGTGAAGTAAGACGGAGGAGGAAAGGGAAATTGGTGGCTACGAAATCCCTAGAGAAGGCTCTAAAGTCTACCAGGTTGAATAAGGGAGCAGAGGATGGTGTAGTGCTCCGCCGCAGTCCACGACTTGCCCGGGCTGCAGTAACCTAACCTGTTACACAATGAGTGCATTGTCCCGTAATCCGTTCTATGTTGTACTTCGTTTAATAATCTGCAACTGATTGCTTTTAGGAGCCCCAGGTGATGTACCAGTTGGTGTTGAACGGAATAATCCGGTAGGTACGTGGATACTACCTATAATCTTCATATCAATCCCTTGAGAGTCCCCCAGCGATGAGCGATAATAGCAGAGCTGTTTGGATTATTATTTGTTTATATGTGTTGCACATGCTCGTGTGACGTCAGGATTGCTGCATAAAGCATAATCAAGGATATTGCTATTATGCTATCCGAAACGACATTATATATTATTCGGGAACTTTAGCACTACACAGAGGATTAGGGTAGCTGCCCTATCAACATCCATATTAAATGATACTGCAAAAGACAATAGCACATCCATCCGGTTTGTTTGTTTGTTTGTTTAGTTTTACGTCCGGGGGCCATCGAGGAACTCAGACATTCAAGGTTTCTCGGACATTAAGTCCTTTCTTTTCTTTTTGGACAGGTATTTATTTGCTGCTTGCCCGACACAGCAGTGACCGAATCTATGAATGACCGAATCTATGAGATGAATGACCGAATCTATGAGGAGGGTCGAGGGGAAAAACCGCTACCAGGGCTTCATTCCCCTACTCTTTTCGAAGGATAGCAAGTGTTCTTTTATTTGCCTGGTCCCATAGGCAGGGCCAGACAAACCATGGCCTTTGATCACTCAGACGTGGTTCACTGAGGGGGAATCCCAAGGCAAAAAACAAGCATGTAAGCCCAGGCCCACGCATATGGACACCAGCTGCCCACATGCTCACCCCAAGACACAAGAAACCCCAAGTTTGTCGCCTTTTACGAATCTGGTATGCCCACTGTTAGTATGGAAGGAGATTTCTCCTTGTGGACTCCCAATAAAGTTATTCTGCTCCTTCATGCCCTCACATGAAGGTCCCCACTCCACAGGGGGACATCCATCCGGTGGTTAGCTGACCACGGGGATTACGTTTGATGCTCGAGTGACCGGGATCATCATCTCAGGGATTGTCACATACATGTCTACACTTACTGTCACTTGTTCTATAATTAGAACTACTTGTATATTACTGTGACTAGTCATCATCAATGACCTGACTATTCGTATATGATTACGGGTATTATCTCTGTTCAGTATCGCCATTACTAAGTCAACCATAACTGTGTTCATATATGAAAATCATTACATGATCTGTGATCCGGATGGTTTTTCATAACCTATATACTAAATGACTGAGTCATTTCTGTTAATATACTGTTGAATATGTATATATATTCTAAAAAAGAAAAAAAAGGGTGTATGAAACATTTAACATACGATATGTCTTATTGTAGTATTGTGTGATACATACCAATATCTTTGTTATCGGATGAGGATTTGTAATGAACTACTTATAGTACTACTTGAAATGCAACAAATACCATAATAAGTTATACCTCTATTGTATGTCGGATAGATATAACTATGATATAACCCCATTGTTGGTTTAATAGTTTATTTCAACACCTAGTTTTATCTAGTGGGGGTAGTGTAAAGGTATAGTATATCCTGTATGTATTATGGTTCTTTGGCACGGTGGGTGAGTCAGCCAGCCGGGTTCCACCCTCAACTTGTCGGATAGGTGGCAGCACCGATCCTGGAGGTGAGAGGGTAGCACAGTGTACACAAAGCTACCAAAAGCATTCGGTATATGATGAGGACGCTTTCCGCTATCTTCGGGTAGCCGCTGATTGTGTGTCCAATAAATCCTGTTAGTATACACAATCTTTCGTTCACTTGTCTCTCCAAACGAAACCGAAACCACCACACAGTGTAGAGGTCGGCGAAAACATCTCTGGAGACACCGGGATTCGAACCCGGGTCTCTCGCTTGCAAGTCGACGTTTTCGCCAACCTCTACACTGGTGGAGACACCGAGTGGTCCTGCCCTGCAAGGGCGACTAAGATACTCGGGACCTGGGCCGGTATGGTATAGACAAGCGCTTCAACTTGCTAGTGCTGGGGGACTTGGAAACAGGTGGCACCCACAGTAAGTCCTGGGAAAAGGAGATTGTAATGCTGTTTGTGACTCACTACTGGTACCGTTCAGACCAGAACTGGAGGATCGGGTCTGGCGGGATATGGTTGAAGCTGGTTGGGAGGAGTGTAAGAGTTCGTTCCCCGGGTGGGTTGAGCCTCCAGAGGCCAGCTCACTTGGTGGTCACTCACCCTATGTATACCATATCATTCCAGTGGTAGTTGGAAGGTGGAAATCTCAGTAGGGCCATGTTGGTGACAGGGAATGTCAGGCCAGGGGATGTAGATCAGCAGTAGAGGGCTCAACTTGCAAGCGAGAGACCCAGGTTCGAATCCCGGTGTCTCCAGAGATGTTTTCGCCGACCTCTACTCAAGCTTCCCCACCAATCCAAGCCCCATACACCCTTTACCCGTTTATAGAAATCGAGACAATCTAATTTCAATTTTAATTCAAAATATAACAGGTTATCTTTCTCTTGTCACATGTTACAAGATATGGACTATAGCCACACCCATATCACATGCCGAGGTGGCCAACACCATATCACACTTATCTTACTTCTCCAGGGCATTACATTGGTTTCTGATATAATTGTGAGTAATTCATTACCTCATGGAATCATAAAAAGGTCTGACGCTATGGTGCCTTTAGAGGTTTCATATCTAATTTGAGTGGAATGGAGTTCACAATTGGGCTTACCTTAAACATGGTGTAGATGGGTTCCGCTCTTGGGTCAACGTTTTTCAGCACCAATTTCAGCGGGAAGGCATTGGATGTGAAGTATGAACACGACTGTAATAGTACATATCAGGCCAGTTACTATCACATGATATCTCAGCCCAAATATTCTCAATTAAAAAGAGTGAAGACAAAGCTTACGTATTGACCAAAAGTGTTGGATGCATTCATACATTGCGACAACAAAGCCAGTAACAACACATTATTTAGAGATGACGCATATAAGGTGGATGTCATTGGACTTTGTTACTATTATCATATTGCAACCATTCATTGCCATCATAAGCATGTTGATGATCCATCTTGACATCAAATGTTACAGAGAGCAGCATGCCATCTTTACAGGGACAGCATGCTGCCTCTTAGATATACATGTTGGTTTAACCCATTTTCTAGAGTAATTTGAGACAGATATGTTGTACCCATACGTATACACTGTTTTGACCAAGAGTTTAAATGTGGGGGGTATGAGCACATTCTTTTTAGCTCGAAGTTTCAACAATCTACTACCCTAGGATAGAAATACAGTGCAAATTCAAATTCTAATGGTGGGAAGCTAAATCCAAAGGTCTTTGTTTTTTTTATTCTTAATAATATATTTTTTTATCAGATGGTCTTTTTGTTACTATGCAACTTAAATGTGCATTGCTCATACTCGAAAATCAATCGATGACACTCCTAAGCTAGATCAACATTTCCAACTTATATTCCTGTGGAATGAACTCACCCAGGTAAGGCATGCCATAACAAACCAGCCCTCTCCTTGCAGAAATGGGACTTATCCAAAGGAAGCCTATGGTACTTTAACACTGATTGAGTCCCTATTCGCATAACTCGCGCCAAAACTGCCATATTCGCACACATTCGGACAACACTTGCAAAAAGGGTGGGAATGTTGATCGTTGATCCGTGGGTATATTCTCTACATGGGGCCTCAAACTGTCTTAACTCTACTCATACCAATAACTGAAGATCTACAACATTTTGTAACGAAATCTCTTTCCTGCATGACCTCTACATGTAGTACTACCTCAGTGTTTTAAATTTTATTCTATCCTCCCTTTTCGCAACACCTGAGAGGTCTTAAAATCAGCCCTCATATAACTCGCTTTCGAGTTAACAAGCTATGAGCAGGATTGAAATGCTATCAGTCATTAACCAATGCTTGAAAGGTGTCCACCATAAGGTGCTCCCTAATAAGAGCAAACACCACAGAAATCTTGAATTAACCTGATCTGACACCCACGTAGTCTAGGGAACCATTTCTATCAATTTGACTGAAATATTCAGTGAACTATTTTAGAAGGTTGTGCCTTTGTCATTTAGAAATTGAAAAGGATTAACTTTGATGCGAAGAGCCAGGACCTCAGGCACTCTACTACTTCTTGCTAGATCCCCCTGTAGATCTATGACTGTATCTCTTTGTACATATTGCATCATTTCTCATAAGCAAGATTATGATGGGATATACTTAACTATAATCTGACACTATCATCTACACAATATATCATGTCCAGTCAAATGAAGGTTAAGTCTAGGCCACAGGCCTACTTGTTATTGGCTTATAAGTTTAATGAAAAAAAAAATGTTTAAGTTCTATGCAGCCCCTAAAGGGTTAATAGTTTGTGTGCACCAACAATGAGGCATCAGTAATCTACCTGCTACCTTCAAGCCCCAACAAACAGCTGACTATGCTCTTAGGTGCAAAAGCCAGCTGTCCAAGCCATTTTGTCATACCTGGTTTAGCATATTACCGGTATTTACTAAATGCATATAAGATCAAAGAGAGGTTATGCAACCATGGCCTAGCTGTGGTGGCAATTGCAGGGATGAAAGTCACAGAGCATGAAAATCTCTGAAATGGTCCAATATTTGCCTCAAAAACCTGGGTTTCTATATGAATGTATAGGGCCCTGAAACTTCAAAATCCCTGAAATCAGGGAATTCCCTGAAGACTTTCATCCCTGCAATTGTTCAGAAATACACTATAGACCAGATTTCCCTCTATGTTCCTATGTCTGTCAGAAACCCTCTTTTATCTAATGTGGTTCTGTGTAGCAGTTTCCATATATATGAATGTGTCATTGTCTAAAGACAATAACACAATTAAGACCATAAGACCTTATGGTATTTCACACCACATTGCTCTGAGTACCATACCTTGGCATCGACACCAGTAATTTCCATGCTCGGGTTGATGGGAAGGTGTATGCTCTCTCTTTGCAGGAAGTCAAACATGTTTTCCAGTTCTCGCTGTAAAACTGCCTGCAAAAAAAGAAAACAACACAAGTTAATATCTGGGACGCGTTATTCACATATCACTCTGTTGCCAACTTTGTCACGGAAAAGTCAGACCAGTTCGAAAATGGAGAAAAAAGGTTTCTATAATCAAAGGCATAAGAACCATCCCAGATCTACTATAATATCTCACATATAAGGTGCACCTCAAGTATATGGTACCTCACATCTTTGCTTTAGGTTGTAACTGACATTTTGGCAAAAATGAGTTTTCTTCTGTTTTAACATGTATTGACCCTTATCTAGCTACTATGAAAGTACTGGAGCTCGGTAGATGATATGTGTGCCTACAGGCCCCAGCGCAATGTTGATGTTTCCACTTTGTTCTATAGTAAGTGGACCACTTCTTTTGCCTCTCCTGCAAAACTTGAAAAACGCAGTCACAACCTTCTTGCACTTAGGCGACAACAATGTGTGTCCGACATGTGCTCCTGGGGCCCCGGTTTTGGATCATTTTAGTAGTGATTTATAGTTTGAAGTGCTAGCCTACGAGGTCAATCTGACTTGAGGCAGATTCTACGATGCGCACCATAGGTCCATCCTTGTGCATAAGGCATGTTCCTTATGTACGAAGTTTTATGGTCACTGGTGGACACCAAACGTGACATCATTTGTTGACCGCCCGTTACCTATCTATAAAATGCAAGTAAAGAGAACATGCATGGGGCCCTTGATGGGGGGGGGGGGGCATGTCCAATGTCGTTTTTAAGAACTGGCCATGTCAATGTCGATTTAAGAAAAGGCCATGTCCCTGTGTTAATTTTAAGTAATAGGCAAGTCCCTGTGTAAAATTTAAGGAATTGGCCATGTCTCATGTCACTAAGCCAAAAAAAAAAAGGCGCATGTCGCTAATTATAGAGTACATCAACACTGTACTGATGGCACACCGCATCCAGTTTGATGTTCGTTTCATTAGGCTGCATCACTGCAGCACATGGATAAACCCGCCAGTAGTAAATTGATAAGAGTGCACCAACCCCTTGGCATATACATTTGCATAAGGTGTCCGTGATGCAGCATTGTATACATGAAATGGTGTCCAAAGGTGTATCCCATTCTATCAGCCACGCCATCAGCCTATCGCAATAGTCTGTCGTTTCGACAACCAGGAAGCCTTAACAACAGGGCCTAATATTCCTATACACCAAATGGCGTCATCAGCTAACAATGCTAGGTGGACGAACCCAACCTTCTGCCCTAGCTACATGCCACCTCGTTAACAGCAAGCCCCCCAATTATATCAGTCCTTTAAGGGCAATTCCCTCACTATATTAGTCCTTTAAGGGCAAGCCCCCCCCACTATATCAGTCCTTTAAGGGCATGCCCCCCCCACTGTATCAGTCCTTTAAGGGCAAGCCCCCCCCCACTGTATCAGTCATTTAGTCATTTAAGGGCAAGCCCCCCACTATATCAGTCCTTTAAGGGCAAGCCCCCTCCCCCACTGTATAAGTCCTTTAAGGGCAACCCCCCCACTGTATAAGTCCTTTAAGGGCAACCCCCCCCCACTGTATCAGTCCTTTAAGGGCAAGCCCCCCCACTGTATAAGTCCTTTAAGGGCAAGCCCCCCCCCACTGTATCAGTCCTTTAAGGGCAAGCCCCCCCCCACTGTATCAGTCCTTTAAGGGCAAGCCCCCCCCCCCAATGTATCAGTGCTTTAAGGGCAACCGCCCCCCTGTATCAGTGTTTTAAGGGCAAGCCTCCCCCACTGTATCAGTCCTTTAAGGGCAGGTCCTCCACTGTATCAGCCCTTTAAGGGCAAGACCCCCACCCCACTGTACCAGTGCTTTAAGGGCAAGCCCCCCACTATATCAGTCCTTTAAGGGCAAGCCCCCCCACTGTATAAGTCCTTTAAGGGCAAGCCCCCCCCACTGTATCAGTCCTTTAAGGGCAAGCCCCCCCACTGTATCAGTCCTTTAAGGGCAAGCTCCCCCCCAATGTATCAGTGCTTTAAGGGCAACCGCCCCCCTGTATCAGTGTTTTAAGGGCAAGCCTCCCCCACTGTATCAGTCATTTAGTCATTTAAGGGCAAGCCCCCCACTATATCAGTCCTTTAAGGGCAAGCCCCCCCCACTGTATCAGTCCTTTAAGGGCAAGCCCCCCCCACTGTATAAGTCCTTTAAGGGCAACCCCCCCCACTGTATCAGTCCTTTAAGGGCAAGCCCCCCCCCACTGTATAAGTCCTTTAAGGGCAAGGCCCCCTCCCACTGTATAAGTCCTTTAAGGGCAAGCCCCCCCCCACTGTATCAGTCCTTTAAGGGCAAGCCCCCCCACTGTATCAGTCCTTTAAGGGCAAGCCCCCCCCACTGTATAAGTCCTTTAAGGGCAAGCCCCCCCCCCCACTGTATCAGTCCTTTAAGGGCAAGCCCCCCCCCCCCCACTGTATCAGTCCTTTAAGGGCAAGCCCCCACAATGTATCAGTGCTTTAAGGCCAACCACCCCCCTGTATCAGTGTTTTAAGGGCAAGCCTCCCCCACTGTATCAGTCCTTTAAGGGCAGGTCCTCCACTGTATCAGCCCTTTAAGGGCAAGACCCCCGCCCCACTGTACCAGTGCTTTAAGGGCAAGCCCCCCACTATATCAGTCCTTTAAGGGCAACCCCCCCACTGTATAAGTCCTTTAAGGGCAAGCCCCCCCCACTGTATCAGTCCTTTAAGGGCAAGCCCCCCCCCACTGTATCAGTCCTTTAAGGGCAAGCCCCCCCCACTGTATAAGTCCTTTAAGGGCAAGCCCCCCCCCACTGTATCAGTCCTTTAAGGGCAAGCCCCCCCCACTGTATCAGTCCTTTAAGGGCAAGCCCCCCCAATGTATCAGTGCTTTAAGGGCAACCACCCCCCTGTATCAGTGTTTTAAGGGCAAGCCTCCCCCACTGTATCAGTCCTTTAAGGGCAGGTCCTCCACTGTATCAGCCCTTTAAGGGCAAGACCCCCGCCCCACTGTACCAGTGCTTTAAGGGCAAGCCCCCCACTATATCAGTCCTTTAAGGGCAACCCCCCCACTATCAGTGCTTTAAGGGCAAGCCCCCACTGTATCAGTGCTTTAAGGCCAAGGCCCCCACTGTATCAGTGCTTTAAGGCCAAGGCCCCCACTGTATCAGTGCTTTAAGGCCAAGGCCCCCACTGTATCAGTGCTTTAAGGGCAAGCCCCCCACTATATCAGTGCTTTAAGGGCAAGCCCCCACCCACTGTATCAGTCCTCTAAGGGCAAGCCCCCCCCCCACTGTATCAGTGCTTTAAGGGCAGCATGACTTGTCGTTATGATAAGAGACATGAAATACACAACATCCATGTCATCATGTACTGTAGTACTCCTCAAAGTACACCCATGTCACACCTGTATGTAATTGTGAATCATCACCCACCACCTGCACCAGGTCTATCGACCTCATACTCATAGGGTTGACGCCATGCATGAATTCAGCCCTGCAGCTGGTGAGCTCCTACCTAGGGTTGAAGGTAGGCATTATGACGCATGCATTATTGCGCTACATAGTCACTGAATGTAGTAGATGGAGCGGGTCGTCAAGTTATTTATTATCCGTCTAAGAACAAAGCATATACTGAAAATCCTATAATAACAATCCTATCTCTACAGCATTGAGGCCTGTACGCCCACGGGCGTGAGGTAAAATATTAGTATTATTACGTATGCCACGGCCCAAGGCAGCAATAGGGCAAATCTACTTTGTCCCACATTTAAGGCTGTAAAATATTCATTTATGGGTCGATTTCCAAATTCAAAAGCTAAAATTACCGTAAAACAATTAAGAATGTAATGCACCTAAGCAGGATACTTTTTTTTGATTTGGTCATTAGAAAAATAGCCTCACTACGCACTCTATAGGATGAAAGTTTACATTTCTGGCACCCAATCTACACCTTTCTTCGTGCAGATCTTTGAAAGATGCTTGCTGTTCTTCTTATTGGTAGAATAAAACAAACACACAACTTGTGGGACATACAGAGGCTGTATGCCGCACTCGTTATATTATTGGTTAATATCAGACCCTCATGGAACAAAGAGAGTGAGTAACCACCGTGGAGTAACAGGGGTTTAAGGCCATTTCGACAGCTAAGGTCATATTTATGGCAAGAAACTACATTACACAAATTCACAGATGAATGTGTCGGTGTCCGTGCACCCCACACACTGAGGGGATAGGAGAAGAGGAGAAATAGACCCTTGTAAGTGGGCTAAGGAAGTCAGCATACAACAAAGTGATAAGTAATAGGATCTAGTGAACAAGTAACCAATGGATAATTCATGACGAGTGTGTGTTAGTGAAGGATAATGACACGAGGCCGTAGGCCGAGTGTTATTAGCCTTTGCTAACACACAACTTCAGCGGCCGTGTAGGCTTGGCTATGTTTGAATGCGTCCCACGGTTATGGTAGCAGACAGCGCGCAGTCGTCTCCTTCCCGGGCTTTGTATCATATCCAGACGTGTATCCATGGATGACCGCACGGGGTGCAGGTTACCCATGGATAACCGCACGCCTTCCAAGAGTCATGCTACATCAATCATGCTGTGCAATATCGAGAGATATGTGGATGGGAATATCCACCAAAAAGCACTGAGTAACCAAGAAATCGTGGTATAAGCAATAGTAATGTGATGTAGGAAGAACTTGGACAATGGCACAGTTCTTTGTCTGGTGACCTGAGGAATTATGAGGGGTTCCCGGTCCCTACGTTTTACACACATAGGCTACACATATAACCTGCATTCTAAAAAAAAAAGGTCAAATATAACAAGGGTCTTTTCCCGCATGTTCCCCAAATAAGGAGTCCTTTAATTCTCTGGAGAATGGCAGTGGATTTTAGACTAAGAGGCCAATTCTTTTCTCTTAAGGAATACCAGTGTGTTTCGAACTTCCATATAAGGGTGGGCTGTTATGTTTAAATTGATATACATGTGAACATAAGATAGGAATATCTACAAAGTACAAGATTCCTTTACCTCCCCTCTCCAATATTAGATTTGTCAAATCAAGTATCAAAAAGGGGACATAGGCCTTTATGCCGTCCCCAAAATTTAGATACATTGATAGATTCAGAAATAACATCCTGGAGAAGGACTTTCTGATACGGGACATACTGGTACATGGTAAACAAATTGATATAAAGTCAGGTTAAATAATACTTCATAATATGATAATTAAGAACAGATTAGGTGGTACGCTTTGGAGTTACTATCATATATATATAATCAAGGTATATAGAGGTTGTGCTGTAGTAGGTTCAGTTTGTAGTTATTCTCTTTGGGCTGCCGCATTTTCAAGTCTGATATCTTCGGCTGTCGGTAGAGGCTTCTCATTTGTGTGTTGGTATCTAATGTTCATCAGCATTTCCCCCAGCTTGTTGGCGCAGTCATGTTCATTTTTTGATACATTTTGGATGGTTATAAAGTCCTTCTGTCCGAGATGAAACCCGGATCCATACGTCTTGTTCAAGGTGGCTTCATACAGGTATTTTCCCTGTGTCTGGGTTAGCTCGTGTAGCATTGCAGGTTGAGAGAATTTTATTTCTAGTAGACGTTTCATCACTGCTTCATCCTCATCTTACCATTCATTTTTTAATTTGCATGACTTGGCAGCATACATACTGTCTATGGGTGTTTTTGCCATATTTACCCTTCTCAGTATATGGACTTGGTTACATACTACTGCTTTTTTAGCTTGATAAGCCCTTTCCAGTGAATCGTATAAGTGCCCCTCAAATTGGATGTCACACTTATAGAGATTCGAATAGACCGAGTGCTCTCCCTGAAATGCTACACCATCAGGTGTTTCAACAGTTTTAGCATTTTTCAGCGATAGGTCCATGGGTAGGTTACCAATGTCTTTGTATGCATAGAGTTGACCCTGGATTACGATTTGGGTGCCTTTGACTGTACAGTCTATGCCTTTACTTTTTGCTAGAGCTTGTATGGATCGTAGATCTTTTTGCATAAGTTTTTCTTCAGGACTGGCGTCATCAGTTAGGTGAATACCTTTCCAAGTATTGTTACCTTGCAGGTTTTTGATCTTTGAGAAGATTTGGATCTTGTAGTGGGCAGAGGAGAAAATAATTACCACTGGTCTCTTACGTGGTTTAAAGTTTGGGTTCCTTCTCCTCTGGTTATCATTCGGAACTTGTTTTTTCCCTCTTCTATAGAGCACTTCAGCGACAGAGTTATTGAAGTCTAATCCTAGATCGTTTGTCAGTTGGTCTAGGGTGTCTCGGAGACTACCGGGACGGTCTTCATCTAGGCCTTCAATGATTAGGATTCTTTTTTTCCTTTCCCCATCAAGTTTAGTGAATTGATCAGTGTGTTTGTCAGATGCATCATTCAAGTTGGATATATCAGTGGTATTTTTACTAAGCTTGTCACTGTGCTGAGATAGTGTAGTATCATGTTCACTCAGTTTACTTTCGAGTTCAGGGATAGTGACAGTCTTGTCTTGTGGTATTCCATTTGGCCCAAACATTCTCTTTTCCATGCCGTTTAGGAGGTTTATTGTTTGCCTTGAGATACTCTCCTGGGCTTTAAGTCTGTCATCTAACTCGTTGAGTTTGTCAATTATAGCCTTAGGAGGTGCTTTGTACTTTAATGCAGGTAAGAAATGGGTTTCCTCTTCTTCAGAGTCAGAAATTTCGCTGTGCAAAGTACCAGTTTTGTTTAGAGCGGAAGTCGCCATCTTGGGTGACCTTGACCCTGTGGAGTTAGGAGTACAACTTGGAGAGCGGTGCGTATTTCTAGAAGCTCGTTTCAGCGTCTATTTTTGTATATGACGTAAATGATTTGATGGCTGTTATTTGCAGTTTGAGTTTCAGTTAAAGTATTGTTGAAAAGTAAATAATGATTTAAAATGTAGAGGAGTTCATTTGTCCAGTGGAGAAATTGTACAATTACAAGTTACGACCTGTATCGGGTTGTTGTTGTCATGGGCGGCGCCATCTTGGAAAATTTTTCTAACTCGACGTGTCAAGAACTTTAGATCGCCCTAGTCGAATGCAGGTAGGAATTTACGGCTTCAACTTATCCATTTTCTGATCTTTGTAGCTTTATAGATGTTTCGATACCTTTCAATATGGTGTAGCAACCCTAGAGTGCTCAAAAACCAACATATCCCGTCGTTGAAGTCTTCAACCGGTGTTAACCTTGTGCCATTGTTTCGCTCAACTTGTTGGTATGATGCACCAACACAACGTCAATATAACAGACACCTTCATGGATGGCATTGTGTGCCTCATAATGATAAATGTTGGTATGATGCACCAACACAACGTCAATATAACAGACACCTTCATGGATGGCATTGTGTGCCTCATAATGATAAATGTTGGTATGATGCACCAACACAATGTCAATATAACAGACACCTTCATGGATGGCATTGTGTGCCTCATAATGATAAATGTTGGTATGATGCACCAACACACCATCAATATAACAGACACCTTCATGGATGGCATTGTGTGCCTCATAATGATAAATGTTGGTATGATGCACCAACACAACGTCAATATAACAGACACCTTCATGGATGGCATTGTGTGCCTCATAATGATAAATGTTGGTATGATGCACCAACACAATGTCAATATAACAGACACCTTCATGGATGGCATTGTGTGCCTCATAATGATAAATGTTGGTATGATGCACCAACACACCATCAATATAACAGACACCTTCATGGATGGCATTGTGTGCCTCATAATGATAAATGTTGGTATGATGCACCAACACAACGTCAATATAACAGACACCTTCATGGATGGCATTGTGTGCCTCATAATGATAAATGTTGGTATGATGCACCAACACAACGTCAATATAACAGACACCTTCATGGATAGCATCGTGTTTCTCATAATGATAAATGAAAACGAAGCTGTACCACATCAGGTTGACCTTAAAGGGTTAAAGTATTGCCCAGACTTGGCGGCATTTATTCAATAATATAGGATAGCAATGTGCATTGCAGGTAACTCGAAAAGCCGATTTTTTTTTGCTTGAGAGAAAGAAGAGTAATAGGAGCCAACTTGAATTAAGACTTTATGGGGATTCAAAAATATCATGAAAATTGAAACTGTATATTTGTATTATCTCCCTTAGATAACCTGGTATCAGTGAGAAAGGTTGCAAGGTGATGCTTCTTTGCTATAATGTTAAAGTATATGCATTCCATTTGGAAACCTTTGGGAACCTTTTTCCTGCCCTTTTGTGGTGCTGTTAACCACCATGGACATAAATTTACTGGCTCTCCAAGCAGATGTGTTGTGGTATTAGAACTACATTATAACCAGGTTACACTAATTGATATCTGCTTGGAGCTAGTTCCTGCCTGTATGCTGATGTCATCCCCACCACCATCCCTCCTCTTCCTCCTGTTTGCACCACTTGCCTCAATGTGGGCCCTCATTTGCATGTATTTGCACCACCTTAGCCTATTTGCTCCACCTCAGTCAAAATGGGCGGGAATGTTGATCCATGGATCAGCATTGGGCCTAAAAGTGTCTTAACTCTACTCCTCTGAAAATGTGACTGACTACTTTGGTTGTTCCAATCAACATCTCCAAAACCATAAAACAGAAAAAAAAACTTAAATCTTTCAATACCTTAAAGAAAACATTCTATCCTCAAACACCATGTACATTTTCATACTTTATTTCAGACATTTATTTCCACTACCTGTCTCCTATCTGCCTCCAACCAGAGACACTGAAAATCAGTTTTATTTTACCTGGCTCTTATAACTTGCTTTTCGAGTTAACCAGTATATCCTGGAGGAATACGTAGTTATATATTTCTCCCCCCCCCCCAGGAAATCTAGAGGTCTTATAATCTGCAAAGCAAGGCTCCCCTTGGGGTGCAATTTACTTTGTGGCCCTAAAGCATGGCACCCAAAGGGAACAATACAGTATGGTACTAGGTGACCCTAAAGCATGGCGCCCAAGGAGAATGATACAGTATGGCACTATGTGGCCTGAAAGCATGGCACCCAAGGGCAGAGATGTCAGTTGGGTAAGGGCACAACCTCTGAAAATTTGTGGGTGTTAGTCTAGAAAAGGCTAGAGGGCAGCACAAGGCATGCTTGATTCCACCTGCCGAAGCCTGAAATATGCTCAGCCTTAGGCTTCCTCAAAGAAGAAAAGAAATGTTGTGAGGGTATCTATGATAAATGTGATTCTGTCTATCCAAATTATGACCACAAAATGGAAGAAGCCTCTGAGATGTCTGATTTTTAGGAAAGTTCAAACATCTGACAATAGACGGACCTCTGAAGGTCAGACATCTCTGCAAGGGGAACGATACAGTACGGCACTCTGTGGCCTTAAAGCATGGCACCCAAGGAGAACGATACAGTATGGCACTATGTGGCCTTAAAGCATGGCGCCCAAGGAGAACGATACATTGTGGCACTATGTGACCCTAAAGCATGGCGCCCAAGGAGAACGATACATTGTGGCACTATGTGACCCTAAAGCATGGCACCCAAGGAGAACGATACATTACGGCGCTATGTGACCCTAAAGCATGGCACTCAAGTAGAACGATACATTGTGGCACTATGTGACCCTAAGGCATGGCATCCAAGTAGAATGATACATTGCGGCACTATGTGACGCTAAAGCATGGCACTCAAGTAGAAAGATACATTGTGGCACTATGTGACCCTAAAGCATGGCACCCAAGGAGAACAATACATTGTGGCACTATGTGACCCTAAAGCATGGCACTCAAGTAGAACGATACATTGTGGCACTATGTGACCCTAAGGCATGGCATCCAAGTATTACGGCACTATGTGACCCTAAGGCATGGCATCCAAGTAGAATGATACATTGTGGCACTATGTGACCCTAAAGCATGGCACTCAAGTAGAATGATACATTATGGCACTATGTGACTCTAAGGCATGGCATCCAAGTAGAATGATACATTATGGCACTATGTGACTCTAAGGCATGGCACTCAAGTAGAAAGATACATTGCGGCACTATGTGACCCTAAAGCATGGCGCCCAAGGAAAACGATACATTGTGGCACTATGTGACCCTAAAGCATGGCACTCAAGTAGAACGATACATTGTGGCACTATGTGACCCTAAGGCATGGCATCCAAGTAGAATGATACATTGCGGCACTATGTGACCCTAAAGCATGGCGCCCAAGGAGAACGATACATTGTGGCATTATGTGACCCTAAAGCATGGCATCCAAGGAAAACGATACAGTATGGCATTATGTGACCCTAAAGAATGGCGTCCAAGGAGAACGATACAGTATGGCACTATCTGACCCTAAAGAATGGCGTCCAAGGAGAACGATACAGTATGGCACTATGTTGCCCTTAAGCATGCCGCCTAAGGAGAACGATACAGTACAGCACTCAAACATGATGCCAAAAGAAAATGATACATTACGGCGCTATGTGTCCCTAAAGGTTTATGGGGAGTCTTGGTGTGTGAGGACAGTGGTAGGTTTTTGAGTACAGCCATGAATAGGGACCCATTTACCAACACCAGCGGTGCAGGGGGAGGCGCAAAATCTTGAAGCCATGAAACCCTACCTATGCTTCATAGTTGTGCGTATTTACTACCAAAATATATCAACGATATGAGTCTAGCTCACCAGCACTAACCCATGAGTGATGCCAGTAGGCTACTGCCGTCATACTGCAAATTCAGTTGAGCATCAGTAGGCTCCTGATTCTGTACTAAAAATGCAGTGTAAAATGTGGTGTTCGGGAGTATTCTGTCAATGGCTATTGAAATGTGCAGTGGTTGATCAGTATATTATTAGTATCTACTGAATTTAGATGGAGATACTGCCTTCTGGCCTGGGCAAGGCATCCACTCATTCACTGACCAGTGATGGCAGTGGGGGGTACTGCAGTATTATAAACAAGGCATCGACTCACTGACCACTGATGGCAGTGGGGGATACGGCAGTATTATAACCAAGGCATCGACTCACTGACCACTGATGGCAGTGGGGGTACGGCAGTATTATAACCAAGGCATCGACTCACTCCCCAGTGATGGCGGTGGGGTGGGGGGGTACTGCAGTATTATAACCAAGGCATCGACTCACTGACCACTGATGGCAGTGGGGGATATGGCAGTATTATAACCAAGGCATCGACTCACTGACCACTGATGGCAGTGGGGGTACGGCAGTATTATAACCAAGGCATCGACTCACTGACCACTGATGGCAGTGGGGGTACGGCAGTATTATAACCAAGGCATCCACTCACTCACCAGTGATGGCGGTGGGGGGCTATAACCAAGGCATCCATTCATTCACTGACTAGTGGTGGCAGTGGGGGGTACGCCAGTATTATAACCAAGGCATCCACTCACTCACTCACCAGTGATGACACCCATGACTCTATGATCATTATCATGACTCTATGATCATTTTCATGACTATAATCATTATCAGGTTTCTAGATTTTATCAGTGTGTATATCTGTTGGATATACAGCATTGCTGTAATAGCTGCACGGTCGTATTTTCTGAATTCATTTACTTATAGTTATGTATTCTATTATCAGTTAGGAATACAACATTGCTGTAATAGCTGCTCGGTCGTATTCTCTAGATTCATATACTTATGGTTAGTTATTCTATTATCAGTTAATGCATTATTACTGACATATTCTGGCTAATTGCTGACAAATAGTGAGTAATTACTAATATATATTGAATAATTGCTGACAAATAGATAGTAATTACTGACATATATTGACTAATTGCTGACAAACAGTGAGCAATTGCTAACATATATTGACTAAATGCTGATAAAATGTAAGTAACTACAACCATGTATTGATAATTGCTGATATATATATATATATATATATATATATATATATATATATATATATATATATATATATATATATATATATATTTATATATATATAGTGAGCAATTACTAATATATTGAACGAGGACGCCCATGACTCTGATCATTATCATGAGTCTAGGATCATGTTCATGACTCTATGATCATTATCAGGTTTCTAGATTGTATCAGTGTGAGGACTTCATATATCTGTTGGATATACAGCATTGCTGTAATAGCTGCTCAGTCGTATTTTCTGAATTCATTTACTTATGGTTATGTATTCTATTATCAGTTAGAAATACAACATTGCTGTAATAGCTGCTTGGTCCTATTCTCTAGATTCATACACTTATGGTTAGTTATTAAAGGTAAGTAACTATAACCATGTATTGATAATTGCTGATATATATAGTGAGTAATTACTAATATATATATATATATATATATATATATATATATATATATATATATATATATATATATATATATGGGCTTCCCTAGCCCACTTAAAAGGGTCTATTTCTCCTCTTTCCTATCCCCTTGGATGTGTGTGGTGCACATATGTGCGGGCACTGACACATTCCCTGTGAACATGTGTAATGTCTTTCTCGCCATGAATATGACCTTAGCTGTCGAAATGGCGTTAAACATCTATTACTCACTCACTCACTAATATATATTGAAAGAGGAAGCCCATGACTCTGATCATTATCATGACTCTAGGATCATTTTCATGACTATGATCAGTATCAGGTTTCTAGATTTTATCAGTGTGAGGACTTCATATATCTGTTGGATATACAGCATTGCTGTAATAGAAGCTTGGTCGTATTTTCTGAATTCATTTACTTCAGGGGTGTGAAACCCATTTCTCTGAAGTGTAATAAACAGCTTGCTAGTTAATGCTTTTATGTAGGATAAAGCTTAATTAAAGTGATTTTAATGGTGTTTGGGCAAAATATAACAAAACTCTGATGTACAGGGATGTTTGGAATTACAATGGGGAGGCCAACAATTTTCAATCTTGAATGACATTGACAGAAATTCAGAAAGTCAGACCCCCCCTTCAAATGGTAATTTCTTTTCTCAGTGGATTTGCATACAGATTGATAGATCTGATTGACAGACTGATAGATCCCCCCCCCCCGACTAATTGCTGACAAATAGTGCATAGGTACTGACATATTTTAATTAATTGCTGACAAATTGTGCATAATTACTGACATATTTTGACTAATTGCTGACAAATAGTGACAAAGTACTGACATACATTGACTTATTGCTGACAAAATGCGAGTAAATACTGACATATTTTGACTAATTGCTAACAAATAGTGAGTAATTACTAACATTTATTGATTAACCGCTGACAAATAGTGAGTAATTACTATCATACCGTAGCACTAACACTAACTTGATTCATGCTACAGGAAGGTAGGGGTATTCCATTTCTATTGTTCAGATTCCACTAGTCACAAGGTGGCAGTAGTTTATACTTGCAAGCATATGAATTTTATAAGGGAGCCAATGGCACATATCTATATATATATTGAAAATTACCAGGACGCTGCATAATTATGCTAATTATGCAAATAATATGCATGGATATGGAGTGTTCGGTATCAATCTGGGGTGTTTCGTCCCACTAAAGAACATGCCCCCTAAAAAATCGGTTTCAAAAAAGAATAAGCAAAATAATTTTTTTAACTAGCTGCCTTTTCGGCTCCAGCCGGTCCACCTGTGCACTATCCAGGGTGTGGTAGCACCCTACCTCCAGCCAAAACCTATCTGTTTAAAGCATCACCGGCAAAAAAGGGCAGGTTTGAGGAAGGAACGGAGCAAAATGTACATTTTTTTGGGACGTGGGGCCGCATGTCAGTCCAGGCACTGGCAGAGAGGTCCAAGAACTGGCAGTTTTACAAAAACCATCATATCTCCCTTAATAATAGGGGTTTCCCATAGTTTGACCTGTAGATCAAGGGTAGCTCAAGCTGGCGATCATCCTGGTGACGTTTATTTTTATGTGTGACAAATGTATCCAAAGTCATCAAGAAATTTGGTCTCTACAGCGATGTTTTTTGTATCAACCCCCCCCCCTGAGGATGTATCAAACTTATGTTTAGTGTACTTTGCTCTTTCGTCATTATGATGCATGAATGCAGCCCTGGTGAGTAACCAGATGTTGTAGGGGTGTATCAAACTTATGTTTAGTGTACTGCCTCATATAGCCTACCCACCCGATTGGTGGTGAATTATGGGCAGGCAGACGACCGGATGCTCCCCAGGCACGTGTATGGACGCCTATTCATCCTGAAGGGCAACAGAGTGATTTAGGTACTTGGACACAACAACTGCTCCAAATATAATAATGGTATGTGTTTGGGTCCTAATATGGGAATGGCATGCATGTTTACGGTCCCAAGACTCCAAATAAGCCAATGACATGCCACTTAGAACTCCTAATAAGGTGCATCATACTTATGTGTACATGTATATACATTATATATGTAGGTGGCCTTTAGTGGGTTAATGGATGCATGCATGCGGGTGGGACTCCCAGCTAATAACCAAAGCATCCACTCACTGACCAGTGGGATGTAGCTTAGGAGGGCTCTCCCCCATAGGGGCCCCCCTAGGGCGAAGCCCAGTTGGGAAACAGCCCCTGAAGGGTGGATCAATGACAATATGCCCCGGGAGGTTATCTCTGTATTGATTATATGTTTTATTAAGTTTAAATGTATAAAAATTACAAACTTGATTACTAAACTAGTCTAAAGTGTCACCTCCGACCTGCTGTAAAAATATTGAATGTTTACTTGTGCTCATAATGAGGCTGCAGTGCGGAACAGCCCAGAATTGGGATCGGGGGCATTTATTTCAGGCTATTGTGCTTAAATTTACTTGATCTAGCCTCTGGATTCGTCACATGACCAGCAGTGGCGACCGACACTGTCACATCATCTCTATGGAAAGTTGTTACTCACATGGACTGGGAGGTCATATGGGATATTTGTTCTTTTTTTTTTTTTGAGGTTTGAAAATTAATTTTATTGTCCGACACAATTTAACAAAAGTGGATATAGACCCTTTTCTCCATTTCTGTTTACATAACTATTTATTGACGTCCAGTCAGTAACATAATGATTAATCATACTGACTATCTCATAAACACCTGTTTGATCACCATGGTCACTACTTTAATACAAGCTTCCATGTTCTACCTTCGTGATTTATTAATGTAATACAAACGATCAGATTTGGAGAATTATACCAACTGCTTGGGCTTGTAAAATGTAAACCTCACTCCCATGGGATATACAATGTATATGAATGCAGCTCCAGTCAGGTCCTTGGTAGGTCCGAATCCATGCATCATGGCAACATTGAGGTGCCTGCTACCCTATAGGGGTTAATAACATTTTGAGCCCGATGCAGCACATGTTACTGTGGCCGCTAGCTGTCACCACGTGTTGTAGCTAGCACCCTGGGCACCCACTGTGGTTGCACATAGAGCACCCCTACTGCTCCTGATGTTGATGAACTAACTCAATAGGGGCCAGCTGCTGCTGCTGGTAGATTGCCTCCCCTGGCCGCTACCTGAGGCAGACCCCACTTTGTAAACTACTCACGGCACGTTAACACCGATTCAGGTTCTGCCTGGGTTACATCACCTCCTTTGCTGCTGTATGAACCCAGCAGGCAGTCCTGTACCATAAGTGAGGGACCCAGGAGGACTTCTAGAGCTGTGTGGTGGGAGTGAGGGACCCAGGAGGACTTCTTGAGCTGTGTAGTGGGAGTGAGACAACCAGGAGGACTTCTTGAGCTGTGTGGCGGGAGTGAGGGACCCAGGAGGACTTCTTGAGCTGTGTGGCGGGAGTGAGGGACCCAGGTGGACTTCTTGAGCTGTGTGGTGGGAGTGAGGGACCCAGGAGGACTTATTGAGCTGTGTAGTGGGAGTGAGGGACCCAGGAGGACTTATTGAGCTGTGTGGTAGGAGTGAGGGACCCAGGAGGACTTCTAGAGATGGGTGGCAGGAGTGAGACCTAGGAGTTGAGTGAGTGGTAAGGGAGCACTGGAAATATGTAGCAAAAGTTCCACTAACAGCCAGAGTTATGCCCGTGCCTGCTCTAAAACCATTTAGGCCTGTACTGTAACTTCTATTTCAGGACTGGATCTGGAGCTCGTACAACATTGAGACATCAGCAAGAGCTGCTCTGAGAACATACAGGTCTGTAGGCATGTAGCAGGATGTAGTAAAAGACAATTCAGGTCATGTGCATTTAGGCCTGTAGCAGGAGCTACTACAGCAACATTAAGGCCTAAATAAGGGGCTGTTCTAACATTTTGGTCCATGGCAGGAGCTGCCCTAACAACATTTCTGCATGTACTTAAAGCTACACAGGGGACCTGCTCATACAGTGCTGTGTAATGTCATCACTGCCTGCAGCCGCTCCCTGCCTTTATACCGCCACCAGAGTGCTTCCTGAAACCCTGAGGTGGTTGTTAAAACCCCAACTTTAACTACAGCTTTGTTTGACTCACAGTGAAGCCCAAAGGGCCCCCATTAGGAAAAGGCAGAGGATACCAAGGAACCCAGTACAGAGACCATGGTCGGGGCAGCTTTAGTAGATACATTGGTCCAGGTGGTGGCAGTGGTAGTCATTTGGTGGCCCCTGGTAGGTGGACTGGTTGGGGACGAGCCGTGTGTGGAACGGGATGTAAAGAGGGCACTACAATCCTGCCACCCAGAGATGTCTTACATCAACACAGCTGTGCTGAAGGCTGCTCCAGGCCACTATGACCCAGTATGTAGGTGAGCAACTACAAAAGCTTATCGGTAATGACAACCCCTTTGGGTGAATGTGATTACACATCCCTGCTGTTGCCGACATGCCAGTAATAGCTAGTGATGCTAATAATACAGAGATGTTGTAAAAAATGACACAGACATGTTGGTAATACTGAAACAGGCATGTTGGTAATGACACAGACATGTCGGGAATGACACAGACAAATTGGTAATGACATAAACATGTTGGTAATGACACAGACATGTTGGTAATAATGACATAGTCATGTTGGTAATAATTACACAGACATATTGGTAATGACACATGTATACATGTTGGTAATGACATAGGGTATTGGTAATAATGACACGGCGGACATATGGGTAGTGACGGAGACATGTTAATAATGGCACAGACATGTTGGTTTTGGGGCAGACATTGGTAATAGCACAGATGGGCGAGGAAAGATAGCACAGTGCATACACTATGTACCTCAGACTTCCCAATTATCATACAGTGTGCTGTCTGTTCATACTGAACTAATATGCCAATTATACATACAGCCCCAGCCTGTCTCACCTTACTTTATTGTGAGAGAGTGATCCATCAGTAATCTGAAATATAGTGTCCCTTATAATACAGCAGCAATGAACATATACATTTAAGGACGATTTAAGGCTTTCTGCTCTTTTGTCGGTGTGATACAGCAGTGCGCAGTGACAAGTAATTCCCTAGTTCTGCATCTGTGGAAAATACCATTCTCTGTGCATCAGAAGCATGGACGGAGCTCTGATAAGCTCCTTGTCTGATAGGCATTCATGAAGTAGTGCATTGTATCTCTCATGAGGTTGAAAAAGGCTAGGAGGTCAGGAATGATACAATATTATGAGACTAGTGTAAAAAGATTTGATGTGTGCTATAGATCACTCATGGCCCAGGTTACCTACCATATGAGACTTGTCACTATAGTGACAGTGTGTCCGAGTTGTCAATGCTTAAGGCTGTGGAGAATGCACCCGTTATCGCTCATTTTCATTGGCGAATAACTCCTGTCCTGGCGAGTTAACCATTACATTGTATCAGCAGGTCTTGATCCATATTAACCATAAAAAGGCATGACACACTGTAAATCTCCTCCATTTTGTTATAATCAAGCAGTTTCGATGGCACTGTTAGTCGATCGTCTCGCTGTCCGCCATTTTGGATTTTGATGTTCTGTGCGCATGCGCGACCCGCTCCTTGCAGGAAGTCGCATTTTCGATGGAGAAATGATAGATTCTATCGATTTAACTTGAAATTAATGGCTTTTTGAATATAATCCATGCATCTTTGGCAATATCAATCGAATTGAATCGAATACACCCCCTCAATTTACCGTTAAACAAAAAATAAAATCTGACAACAAGTCACTCTGCGCACATGCCCAAACTCACCTTGCGGAAACACGGCAGACATAACAAAAACATGGCGGTCCGATTTACAAATTAGCTCTATAAACGGTGTTAACCGGTCCTATACATATATTAACCAAATTTTTATTGATTCTACCTCATTATATCAACGGTCTTCCACCTTACCTGCTGAAAAAGCGTCTTAATTGCCAATTCCCATAGGAGCCAATGTGTTATGTTTACCCCTTGTCTACCGCCGAAATCTACTGCAAAATGCAATCCTATGGAGCCTCGTTTTCGTGAGAAAGTAGGTCAAACATGTCAGGTTTTTTCTTCAGCTTTTTTCAAAGCTAAAGAAGTTTTTTTCCCAGGAATTGTGCATGTGTAATGAAAGACTAGATCCTAAAGAACATGTTTCAATGATTTTTTGTTTAATTATCCCTCAATTTCGATGAGCAATTCCCATCTAAAGTTCCAATTCATGATTGTCAGTTTTTGGCTGAAAAGGCGCTGTCAATAGCCCAGGTAGACCTGGGCCAACAAACCATACACAGTGTATAAGGAACACCATTTATCGCTTGGGTGAAGTTTTTACCTGGAATTGACTTTTTGAAGCATTGTTACCATGTGTTTTGGGAGCACCTATAAGCTGTTCTAAACCTCTAATTTGCCACGAGGTTTTATTGCACTAACACTTAGCATTGTTGCCACATTGACAGACATCAATGTTCTTTATTATACATGTATATTTTGGAGACAAAAACTAAAGCAGTGGTCAGCTTGATTCTGATAATGACTGATAGGGTGAGGCCCGGCATGTACACTTATAGTGTTTTAACGAGCATTCCACATGATATCAGATTTCTGCGTAGACACCTGTTTGAAGTATTAGTATCATATTACTGCACAGTCAGTCTTTAAGAGGTTCCTATATCTAGGGCTAATAGAACATCTCATAGTGAAACGTATGTAAGATCGAAGGCTGCTGCAATGAATATAAATATTTAATCCTGCTTGGATGCTATCCAGCTATAGATCTTCTCACCAAGTATGGGACTGATCTATGATATCTGTTTACTGAAGGAATTTTCAGTTTAAATGCATTTTGCCAGTCATTTCTGCTTTGATCATACAGTAGAAGCCTCGCACATCATTTCTAAGCAGAATAGATGAGAAATGATGACAATATTTCTTTTTTAGAGCTAAATAGTAACTGTTGATAGGAACAGTCTACAATAGGGAGTAACTTGGCCTGTACAGCCCTACATTCTGCCATATTTTTGACTTCGTGAAGCATTGTATGTGTCACAGAGAGGGTGTTTATACCAATACCATTTGCATCAAACACATATTTTGTTTAAATACAAGGGTATTTTGGTGTCCGATTTTCTTTTTTTTTTTATTGAGGGGGCGGGACAAAACAAGTTTGGTCTCCGTGGCCTGGGATTGGAGGGGCCATGCCCCCCCTGCCCCCTCACCTGTTCCGACACCCCTGGTAACCTGTTAGGGATGCCACTCACTGATCACCAAAACTTCCGAAATCTCCATAATTTTCTCATTTTCTAATAGGAATACCCATAGGAATGAAGCCAAAACTCCTAAAAATTTAGGAAAAGTGGCGTCTCTGACCCGTAAAACCCTGTGCATAAGCCGCGGCTTATAGACATTTTCAAATCCCTGGTGCGGCTTATATGCTATTCTGAACTCAGGGTGCGGCTTATACAAAGGATTTTCCATATAAAGACTTTACTAAGGAATGGGGACCATTTCAGACCCCTACTGCGGCTTATACGCGGGTGCGGCTTATATATGTGTATTCTCAATCTACCTTGGATCAGTACATACCCTGCACCATGTACATATACCCACCCTATACATAGAACCTTGTTTGCTCTCTTCACTGTATCTAGCCCACCCTGTGCCTAGCTCATCCCTGTCATATACCTATGCCAAGTCACTGCTTTTTACCTACTCTCACACCCAGTAACCACCTAGGCAGTCAAGCCTAAAGCTACATCCTTCTGTAGCCCGTCCTAGCATCTAAATGCTTTGCTACCGTCAGGCACTGACTAGCTATAGTACCACCCTGTACCTATCATCATACCCTGTACCAACCCTGCATCTAACAAAATGCCCTATATCTAGCACAATGTCCTGTACCTAGCACAATACCCAGTACCCACCCTGTACCTAGCACAATGCCATGTACTCAGCACAATGCCCTGTACCCGCCCTGTACCTATCACAATGCCCTGTACCCACCCTGTACCTAGCACAATGTCCTGTACCTAGCACAATGCCCTGTACCTAGCACAATGCCCTGTACCTGCCCTGTACCTAGCGCAATGCCCTGTACCCTCCCTGTACCTAGCACAATGCCCTGTACCTGCCCTGTACCTAGCGCAATGCCCTGTACCCACCCTGTACCTAGCACAATGCCCTGTACCTGCTCTGTACCTAGCACAATGCCCTGTACCTGCCCTGTACCTAGCACAATGCCCTGTACCTGCCCTGTACCTAGCGCAATGCCCTGTACCCACCCTGTACCTAGCACAATGTCCTTTACCTGCCCTGTACCTAGCGCAATGCCCTGTACCCACCCTGTACCTAGCACAATGCCCTGTACCTGCTCTGTACCTAGCACAATGCCCTGTACCCACCCTGTACCTAGCGCAATGCCCTGTACCCACCCTGTACCTAGCACAATGCCCTGTACCTGCCCTGTACCTAGCACAATGCCCTGTACCTGCCCTGTACCTAGCACAATGCCCTGTACCTGCCCTGTACCTAGCGCAATGCCCTGTACCCACCCTGTACCTAGCACAATGTCCTTTACCTGCCCTGTACCTAGCGCAATGCCCTGTACCCACCCTGTACCTAGCACAATGCCCTGTACCTGCTCTGTACCTAGCACAATGTCCTGTACCTGCCCTGTACCTAGCGCAATGCCCTGTACCTGCCCTGTACCTAGCACAATGCCCTGTACCTGCCCTGTACCTAGCGCAATGCCCTGTACCCACCCTGTACCTAGCACAATGTCCTGTACCTGCCCTGTACCTAGCACAATGTCCTGTACCTAGCACAATGCCCTGTACCCGCCCTGTACCTAGCGCAATGCCCTGTACCCACCCTGTACCTAGCACAATGTCCTGAACCTAGCACAATGCCCTGTACCTGCCCTGTACCTAGCACAATGCCCTGTACCCACCCTGTACCTAGCACAATGCCCTGTACCCACCTTGTACTTAGCACAATGCCCTGTACCTAGCACCATGCCTGGTACCTGCCCTGTACCTAGCACAATGCTATGTACCTAGCACAATGCCCTGTACCCACCTTGTACCTAGCACAATGCCCTGTACCCACCTTGTACCTAACCGGACCAGAAGGCAGTATCTACTTCTCCTATCAGTGGCTACTGAGAATATGCTGAGCAACAACTGCATATTGCAGTAGGTACTGCTGAAATACTTCCGAAACAGCTGACTCCACACTGCATTTTCAGTCTAGACTCATTAGTGTACTGACTATCAACTGAATATGCACTGCATTTTAGGCTAGAATCAGTAGTCTACTGACTCTCAACTGAATGTTAATAGATTCCAGAAATTATGCACTCTGTGCAGCAGCATAGATGCAGTAGTCTACTGACCATCTACTGGTATGACTCTGTCCATTCACGGATTATTTACCTGATGCTTCTAAGACAGTCCATAGTGTGAATGTCAGTATGGTTGTGAACAGCAATCAAAAGATTCAGTATGTAATAATGAAACTATCCAGTGTTTGTGGAGACAAGCATACTTCACCCATTTGCATATGAATATCTTATTCAGTGCCAGTAATGGATACACATGGATGTTGGGGTGTATGAAAGTGAGGAATTACTCACTGACTTTATATAGGGTACAAATATACTGAATCATCAAGTATTCTTTTGGTCCCCATCATGACATTTTTTTTTTTTACATAGTATCCATGTATCATTGATAATTACAAAGTGCTTGTCTCATCACCTTAACATCAGTAAGCCGAAAGGCATTATACTATAGCAGCACTCTATAGATATGTCTACTCTTACCCTTTTGCTATGGTAAGAGTTACCCAGTACTACTGAATCAATACTGCCCTAGCCCCCTCCTACATGATTTGCATGCACTACTAGGAAGTAGTAACCGCTCCACATAGCTGATGGGGCGGTGGCTCAGGGGGCTAATGCATTGGTAGAGTAATCAGAAGATCCCAAGTTCAAATCCAGCAAGGACCACCTAGAGAGGCATTGGTAGTGCCAGTACTAGAACAGCGGCTGCTTCTTTTGTGCTTCTACCTGCCCCCAGCAGTAGTTTTCAGTATGATCTACTGCTCAACTACTGCTATAGCAGCAGCTATGCAGTAGTGCTGATTGAACACTGCCCCAACCCCATATATGGTCATGCAGCATTAAATAAGTAGATACTGTTCAAATGCTGCCATCTAATTTACATAATTGGGACAACTGATTCAATACTGCTTGCATGCTGCTAATACTACTGTTCTACTACTGTACACTGCTGCAAGTTTTGTGGTGCTGAGCAGTAGAATGACAGTAGATGCTGATACAATACTGTTTCTGATGCTGCTTTCACACTGAATCACTACTGTCACACCACACTGTTTCCCAGCTGCTTTAGTGCTGCATTTCTACTGCATTTTGGTCCGGGTAGCACAATGCCCTGTACCCACCTTGTACCTAGCACAATGCCCTGTACCCACCTTGTACCTAGCACAATGCCCTGTACCCACCTTGTACCTAGCACAATGCCCTGTACCCACCTTGTACCTAGCACAATGCCCTGTACCCACCTTGTACCTAGCACAATGCCCTGTACCCACCTTGTACCTAGCACAATGCCCTGTACCCACCTTGTACCTAGCACAATGCCCTGTACCCACCTTGTACCTAGCACAATGCCCTGTACCCACCTTGTACTTAGCACAATGCCCTGTACTTAGCACCATGCCTGATACCTGCCTTGTACCTAGCACAATGCCATGTACCTAGCACAATGCCATGTACCTAGCACAATGCTACTCCATGAACCTACCGGTAGTTAACTCTGACTATTTTCATTACAGAACCTTTGAGCAGTACATCAGCTGTGTGGACCCTACTATTCTGCACTGTCAGACACGCCTACTACGTCAGTTCCGAGCAACAAAACGAACATACACTGAGCCGCCATATAACTGCACCACACCCAAATCTTCAAGTACAGGCCTGATCAACGGGAACCTCAGCCATCCCAATGTCACCAGCATGGCTCACGGGATGCTAACCACCCACTCCAGTCACACCTCACTACTGACCCTAGGGGTCCTGTGGGGGCTGGCACTGGTTACTGACAGGCTAATGTTACAGGCACACTGGGCATGGTAGGCAGAAGGGCATTGACAAGGGGTAGCTGTTATCATCTGAAGTGTAGATAATGCAATGTCTGCCTCCACCAATAGCAGGAATTTGGCAGAATGTGTTAGGGTGCCTCTCCTATGCTGACCTGTTTATCAGACTGACGGGGGTATTTGTTAATGTCTGATACAAAATCCTGAATTAGACACTCAAGTGTATGTCTTGTCTTTGACAAGGACAAACACAAAGATTACACAAAAGAAGGTGATTCCTATGTGGTCTCTGACATCTAAACTATGAGAAGGCCTTCTATTCCTTTCCAAATTGATAGCAACCACTCTTTCCCTTTCCGGCGATCATAACATCCTGGACCAGAGACCTGTTTCTCATAACTCTTGTCAGAGTTATACCATCTTTTTAATTTTTTTTTTCACTTTTCCACACCATCAGGGTGCTTATGGCTTATATACGAGGGTGCAGCTAGAATTTACAGTAACTCTGTTGAAGAAGCACCCTGGGCATCCTCTCCCCATCTTTCCTATAGTAACCATGTACATACATTGTCCTAAAGTTTGTACCCTATCAAAGGGTCAAACTACGGCAAAAGTCTACCCCCTACTCCCCCCCCCCACCGCCGATTATGGGAAAACCATAGACTTACGAAGGAAATCAGCAAAATTAAGCCACAGTCTAAGTTACATTTCGTTATGATTTTATATATACAGATATATACTTATATAACGGGGTGGGGGCAGCTGCATATATACGGTCCCAGACATGACTCTTTGGGGGGCTTCCACGCTGGTTGTAGTAAGCACATGGTGGCCGGATATCGGCAAGTGGACTCCCCGGGAAAGCCCCCAAGAACAGGTAATGCACACTCATAAACAAGCAGCCTTTTTTACTATCATCTTACTAGAAATACTTCGGTATTGATATCCATTGATTTTGGAAGAATAGAAATGTTCCTACTAATTAAACCAGAATATGTGCGAATGCGATTCTTCATAAATTTGCTACCTGTTCATTTTATGCATATTCCCCATTTTGACTACATAATCACATTTGTACTTCTTTTGCTATCACTGGTTAAAATGACAAAAGATGTTTTGAGCAAGCCCGATGTAGATGTGACGACCTATTTTCACCCCTTATGTGTAGTCCGGTGTACCTCCCCTTGTATCCATGTGCCTAAATTTACCTCCCCGTGAGTCCTCACTTCTCCTACCGCATGTACCTTTCTATGAAACTATCCATGAACCTCCCCATGTTCCTACTCATGTACCAAGAAGTCCCTTGTCAAAAAAGTCTTACCGATAGATTAAAGGTTTTGTTAGGATTGGGGACTGTGGAGAATTCTCTCCGAGTAAAATGGCACAATTTCACACACTTTTGTCTTAGGGGATTTCACTGATGGTATTAATAGTTTATTTGGATCAATGATGTATCATATACAAAGATAACACATCTTGAGAAAGTGCTTATACAAGATGTAGGATAGAAAATGAAAAGTTTTATATTTGTAAGGCCACACTTTTTTATTGTTTGGGTTACGGGCCGGCCCGCACTGCAAAAGTCAAAAACCAGAATAAAAATAAAAGTTGAAAAGTCAAATTCCCCCCCCCCTACATCCCCCAGCAATCTAAAACACTTGTTACAGAAAAGGTAGGTGTATTTGGTATCAAAATGAAGCTAATCATGTCAGGAATATTACCGTAATCTCCCGCGTATAAGGCGCGTCTTATACGAGAATCAGATCGTGACTGGGTCTTATACGTGGGAGGGTTATTGCCTTGAGTTTGGGGTGCGCCTTATAGGGGGGGTAATTTTACTAAAGAACAGTACTAAATTAACAAAAATCTGCCCTTAGAGGTGAGCCTTATACGTGGAATTGCATTCTCTTAGTTGGGGGTGCGCCTTATACGCGAGCTGCGCCTTATACGCGGGAGATTACGGTATTTGATTGGTGTCATATGCATTAATTACTCAACTAAACCATAGAAAATTAAATCCCCTACATCTTAAAGTAAAACAACAAAAAGCAACTAATGGTAATGGTCATAAGATGCACCCAAACTCTTAGACCATCTCAAAAGCTACAGGAGAGAGATAGGAGCTAGAGAACAGTTGAAATGCTGCGATAATAGGTTTTATTTTATTTTTTATTTCGTCCTCCGTCCTGGAGGTTTCATTTTGGGTGCCCGTAACCCAAACAATAAAAAAAAAGTGTGTCCCAATGCTTGCTTGAAAAATGGTGGCCATCATCTTTCAAAAAGGTAACGCCTACCCGGCGGTATAGCCACAGGGTGATCCCTATGCTAATTACATATGATGTGGCGAGCTGGGCCTCCCGAATGAGTTCTCATTTAGCACATTTTAAAGAATGCGCATTCACTTCGCGGTATGCTAAAAAAAAGGTAGCTCCTCTTGTCCATATTGCGATGTAACAACTTTTATTGTGACTCTATGAATACAGGACTGGGATAAAACGCATATATGTGTAATATTCCCATATAAAATGTGAGTATCCTATTACTACAGATTACAAGAAATGTGTAAATATCTACTCGTAGTGTTGTAATACACTTGATATTGAATACGGTACTATTTGGACATGTAACAGAAAATTAACACGTATGTGTTATATTTTTAGTTTGATAAAGAAGTGCTTTGTGTGCTCATTGGAAATATGGAAATAACATGGTGAGGCAAATGCTCGGGAGATAAATGTGAGATCACCGCATCTGGTGATACTGGGTAATGCATTTCTAATGTTATTGCCTTCAAATAAGCAATTTCCACCATTTATAATACTGTTGCTTAAACAGACGGTGATGGGGATTTAATTGGTTAATATTGTTGCCATGTGCATCTTGTCAACTTTGTTCTGTTAGGTCTGTCCTTTTAAAATTCAAGACCAGATTGGCAAGAGTAATTTATCTAAAATAAAGTCATAAGGACAATTAAGCTTTGTTTAGTGAATCAAATTATACTCCAATTGTTGGAATACAATTTACTAGACGATGCTCTCCAGTTAGAGTCGGCATGTTACAGCACATGTTAAGCGTGTCTTCCCAAGGCGTGAAGCACCATTCCCCTGATGCACCAAGCACTACCGGCAACTACTTACCAACAAATCATGGTACATCACGGTGAACAGGGTCGACGTGCCTCCATGAAAAAGGTTAATGGGCAGCCTGCCGCCAAGGTACTACATAACGAATCCAACACAACGTTGGCACACTCAGGTGGCAATTAGGTAAGGTGAGTTGGTCAGAGTGGCACAAATTGTAAATGCTAGTGTCGCGTTCCTTGACTCTGCACTCAGCTCAGTAATATGAAATACTCTGATGTCCTTTGTTTGATGCGAAAAGATTGTATTCCTATTTGGTAAATATCACAACACTGTGTCTAAAGAAAACCAAAGCTAGTGGCGGATTCAGGGGGTGGCCTGGATGTAGGGTGTTGAGGTTTTATCTAGACCCCTTGAAAATGGGCATTGGTTAGACTCTTAACTATAGGAAAACTTACTGGCAGCCATTTTGTTTTATTTTGGGCGTTTTAACCCAGAAACAGCCATTTTTGAGCTTGTCAACTAAGATTTTCTTGTTCAGCATACCCAAATTACTCAGAATAGTGTAGTAGCCAACTTGTAACCAAAAAATGCCTCTAGGTGATTGATTATCTGAAATTGTCCCTGGTCTATGGCTGTGCCCCCAGACCACCCCTTCTGGATCCGCCCCTGATAGATTCAGAAGCGTGTTTGTTCCCTGGACCAAATACTGTGCTCAGTGGTTGACATGATGCAGGGCTGCATCATGTCGATCAATGGTGCTTACACTCTACTCAGGTGGGCTTAGTCATGATGCACCAATACACTGCAGTTCTAAGCATTGATCCAGCATACCATGTAACCTGAACCTTAAGGCACCGTGCGGCCATTGAACATCAAACTACCAATCTAATAGCTGGACCATGCGGTGTTCAATACAGATTACCCTCTCAGTCTCAATGATAGGGCCACACTTTCTTTTATTGTTTGTTTATGGGCACCCAAAATGAAAACTCCAGGATGGAGGACGAAATAAAAGAAATAAAAAATGAAATAAAACCTACAATCGCAGCATTTCAACTGGTCCGTCCTGTAACTTATGAGATGATCTATGGTTTTTGGTGTACCTTATATAATAATTACTTAGGTTGATTTTTGCTGTTATACAATAAGATGTAGGAAATTAAAATTTCTGTTATTTTACTAAGCATTTAATGCATATGACACCAGATTAAATGCATTTCTGACATGATTAGCTTCATTTTGATGCCAAATACACCCACCTTTTCTGTGAAAAGTGTATAACATTTGCTAGGGGATGTCAGGGGAAATAGAAAAAAAAAGTAGATTTTTCAACTTTTTTTTTATTCTGGTTTTTGACTTTTTCAGGGCAGGCGAGCCTGTAATCCAAAAAATAAAAAAAAGTGTGGCCTAGTGGAAGAATTGTAAGTCCCACATCAATAGGTCCACTTTAGAATCAAACCTCTCTGAAAAGTAAAGACCACCTCACACATACAGGGGTCTCGGCTTCTGGTCAAGATTATCGGAATATGTGTGTAAACTGAGCAGGAGGCTCTGCAGTAAGTAGGGCCTGCAATGTGCTAGACTTAAGGTATACACAGTGCAGCATTTGGCAACACTGGGGTTATCAAAAGGCGAAGTTTTTTTTATCCAATCATTGGTATGTTAACCTGAAGCATTATGTTTATCATGCATCACAGACCTATTCGGCCATCAAACAATAATGTACAAACCAATTTAAACTGATCATAATTCGAAAATAACATTGACATTGAGTCAGCCTTTACAGTGGATCCCTGAGGAAATGGATTAATCCATGGGAAGTCTACTACTACCGGTAAACATTGAAAGAGTCCATTCTAATGTATGTATATGAGAAGGGGAGGGCAGAGTAGAACCAGAAAAGGCGTGGCAATTTGACACGTCCTATACCTTCACTATTGGAGGCAAGAGGCTTTCTGATAACAATCCCGATTATTATCTACACGATCTCTGTTCCTAGCTTACCTTGACATATTTTATTATTCTAGCACAAAGACAAAAGGCATAAGACATAATTTAACCCTTCATTTCTCATAAGAAAATTTTTTTGTGAGGTCTTATCTGATCTGAACACATTAGGAATTTTCTGAAGGTCTGTCTATGCCGTGTGTTAGAGAAGCAAGAGCCAGATTGGTTATTGCGTCCTTTGGTGGCCTACTTGGAGCTCATTAGTCTGGGATTGGATTGGCACGTTTATGGACCGCTAAAAAGAGCCAATCTGTCCATATAAAATGCACTGAGGCCATTACTGTCTCCGTCCAGGTGAGCCTGCAGGGAAGAAGAGAAGCGGACTAATTCCCCTTTAATGATAACCAATAGCCAGAGAAGTAAGTGGTGGATGGGTGGGAGGGGAGGGTAGTGTAGTGGGTCGCACGGTGACTGGTGTTGGGGATACTGAGAGTATGTTTTTAGTACAGCTCTGCTCCCATTAGCCGCACTGATTTTTGTAGCTGCTAGAACATGCACGTGAGCAGGCATGCAAGCTGAAAAGATAACCCATGAACAGTTGTATGGGGTATCCTTTCTGCTACCCTGATCACATAGGGCCACACCAAAAAAATAAGTTGGTCTATGGATAGCCCTCTCCATATTTTCAGATATACATTTTTTTTTTCTTTGAAAAAAAATAATGTCTACGGATTTCGCTCACTTCAGTTTCTACAAGTTTTCTCTTTGTGAAGTTTGGCAAATTTTTTTAAAAAATAAAATTTGTTCACTCGCCTAAACTTTCCAGCAAGGAATCCATTGGACGCACAAAAAGAAATTTTTTTTTCGCTCACTCGCACCATTTTTTTTTTCAAAACCGAAATCTGTAGACCAACTTACTTTTTTTTTGTGTGGCCTAGATATTCTCATGTCGAATACAAGATAGCGGTTGTTTCTAAAGCCCATATTCAATTCAGTCTATGCAACTTTGCGATTCATATTCACTACCCTAGATACAGAGGTTATTTCCCTGTGTTGCTGCCTGGAGGTGACACCCACACCAGGGAGCAGACAAACCTAGATATCCTATTCTCGATCCTGTCCATACCAACTGTCTCTGATACACGAACCATTTCTATACCCAGGATCCAGAATCCTTAGTACAGGGCACCATTGCTTAACCAGGTACTCGTAGAGATTTGCACTGATAACAGCCAGCATGGTGTAATGCACCCTAAAAAGTCTGCACTGAATGAATGGAAGTATCTCATTGATCAATATTCTATCCCGCTAGGTCGGTATAGAGGTGCTATCGGGACACTGCCTTAGTAGTAATTCATCTAAAAAACTGCCATCAAAATAGAAGGATACATTTATAAATGTTTATCTTTGAAAATGATGGCCGTGTCAATTCTATAAGCAGCAATGGCACCGACCCAGAGCAAGATGAGAAAGTAATGAGGGGTACCAGAGTCTTTTTATTGAATAAAGATATTTTTGTCTGACATACCCATTAGCACATCTTTTATTGTAAGGGGAGGCAGCAGGCCTCTCTAGTGTAGCTATCTGCTGTCACAATACACCAAATCAACCTTGCTGGTGACTGCACAGCATTAGCTATCTCTATATAGATACAAAATTGTCTTTTTCAAAAGCTCTCATTCTTAACCAATGCAACAGCTGGTGCATTTGGTCTACTGTGATGTCACAGAATGCATCGACGAAGCATGCTGCCTTCCCTGACAATAGCAGATGTGCTAATGAGTATTTCAGAATCTTCTTATTTGATAAAAAAAAAAAAAAAGAATACCAAACGGACATCAGAAAATGGAGTGGTATTTACCTTTGGCTATAATTACTTCTTACTAACAACTGATATCCTTACAGGTGATTGGGTACATTTAAAGGGTCTAGAGTGCCTTGCCACCGCACACACTGGCTGGGCAGCCTGTAGGTGTTGAGCAGAGTATTGTACTGGACACCTGTACATACCACAGGCAGGCTGGCAGTGGGAGAGCCCAAAAGTGGTAATATTTTAGATCACATTCCAGACAATTGATCATTGTGGAAAACTGGCACCGCAACTGATATATTTTCTTCTTCTATACTCTAAAGAAGTGTATAGGCTTCATGTTGGTGAAATATAATCAAAATCTGGATGTGGGATCTTGGTTTATTTTGTCTCACATTATGAAAATGTAACTAGAGCATGTGGTTTTAATAAATTCAAAGCATGATTAAAACTACTATACTATCAACTAATTAACAGTTTACACTTTCTCTCTAAGTGTACACATCCCCTTTCGTAATCAAACCAGTATAAGCCACAAAGTCATAGAAACAGAGCATATACTATTTTTGGCACTTCCGTCAGCCCCATGTACTTTTTGATTTTTGATTTTTTTTTTTTGGCTAATATCATCAGGCTCCATGAGTTCTTGATGTTACATATAGGTTTTTAGGGTGGGAAATCAATATTTTAGCCTCCTTTCTATAAGGGAGCAATGGAACATATCTATATAGTATCAAGATACTGCATAATTATGCAAATAATATGCGCGGATATGGAATGTTTGGTATCAATCTGGGGTGTTTCGTACCCCTAAAGAACATGCCCCCAAAAAGAATTGTTTCGGAAAAGAATAAGCAAAATAATTTTTTTAACTAGCGGCCTTTTCGGCCTGAGCAAGTCCACCTGCGCCCTACTTCTAGCCAAAACCTATCTGTTTTAAGTGTCACCGGCGAAAAGGGCCGGTTTGAGGAAGGAATGGATCGAAATATAGGGTTTTTGGGGACGCGGGGTCAGACGCCAGTGCAGGCACTGGCAGAGAGGTCCGAGAACTGGCAGTTTTACAAAAAAAAATCGTATCTCCCTTAATAATAGGAGTTTCCCATATTATGACCTATAGATTAAGGGTAGCTCGAGCTGGCGAACGTCATGGCGGTCTTTATTTTCAAATCTGCACAATGGGGACAATGTTATCGATAATTTTAGTCTATTACACCAACTTAGCGATCTTTTAAGGACAAATAAATGCATTGGAGCATCAACCTGAACTTATGGAATAAAATGACAGGTGATCCAAGCTATCAGCCAGCCCTACAGGTTAGTATAGTCTTATTGAGTTCCTAGCGTAAATGCACAACTATAGCAAGGTAAAGGAGTATCAGTCTGGCCCTACAAACTAATATACAGTCTTGTTGAGTTCCTAGCGCCAATGCACGACTATAGCAAGGTAAAGGAGTATCAGTCTGACCCTATACATTGATATACAGTCTTAGTGAGTTCCTAGCGTCAATGCACCACTATAGCAAGGTAAAGGAGTATCAGTCTGACCCTACAAATTTAATATACAGTCTTATTGAGTTCCTAGCGTCAATGCACCACTATAGCAAGGTAGAAGGGTATCTGCCTGGCTACAGGTAATGGCCGGGAGGTAACGGCGCTAATAATAGCACTAGGGCCAGGCAACAGGAGACCACCATAATAGCACTGCCGCCTACAACTAATTGATATTAGCTGTAGGCCCGGGGAACGTGGCACAGCTGTCCAGGGCAATTCAAAGTCGGTAAGGAGAGTGGCAGGACAGCTTTCACAAGTCATGTGCAAACTTAGAGCTTATTTTGGGGGGCAATGCGTCCAGGCAATACACATCACAGGCTGGGTAAACTGCCATAACTCGACCATCTATCAGCAGTTATTCAGTGCTATTAGTGCTATATGTAGGGGTTCGTTCCCCCGTCAGGTGCACAGAGCCTTCAGAGGGACTGTTCACTTGGTTGTGTCACTCCCCCTATGTATACCATACTGATCCAGGGTAGTTGGAAGGTGGAAATGTCAGTGGGGCCGTGTTGGTGACAGGGTATGTCAGGCCAGGGGATGTAGCTCAGTGGTAGAGCACCCGACTTGCAAGCGAGAGACCCGGGTTCGAATCCCGGTGTCTCCAGAGACGTTTTCACTGACCACTACAGTGGTGGAGACACCGAGTGGTCCTGCCTCGCATGGGGGACCTTTAGAGAGCTCGGTACCTGGGCCGGTATGGTATAGACGAGCGCTTCAACTTGCTAGTGCTGAGGGACTTGGAAACAGATGGGCTGTGTGTGACTCAGTACTGGTACCATTCAGACTGCACTGGAGCACCGGTTCTGGCGGGATACGGTTGAAGCTGGTTGGGAGGAGTGTAGGGGTTCGTTCCCCCGTCGGGTGCGCAGAGCCTTCAGAGGGACTGTTCACTTGGTTGTGTCACTCCCCCTATGTATACCATACCGATCCAGGGTAGTTGGAAGGTGGAAATGTCAGTGGAGCCGTGTTGGTGACAGGGTATGTCAGGCCAGGGGATGTAGCTCAGTGGTAGAGCACTCGACTTGCAAGCGAGAGACCCGGGTTCGAATCCCGGTGTCTCCAGAGACGTTTTCACTGACCACTACATATATATTGATACAAAAACACTGGTCGACTCAATGGTAGTTGGACTGTCCGATTTTCTATGCAATCGACCTCCCATGTGAGTGCAATGGAAGAGGCTAGAGCAGCCTGCATGGTAGCACCATAAACCTGTCTCACTATAGCAGCCTGCATGGTAGCACCATAAACCTGTCTCACTATAGCAGCCTGCATGGTAGCACCATAAACCTGTCTCACTATAGCAGCCTGCATGGTAGCTCCATAAACCTGTCTCACTATAGTAGCCTGCATGGTAGCACCATAAACCTGTCTCACTATAGCAGCCCGCATGGTAGCACCATAAACCTGTCTCACTATAGCAGCCCGCATGGTAGCTCCATAAACCTGTCTCACTATAGCAGCCCGCATGGTAGCACCATAAACCTGTCTCACTATAGCAGCCCGCATGGTAGCACCATAAACCTGTCTCACTATAGCAGCCTGCATGGTAGCACCATAAACCTGTCTCACTATAGCAGCCTGCATGGTAGCTCCATAAACCTGTTTCACTATACCAGCCTGCATGGTAGCACAATAAACCTGTCTCACTATAGCAGCCTGCATGGTAGCACCATAAACCTGTCTCACTATAGCAGCCTGCATGGTAGCTCCATAAACTTGTCTCACTATAGCAGCCTGCATGGTAGCACCATAAACTTGTCTCACTATAGCAGCCTGCATGGTAGCTCCATAAACCTGTCTCACTATAGCAGCCCACATGGTAGCACCATAAACCCGTTTCACTATAGCAGCCTGCATGGTAGCTCCATAAACTTGTCTCACTATACCAGCCTGCATGGTAGCACCATAAACCTGTGTCACTTTAGCAGCCTGCATGGTAGCTCCATAAACCTGTCTCACTATAGCAGCCTGCATGGTAGCTCCATAAACCTGTCTCACTATAGCAGCCTGCATGGTAGCTCCATAAACCTGTCTCACTATAGCAGCATGTATGGTAGCACCATAAACCTGTCTCACTATAGCAGCCTGCATGGTAGCTCCATAAACCTGTCTCACTATAGCAGCCTGCATGGTAGCTCCATAAACCTGTCTCACTATAGCAGCCTGCATGGTAGCTCCATAAACCGGTCTCACTATAGCAGCATGTATGGTAGCTCCATAACCCTGCCTATAGAAGCCTACATTGTAGCAATTCTCAAGCCCCAATTATGGCCCATACCTCATGAACAATGTCAGTATACAGCTTATATGCAGATACAGCTTATATGCAGGTTTTTACGGTATTACCTTTTCAATATCACCAGATGTCATTAACTGTCAGCTTTATAGACTATTTCAGATCCTTGGTGCAGCTCATAGATCACCCTGAACCCAGGGTATGGCTTAAATGAAGGGTTTCACACATACCGGATATGTAGTAAAGAATGGCAACCTTTTAAGGCCCAAGGTCCATCTTATAGCTTATCTACTCCGGAGTGGCCTAAAGGTCGGGTTTTATGGTATTTCTGGGCCAGAAATGTCACTATGCATAAATATGCTACTGAATATATCAAGCATCTCAAATTTTATCAGAGTACAACATTCCCCCATTCAGACCCACTTAGAGAGGGAGACCCTTCCCATTATCGCCTGTTAGCTTCACTCTTGGTGAATTAAGCATCCCACAATACCAGCAGATCTTGAATAAGGATCCATATTATCCATACATGGCCTGATACAGTCCAAATCTCGTGGTCCACTAATTTGGATTGCTTGTGCATGCATCGGAGAACCGGAAGTCTGGCTTAAACACCGTGCAAGCTTCTGCGCATGCATCAACTCATGGGGCGTGGCAGGCCGGAGGGCCTGAGCATGCCAATTGCTAATTGCAACTTGTCATTCGATAACACTTTATCTAAAAAATGAAAATCTTACCTAAATAGACTTACCGTAAAAATTCTCTTGTATAAGCCTCATCCCTGGTATAAGCCAGCCGCACCCTGAGTTTGAAAGGAGGCTATAAGCCACAACTGGGGCTTGAAAATTGACAGTTTAGTACTGTTCTATGGTGTGAAAACCCCTCATATGAGCCGCACCCTGACTTTGGGCACATTCTATAAGCCTAATTTTTATTTGGGCTCTGGTACTAGCTGCGGCATATACGAGAGAATTTATGGTAGTACCTATAGTAGACAGAATCTATATACCTCCCACACATGTTCAAGCAAAATAGAGGCACAGTACTTACCCAAATAACCCTTTATCGACAACTAACAATCAGTAATTGGCATGTAGCACCTGGTCTACCTGAGAAGTGTACACAAGGGTCAAAACTGAGGGTCAAACAGACAGTCAAAACAGACGGTCAACAGCATATGCTTATAATATCGCTAGGACGATGAACAGGCAGACAAAAGGTCAATAACCTCCTCATAGGGAACAATGTGTTATGGGTATATAGCTCATGAGCCGTACACATTGCCTACTGAAAAAAGCGTCTTAAGGAAAGTCCCCTCCTTTTCTACATTTTCTGAATATTCAATTTTATATAATTTTGTAAATTTGCATCAGATTCACAAATTATACCTCATTTTGATCACACATTTTGTTTCTTTCAGTTTCCTGGCATTAGACGGCCGGTTGCTAGGGACGGAATGCTTATGGAACAAAAACGTTCTTTTTCATGCTACTTTTTTTCGGACAGCCATATAGGGTGAAATGCCATTAAAATCGATGGTTTTAATGATTTAGTCTCATTTAGTGGAAATTATTGACAGAATCTATATACAGGTCTACATGGTCTACATGGGTTGCCAATTAAGAAAATCCCCATATTTTCAGGATTTTGTGAATTTCCTAATTTTTTATTTATTTTTCTACTTTAAAATTCTCTCTAGTCCCTAATAATTGGAATATCCACTAAATGAGACACACTTCACTAGTAAATTATCTCTACCGTAATCTCCCGCGTAGAAGGCGCAGCTCACGTAGAAGGCGCACCCCCAACTCAGAGAATGGCTTTTCACGTAGAAGGCGCACGTACCTCTTCTGGATCGATTCCTGGAAAAACCCGCGTATAAGGCGCCCCCCCAACTCACAGGGGGGCTTTTCCGTGTAGAAGGCGCCCCCCTCCCCACCCTCACTATTGTACACCTCCCGGTCTGCCGCGGTGCTGGCTCTATGAGTTCAAGCTGTCATCGGCACATGGTCGGCTTGAACCCGTCGAGCGCCCGTCGACACCTCCCGGTCTGCCGCGGTGCTGGCGCTATGAGTTCAAGCTGTCATCGGCACACGGTCGGCGTAATGCCCGCCGAGCGCCTGTACACCGACCGGGCTGCCGCGCTGCTGGCTATATGAGTTCAAGCTGTCATCGGCACACAGTCAGCGTTTTGCCCGCCGAGCAAATCTACAGCGACCGGTCTGCCGCGCTGCTGGCTATATGAGTTCAAGCTGTCATCGGCACACGGTCGGCGTCAAACCCGCCGAGCAAATCTACAGCGACCGGGCTGCCGCGCTGCTGGCTATATGAGTTCAAGCTGTCATCGGCGCATGGTGGGCCTTATCCCCGGCGAGTGTGTCGACACCTCCCGGTCTGCCGCGGTGCTGGCGCTATGAGTTCAAGCTGTCATCGGCGCATTTTCCCAAATGAGATGTTGGAAAAACCCGCGTATAAGGCGCACCCCCAACTCAAGGCAATTACCCTCCCGCATATAAGACCCAGCAGCATTTTGTTTGGCGTAGAAGACGCGCCTTCTTCGCGGGAGATTATGGTAGATTACATTTAAATCATCATAAATATCAATATTAATGATATTCTGCCCTATAGGGCCATCCGAAAAAAACTAACATGAAAAAGAATGTTTTTGTTCCATTCTGTCCCTAGCAATAAATTTTCTAATGCCAGGAAATTGAAAGAAATAAAATCTGTGATCAAAATGAGGTATATAGGTTAATCTCTGATTGAAATTCATGAAAATATATGCAATTGAATATACAGAAAATGTTAAAAAAGAGGGGGGTATACGCTATCTTTAATCTGTGATTACCCATAGGACTCCATGTGCTAAGTTTATCGTTAAAATTTATCACTCCATAGCAGGGATGTAAGTCAGGTATGGGTAAAAGTCAGCAAACCTAATAGAAGCATATAGAAGCTGCCCTCTATAGATTATCATAGTTTATGATAATACTGTAATTTAATACTGACAAAGTTAGATCTGTAACTGGTCAATGGGGAGTCAATGAGTGAGACTGCGTGAAAGATTAAAAAATTTCAGACATAGAGAAATTTGTATACATGTCGGGATACATGTACATGATATTAGAATTTTAAAGCAAGTTTATAGTTCCCAAACATTTTGTGCGATGCACTACCTTTCACACACCACACAAACTATTTTATTCAAGACAAGTCTAAACTGCCTCCACAAGACCTGAATCGTGCCTTAGTTCTGAAGACAGCCACCTGTGCAGCACAAGTACAGACCCTCCCTCTGGTGTCTCAATGCATTACTATGGCTGAATTATAACCAATCAGACACCAGCAAATATTCAGCCCTTCTCCCATTTGTGCGTATGGAAGATGTCGGGAAGTTGTTGGGAACATGTTAGGACAAAGGCCCGGTGACAGAGGCCATCCTAGGGGCTCCTGTTGGCCGTTAGAAGTGCAGGGAGGGCGGGCAGGCTTTTGAGGGGAGAGGAGGCCGTCCTAGGGGCTTCTGCTGACCGTCAAAAGTGCAGGGAGGGCAGACAAGCCTTGGAAGGGAGAGGAGGCCGTCCCACTCCCAGGGGCTTCTGTTGACTGTCAGAAGTGCAGGGAGGGCGGGCAAGGCTGTCTTGAAATGTTGATTTTAACAAAAAGTAGGAATTCATGGTAAAACTCGAAGAATTACATCCCTGTCCATAGGCTCCAATGCTAAAGGATTTGTAGTCAGTATAGCCCCAAAAACACATGACGTAAGTACAGCAGCTATTTCCGTGGGGAAAGACTTGACTGACCATGATGCATGATATGTTGTCTGATTGATGAGATTTCAATCTATCCATTGGCTTTTCAAAAATATCTAAAGTAACAGTACATCAGCGAATGATTACACCCTAAAGTTGGCGATTACAAATTTGTGAATTTGGCTGTGAACCCGCCGCCAATACCCCAGGCCTGGGGGCCAGGGCCAACTAGTGTAATCTGGTTGTAAAGGGCCACATCCACTGCCAACGGATGGACCATGGCTTTATCCGTTTTATCTATCATTGGTTTCTATGGGGAAAAACTGATGGCCCATCTGTGGGCAGTGGATGCGGCCCTTTATACAGTCACTTTCTGCCCAACACAACAACACATCTGCTTGCAGCGCCAGTTATGGTCAGCCTTCACAAATTTAATGGCGGGGAAATGTTTTCAAAATGGAATGTATACACTTCTTTACTCTCAGGCTTCTTAATCCATCCTGGCTCCTACAACTCTTCTGAATTAATAATGACAGTAGCTTTTGGAACTGCAGGGAGCTACCTGGTAATAATAACTACCCCTGGATTTTTAAATTTAGAGGATCGCTGATTAGAATTCAAGTTATGTAATTTTTTTTGAAAAATCCACAAAGTGTATATGCATTTTAAATGTGGCGTGGGCCTTATACGCGAAGTGTTGTGGTAATATGGTGAAGGATTTTTTGCAGATATGGGTGTCAGGATGGACAATATTTCCTGAAAACTGTGCCGATGCAAATGGACATCCCTGCTGTGTAGCTATATCCATGAGTTGAATTGACACCAAATCCTTTCATTCGATATCTATTACACACCTTCCCCATTGCAACCCCACAGCAGCAGAGGGGTGCCCATTTTATATTTTATCTTATTGTGTGATTAAGCCACAAACACTAAGTGCACCTTATATCGTAGGTGCGCCTATGTGTCAGTAGTTCAGAAAGGAGAAATAGATCAATTTCAATATAGGCGAGCTTACCTCCTTCTCTTTAGCAGCCTTCACCTTTTCTGCAATAGCAGCAAGCATCTTGACCAGGTCTTCCTGTTTACTGAATTCGCGCCTCATGGCAGCTCCGACCACAGACAGCAGGGCCCCAAACACCAGCTGGTACCGCTTACGATAACGCACGTCCTCCGCCGCCTCCTTCAGCTGCCTGCAATTCACCACACAGGTACATGGTCAGTTCTCATATGGTTTCCTGATATACTTGGAGAATGCCTTAATGCCTTAAAGACTTGGTCTTGGGCTAGGTGGAGTGCATGTCCTAAAATCCCAAAGCTGGGGCATTAACTCATGATTCCCAAAAATTCTGTGATTCAAATTCCATGACAAAAATGTTCCCTGACATGAATATTAGTCTTTGGACGCAATCGGGAATGACCCCCCGGAAAATTTGTTCATTCAAGGGGGAAACTGGTACACAATGAGTGTTTCAATATCCAGTTTTCCCATTTTTCAAACCTTTCTCTGACTCATGATGAAATCTCATGATGTTTTACTCCAAGATGCTCAATAACTTAACACGACACGTGGAACCCTGTTACCTACTTCACTGATATCATAGTGAGGGGAAAAACAGGTTGACGCATATAGCAGGCACGATTACATTGAACAGCCTGGAAGTTAGCTACTTGAAGAGGTTTTACACAATGGCTAGTAGCTAGATCATTCTTCATTTATTCCCCTAATATATTTCCATCAAAATAAAGACCTGACTTATAGTTAGGATCGACTCATGGGCTATCTATGACATTGTTCGAAACCCTTTGTGGAATGATTACGAGGGCACAAATGTTAAGTTTTTTTTTATGATTTTTAAGATTTTGATGATTTATATAGGCACAGCAAAGCTGTGATGTCACGTTGGCTTAAAAGATTAATGATTTACTAATGCTAATGGAGCATAAATTCATCATGCCACCCCTAAGGAGGGCTTATGTTACATTAATGCATCATGCTACCCCTAAAGTGTGAACTAATTGTGCATTAATACATTATCTATTCACTATAACAATGGATGCTGAAATATACCTATACACTATGTGAACCTTAACGGGTTAATGCCTGCAAAAACAACTGATGCACCACATGTACTTCGTGCATAGAAATATGCAGGCTCAAGGGGTTAAGTCAGTGGCAACATGACATACCCCAGGAAAAGCCTCAAGGGCAACAGAGTGTTTTCGTGCATCATGCCACCCTTATGGCAAAAAGGCCCATGTATTGTTACATGTACATAAAGGTAGGTGGCCCTCAAAGGGTTAATAGTCAGTGGCAACATGACTTACCCCAGGAAAACAGCTATTAATGCTCAAGGGCCACAGAGTGTTTTAATGCATTATGACTCTCTAATGGCAATAAGGCCCATGTATAGTTATCTGTGCATATATGTGTGGACACCCATACTGTTAAATGGTTAATAGTTGCGGAGAGGTGTCACAACATCAGGATTAGACTTGTATATGGCCCATTAATAGGATTATGGGCCTACTGCTAACGTCCATACACTAGGATTGATAGGTTTTAGAAGCAAGGCTAAAACGAGTTCGAGGATGTAGAGCAAGCTCTAGCCTTTGTCTGTGCATCCAAATGTAATTGGAACATTTCCTTTGATTGCCTGGTGCAAAACGCGTCCGCCGACGATGGGGTTTGATCCTGTGTGGCTGGAACGCCAGGAGACTGGTGCAAAACACTTCCAATGACGATGGGGTTCGATCCTGCACGGCTGGAACACCAGGAGCCTGGTGCAAAATGTGTCCGCTGACTATGGGGTTCGATCCTGCGCGACTGGAACATTTTGCGGCCCGGTATAGAGCCGCGAAACCTCACTCTCTATCACTTGTTGAGATTTAACTCCCATTGTCAAAGACAAAGGGAATAATGAAGTCAAGGTTGGCAATTCCGAATATAGGCTAGAATTTTAGAAATGGGTCCATACTCAAGTACAGAGTCACGAATGGCAAGAGCCATCGTGACAATAAACGGTTCACCATGTCAAAGTTGATAAGAATGCTCACCAGTACAGTTGATGTGCAATCCGTATACTGCAGACAGAGCGCTCCAACAGAAAGCGTGCAAGTGCTGTATTGTGGTAACTCTCAAATTTGAGCGCCTGCACCAACTGGGGTAGGAAGTTGGACAATTCATCATCTGGCAGTTCTCGTAACCACTTCACTGCAGTCGTCCTTACATGGGTATCAGCAAAACTGCAAACACAACAGATGTTGACGTTAATGATAAATAAAATCTGTTAAAAATCGTAATTTTTACTCAGGGTTTAATATAGATGGTACCTCTTTCTACAAAACAGCTAGATACAAGCACACACACTCAGGAGCATAGGAAAAAGGGGGGGGGGGCAGGGGGACCTCATGAAGGAGGTGGGGCCTGAGTATGTCTGGGCCCCCCTCCCAATATTTTCCAAGAACTCATAAACACAATGGAAAAGAAGCTAAAACTTTACATCTCAAATTAGATTATTATGGTGATGTCATAGGGAGAATGGGGGTCTGAGCCTAAAGTCAGATCCAAAATTTACCAAAAATCACTTTTCTATATGAATTCTAAATACGCATATATAGACGCCATCACGCATCAGGCTACAATTCAAGGTAGTCGCGATGGTGCCCTCGCCGGGCCCCCCCAATGAAGATTTGCTTCCTACGCCTCTGACACTACTCACCATGGCTGTAACATCTCCAATGCCTCTATGGGGGAGAGTGACTTCCAGTTAACTATCATGGAGTAGGTCTCAGCAAGTGCCGAGTAGCTCCAGGTGGGAGCAGCGAGCAGCATGCGGCACAATGCACTGGGGTCTGTGTGCAGGTAGTGCCGCTTCTCCCACAGATACTCCAGGTCAGACCGTGATGTTGATGTCCCCGCCGGCCGTGACACCAGGGTGATGAGTCGGTCCTGGTCACTTGGATGTAATGACTCAAAGTCCTGACGTAGACTACAAGAAAAATGTACAGTACGAGGATGCCCATGACTCTATAATTATTATCATGACTCTAGGATCATTTTCATGACTCTATGATCAGTATCAGGTTTCTAGATTTTATCAGTGTGAGGACTTCATATATCTGTTGGATATACAGCATTGCTGTAATAGCTGCTCGCTCATATTCTCTAGATTCATATACAAATAGTGAGTAATTACTGACATATATCAACTAATTGCTGGCAAATAGTGCATAGGCAATGACATATTTTGATTAACTGCTGACAAATTGTGCATAATTACTGACATATTTTGACTAAATACTGAGAAATAGTGACAAAGTACTGACATACATTGACTTATTGCTGAGAAAATGCGAGTAAATACTGACATATATTGACTAATTGCTGACAAATTGTGAGTAAATACTGACATATATTGACTAATTGCTGACAAATAGTGAGTAATTACTGATATATATTGACTAATTGCTGACAAATAGTGAGTACCGTAAACTCCCGCGTATAAGACGCGTCCTCTACGCCAAACAAAATGCTGGGGCATCTTATAGGATTTTTTCAAGTTGGGGGTGCGTCTTATACGAGGGGTAATTTTACTATAAAAATGTACTAATCTTACAAATTTTAGCCTTAAAATGTGCGTCTTATACGCGAAAATGCATGTGCTGAGTTTGGGGTGCGTCTTCTACGCGCAGCGCGTCTTCTACGCGGGAGTTTACGGTAATTACTAATTATTACCCTATATATAAAAATGCATTAGTTCGTCGCTGGTCCCCCTCCCATTGAAATAAGCTTGAGTACTTGCCAGGAACAGATAAACCAAAAGAGGCTAGATAAAAGTATGTAGTTTTTTTTTTCAAAATTAACTCGATTTTTCTCTAAATTTTCAAGACTTTATATTTTGAAGTATCCCTATTCAAAAAGACTAATCATTATAGACCAAATCGATGGATTCAAAAGCAAATAAGATCAAATGGCATTTCCACAATGCCTCAAAATCATCAAGGCTATTTTTTTCTGCAATGTCTGCCATCTTGGATCCTGATTCAAAGTAATCGGCGCTCGCCCTGGTGTAACTAATGGATCTTACACCATATTGACTGTAAATCTGGATTGCCCACACTAAGAGCTCTAATTTGATAGGTCATACATTACATTCGGACCATTAGTTCCAGAGAAATTACTGACAAACTAACCTCTGAGAGAATCTGCTGGGTGAGTGAAAAATTGTTTGACGTTGCTAAGTTATGCGCTGCTAAGTTATGCAGTGCTAATGTGAGGCACAAGGGGGCAGCACTAAGCATTGGTATTAGGCCTAGATTTTAGGCTCCCCCCCATAGTGCCGAAGGCACTAGTATATATTGAATAATTGCTGACAAATAGTGAGTACTTACTGACATATATTGACTAAATGCTGACAAAATGTAAGTAACTACTCCCATGTATTGACTAATTGTTGACAAATAGGTAATACTTATTAACATATATTAACTAGTTGCTGGCAGATAGTCCATAGATACTGACATATTTTCACAAATACCAGTCAAGGCAGGATACACAATTGAATCAATAGCTATTTCTGTTATATATTGACTAATTGCTAAGAGATTGTGAGTAAATACTGACATGTATTGATAATTGCTGATATATAGTGAGTAATTACTAATATATATTGAATAATTGCTAGCAAATAGTGAGTAATTCCTAACATATATTGACTAACTGCTGACAAATAGTGAGCAATTACTACCGTAATCTCCCGCGTATAAGCCGCGCCTTATACGTGGGGTTTTAGTTCTCATTGGATCCACAAGGGGGACATCAAGACCTTTCTTTTGATATGTTACATGCCCCCTTAGTCATAATAAGATATAAGGGGGCCGAGGGGGGTCCGGGGGGCTCAAGCTACACATAGGTTTTTGAATTTTGAAAATTCATTCAGTAGAACCAAAGTTATTAATTTTTCATTTTTTTGAGAATTTTCCAAAACTCTAGGTGCGTCTTATACGCGCACTGAGTCTTAAAAGCGGGAGAGTACGGTAACATATATTGAATAATTGCTGACAAATAGTGAGCAATTACTAACATATATTGACTAAATGCTGATAAAATGTAAGTAATAAATACCGTAATCTCCCGCGTAGAAGACGCCCTGCGTGTATAAGACGCACCCCAAACTTAGCAAATGCATTTTCGCATATAAGACGCACATTTTAAGGCTCAATTTTGTAAATTCAGTACATTTCTATAGTAAAATTACCCCTCGTATAAGACGCGCCCCCAATTTCAGTACATCCTATAAGACTCCCCAGCATTTTGTTTGGCGTAGAGGACGCGTCTTATACGCGGGAGATTACGGTACCATGTATTTACCATTTGCTGACAAATAGTGACATATTTTGACAAATACCAGTCAAGGCAGTATGCACAATTGAATCAATGTCTATTTCTCTGTTATATATTGACTAATTGCTGACAGATTGTGAGTAAATACTGACGTGTATTGATAATTGCTGGTATATAGTGACTAAGTACTGACGTATATTGACTAATTGCTGACAAATTGTGTGTAAATACTGACATATTTTGACTAATTGCTAACAAAAAGTGAGTAATTACTAACATATATTGATTAACTGCTGACAAATAGTGAGTAATTACTATCTTACCATAGCACTAACACTAACCTGTTATAGCCCTAAACTCAATACATGTGCCATAAAAACATAGATTAAAACACAAATCAAAACACAGAATGACATCAACATTTTCAATCAAACACCAGAGAACGGAGAAATGGAAAGGCCTCCATACGGTGCAAACAGGGCTTGTTCCTCCGGGTGGCTGCAGGTATTGATGTGTAAAGCTTATGAACAGTGATCATGCACTGGTAACTAGCATTTGGATCTAAAAAGTCTAAGCAACTGATCAAGCAATGGCTGCCTCCATTGATCAACGTGATTCATGCTATAGGAAGGTAGGGGAGGGGTATTCCATTTCTATTGTTCAGATTCCACTAGTCACAAGGTGTCAGTAGTTTATACTTGCAAGCATATGAATTCTACAAAGGAGCAATGAAACATATCTATGTATATGGAAAAGTACCAGGACACTGCATAATTATGCTAATTATGCAAATAATATGTGTGGATATGGAGTGTTCGTTATCAATCTGGGGTGTTTCGTCCCCCTAAAGAACATGCCCCCCCTAATAAATCGGTTTCGAAAAAGAATAAGCGAAATAATTTTTTTAACTAGTGGCCTTCTCGGCCTCAGCCGGTCCACCTGTGCACTATCCAGGGTGTGGTAGCGCCCTACCTCCAGCTCAAACCTATCTGTTTAAAGCATCACCGGCGAAAAAGGGCAGGTTTGAGGAAAGAACAGATCGAAATGAAGGGTTTTTGGGGACATGGGGGCGCATGCCAGTCCATGCACTGGCAGAAAACCATCATATCTCCCTTAATAATAGGAGTTTGACCTATAGATTAAGGGTAGCTTGAGCTGGCGATCATCGTGGTGACGTTTATTTTTACGTGTGACAAATGTATCTAAAGTCATCAAGAAATTTGGTCTCTAAAGCAATGTTTTTGGTATCAACCCCCCCTGGATGTATCAAATTTATGTTTAGTGTACTCTGCCCTTTCGTCATTATGATGCAAGAATGCAGCCCTGGTGAGTAACCAAACGTTGTAGGGGTGTATCAAACTTATGTTTAGTTTACTGCCTGTGCTGCCTCATATAGCCAACCCACCCGATCAGTGGTCAATTAAGGGCAGGCAGACAACCGGACTGGATGCATGCATGCGGCTGGCTTTCACGGCTTCATGAAATCAACAAGAACGCCTCTTAGAACATGCGGCGTCCGTCTAATGCCTTGACTTAGCTGTGACAAACATAGACTTGCATAGGTCTTACATAAGTCTGTTTTGTTATTGCCTATTTAGTCTGAGGCGAGGTCTTAAATATTATACCTATGTTGGCACAGAAAAAAAAAAAAATTAAATAACTGAAAGGACCTCATCAAGGCCTAAGCGGTCTAGGTCAAGGTCTGATGATTTCAGTAGATGAGCTATTGTCGTCGTTTTTGGTCGACAAATGAACGATCATTCCTCCCTGTCCTAGGACGCTGTAATATAGCTGGGAGTCTGGGACTCCCAGCTAATAATAACAAGAGTCTGCCCGGAAAAGTGGCATCTCTGTTGCAGTACACCATTTGTTACAAAGGTGTTGTGTCCTTACAAACAGATCAATTGTTTAGGTGAGTCACTCCAACATAGTAAAATCAACATTTAGATGATGAGAAAAAAACACCAACCTGGTATCTAAGTCTCCCACAGGTGGGAAAACGACGTCAAAGTCAAAACTTGGAAGATTCACCTGTCAAACAAAGACACACGGCAATCACTTTGAAGTATATTTATTGTGTTACATGAAAACATATCGCCTTCTTTTATATAGAAAACATCAATTGTCACTTGAATTTACATTCATTTGATATTTTGTGATCTCCAGTTCTAAACCAAAAGAGGACGTCATGATAAGGCCCTGAGAACTGACTCATTGGGACTACGTGGATCGGCTCCATTCATGCACACATGCGGGATGCGCCTTATAGATGTGAGGTTATGGTAGTTGTTGTGGTTACCTGTAGCAGTACACTGTTGATGCCCTCCGTGTTAGACTGTGATGTGCCAGTAGAGTTAGCCACCTCCCCCGGCCACAGCCCAAGCAGCTGACTGCCCTGTGCCAGCTCACTGTCCAATCAAACAACCAATATACAGCCGGCTTTGAAAATTGTTACACGGGATTACAGTTATAAATTGTACAGGGTTCTCAATGCTGATTATGTGGAGGGAATAAGCCTTTCGAGGCTTGAAGTTACAAATTTAGCACTATTGTAATGTGCTGATAACAATTTGGTGACTTACAATTTGTGGTTGAAGACCTGGAGGGCAACCCAGCCAAGTGGTGTGCTAATCCTCTGTCCCTCCTCTGCTCCAGACTTAACTGTGCGTACCCCAAGCAGCATGAATACAATACGCGTCTCCCGGGGCAAGGCCGCAAGGTTCACTGCCTCAAACTGAATCCTGTAGGACATGAAGCATGCAAATGAACCTCTCTTATATTATTATAATTTACAAGAACTTGCCTATGGAAAATGATGTTCAATTTGAAATGTATGCAGATAGTCAAGGCCGACAAGAGGAACAACAGACTAGTGTGTGGCACACTGGATAGTTTTAAAGCTACCAAAGATAACAAGTAAACCAATCCAAAGCCACAGGATGGGCGAACCCCTTTCCTGTGTGGGACCACTACTCATCTCGATGGCTCAAGATTCCATAATAGTAGTGTATTTAAGTACCTCACATAATAGTAGTGTATTTAAGTACCTCACATAAAAGTAGTGTATTTAAGTACCTCACATCATAGTAGCAAGGATATTACAGTATAGGATAGGTCAGTCCATACAGTCCTATAGTGAAGGCCAACCCCGCTCTACCCCCCCCCCCCCATGAAACTAGGTGACCTTGTGTGTTCAGTATTGGGCCCTATATAGGATAAGGGGGTTTATGGAGCTATCATGTATCTTCATGAAAGGAATACCAAATGAAATGAAGAGACCATCTAAGCTAAAAAATCCTGCTAAATCCAAAAATGGTGGTCTTTATTCTCATAATTTGACTGAAAGTACCCAAAAATTATGTTTGATGAGGGAAATATTTTGGAAATGTACAGAAATGATATTGAAAATGATTGGAAATCTTTAAAAATAGAACATGTAAATCAGAGTTAATACCTCAACCCACATATCCAAATGTCTGCCTACCTCTCAGTCAGGCAAATTCTGGGCATGTGCATTGCTCTGCCTATCCCACATACAGCATATCAATTGTGTACCTATCACTTATCCTGCCTATCTCTTCAGTCCAAAACATCTACTGTTAAATCTGGTTATCTCTTAAAAGGCTTCATTTATAATGCTTACCCCTCACCTTACCTTATCTTTGTCCCTTCTTTCCTTTAGTCTACCGATCCTCAATCTCCCTATCATTCATTTTACCTATCCCTCATGTGACTATCCCTCAGACCCTCATGTTTAATCTGTGCTGTCTGTCTGCTATATAAGCCTTTATTGTTTTACGGTACATTCCTTACCATGTCTACTACTTCAATTTTACCTATCCCTGATAATGCCTATCATGAAGCCTACCTATCCCTCATTGTGCCTATCCCCCAACTCTGCAAATCCCTCATATTTGACTTGCACATCTGACCCTAGGACTATGTTTTTTTTTATGTTTGCTCATCTTACAAGGTACTCTGTGCCTATTCTTCAAATTGCTAATTATTCATACTACCTATCCCCTTTGCTACCCATCCTTACCTATCCCCCATGCACTCTATATAGCTCTCTTACCCATCTCAACTCTTTTGACCTACCTGTCACATCCAACCTTCATTATGATGACCATTTCTTAATCAACCCATCACCTAACATACTGGTTACAGTCCACCTTATTCATACATCTACCTATCATTCATGCTGCATATCTTTCAGTTTACCTATATAATGATATGAATGGAGGATAGGCATAATGGGGGACAGGTATATTTCACAAGGCATAGACCTGGAGACAGGTGGAAGAAATTGAACACAAGCTGAGATATGTATAGAGAGAGCGGGTTAGACTGAATGAGCTGAGATGGTAAGAAAGCAATATGGAGAGCATGAGGGATAGGCATTCATAAGGATTGGTAGCAAGGGGGATAGGTAGCATGAGCAATATCCAGTTTAAGTGATAGGCACAGAGAGTACCTTGTAAGATGAGCAAATCTAAAACAAGAAAACATGGGTGCTAGCGACAGATGTGCAATTCAAATATGAGGGATATGCAGAGTTGGGGGATAGGTATAATGAAGGATAGGTAGGCTTTATGATAGGCATCATTAAGGATAGGTAGGATCAAAATGGCAGACATTATAAGCAATGTACTGTTAACAATTAGGACCTAAATAAACAGATGAACAATACAGTTTAAACATGGTGGTCTGTGGGATAGTCACCATGAGGGATAGGTAAAATGAATAATAGGCAGATTGAGGATAGGTAAACTATGGGAAACTATAGGACCATAGAAGATAAGCTAAAGTAAGGAGTAAGCTTTAGTATCTAGGCCTTATGGGAGATAGCCTTACTTAACTCAAGATGCTTTGGATTCAAGAGATAGGCAGTATGAGTGATAGGTAGACAAGGGATAGGCAGTATGTGAGATAGGCAGAGTAATGCACAGTGAGAATACTTGTCAGATTGAGAGATAGGCAGACATTTGGATATGCGCATTGAGGTACTAACTCTGGTTTAAATGTTGTGTCTATAAAGACTTCTCATCATTTTGAATATTTTTGTACATCTTTAAAATATTTTCTTCATCAAACCTCATTTTTGGGTACTTTTAGTCAATTTCTGTGAATCATGATCACACAATTTGAATTTGGCAGGATTTTCTGGTCTAGGTGGTTCCTTCTTCTCCTTTAGTATCACCCTGATAAAGGAATACTACAGCTCCATAAACCACCTAATCCTCTAGAGAAATCAACAATGAAGACACAGGGGCACCTAGTTTCATGGGGGGGGGGTAGAGGGGGGTGGCCTGTCACACTCTACCCATAGACAATGCTCTCAGTGACCTCTCCTATAGTATCTAACCTTCTTGATAGTAGTGTATTTAAGTACCTCACATAATAGTAGTGTATTTAAGTACCTCACATAATAGTAGTGTATTTAAGTACCTCACATAATAGTAGTGTATTTAAGTACCTCACATAATAACATAATAGTAGTGTATTTAAGTACCTCACATATATGCCGCAGCATATTAGTATGCAAATCCGAGGCTTATGGCACCTTATATAGAACCTTCCAAAAGGGGGGGGGTACCTTGACATAGGTTGTACAACCGACTTACATTTCCCAGCTCCTTGCGCTGATTCCCTAAGTACATGTGCATACATCAGTACAATACAAAGATGCTACAAGTTCCGGTTACTTACCATTCGTCCCAGATGAGGGTATCTTGGAAGTTCTCTGTGAATGTAGGAGTGCCCATTGTACTGACCTCCTCACACAGCCGCCGCCCACCGTGGTACAGGCCGCACACCACACGGTAGTCAGCAAAACTACAACAAGCAGCCTTTGTTAATCATAAGGCTTACATGTACCATAATGCCACTTGTTGTCAGTCATTTACAGCTCAATACAAGTTCAAGTCTTAATTTCACTTGTAGTCATCTTACACTATATAGTAGCAGTGAGTATCTCACTGACACTGGACTTTAGACATGTCACACGCTGGTAGGAAAAATGTAAGAATTTATTAACAGGGATTTGATTTCATTTTGTGCTGGAATCTAAATCAGACGATATGGCAGCGGTTAATGTTTAATAAGATCAGTTTTGGCCCAAAAGTGTGGGAAATCCTACAGATGTAGGAGAAATAATCTCTCTGATAAAGTGCAGTTTCCTTCAACTTTCTGAAATTGAAACAGCACTTTAGAACCAAAAAGATGCATCTTTAAAATTGTGGCATGATACCAAGACTTTTCGACAACAATACAAACAGATGTTTTGAAATCCATATTTTGTCCATTGGCTGTCATCAAAGGTTATGGAGTAACACTACAGGCATTGGGAATGGATACTACCGGGGTACTGAGACAGCATTATTCACATATTTCATTAGTTTAGGTGCCTTAGTTCGGTGTAAAATGAAGCTGCGTTCATCACAAAGCCCACAGTTTTGTAACCTGGGAGGTAGCAGGAGTTACTAACAGGCAGTGGACAGGGTAACACCCCAAGGTAGTCAACGCTCATGTTTATCTAACCCCAGTGACTGCATGATGCTTCAAGATTCATGTCCATTTTTTGGTGTCGTGCATTAACGTGCACCGCTGAGTAATGCATCAGCACTGTTGTAGTGCATCATGCCGGATCTTCTGACATCTATCAATCCCTTTGGGTAATGCATAATTGCTGATGATTAACTTGTCCGTGCACGGCAAACGACAAAGGGGTATAGTGAGTTAATACACAATGTTACAATAAAGGATTGTAGAAGTACACATAGGTATCACTGGTACCATGGTCACAGTCAATTGATGCATGACATGATGTAATCTGTTAGTGCTTTAATGCTCTATGGCCTTCAGTTGTCATGATGCAGAATGTAGCCCTGGTGAGTAACTCACCAGAGTTACATCATACACCAATGCCTTGCTGGTGAGTGACTGACCAGCTATGTAGTGGTGCATTATGCAGACAAAGGAGCATGAACCTGGAAGCATCATGCTGCCCAGTAAGGGTTATGGCACTGCAGTTAAAGCAGAGTACTGAATATTACAAACCTGTCTACATCAAGCCTACAAGATAAGAAGATGGATTAAAGTTGACGGACACAATAACGTCTCCAATATAAATTAGATTGGCGTACTAGCCTGAGGCTCACAAGTGCCCTGGGTCTGCAAATCACAGTTGTGTTGCCTTTCTTATGGTTAAAGTTATCTTTTACATCTCACGGAATGTTCAATTACCATTCAATTTAAGTGGATTGTTATCTGAGAGAAACAATCTGTAACTCAATCCTGTTACCAGAGATGCCACTCACTGGCCACCAAATACAAGGAAAACTGGACTTTGGACATATTTTCACAGGAATTTAACATAATTCAATACAGAAATATTGGTATCAAAACCAGGAATTCCTGGTAAACCAGGAAAAGTGGCATCTCTGTGTTACCAACTGTTTGTTTTACCATCATTAACTGTACCGGTGATTTGTGAAAAGAAAATCGTTAAGAAATTATTACCACATTTTTCAAGGCCATGTCACGCCTCAGGTTTCATTATCAGTGTCAGTGCGTGCTGAAATCTCCGTCCCCTGAAAACCTGTCACTCTCCTGCAACTGCATCTACAGTGGGCCCTTTTATTAGGCAATACTTTGCTGCCCAGAAACTTTTGGTTGATTGAGTTGATTGATTGATCAATAGACGTGTGGCATGGATCCCGCAAACTAGAAGTATTCACCACTATGGATCATCCACATCAGCACTCTTCTACTTACTTAGGGAGTGGTCATTATTTATCAACGGGGGGGGGGGGGTTTGAGGGGGGGGGCGTAAAATTTTCAGACCCCTCCTGAGGTGGGGGCTAAAAAAATTTTGACCCCTCTTGAGGGGGGAGGGCTAAAAAAATTCACCCACTTTTTATCAAAAAAGCCTGCGCGCTACCATGGATCAAGGAGGGGCTCAAAACTCTCCGCGCCTCCGGTGCGGGGGGGGGGCATAAAAAATTTCGACTGCCGTCAAGGGGGGGGGCATAAAAAATTTCCGCGCATCTGCGCGATAACCCACCACCCCCGCTGTTGATAAATAATGACCACTCCCTTAGAACACCCTGTCATAGGAAGCAGTGCATAATGAGTGCCTCCCCAAATTATAATGCCATCATCTGTTGTTGACATGAAACGATTGAAACTGAAACGCTTTCATAAACAATGCAGGAAGTTACTTGTGGACAGTACCTTGAGCGCCACTTGAGGGGGATCCTGTGGAGTGAGGCGACATGAAGTATCAGTGTCTCCCGTACTGAGCACAGCGACTTGCGCTCTGAGGGGGAAGAATATAAATGTTGGACTATTGTTGATAGATACAGGAGCTACATTGAGGAATAAGTATCAGCGAGTTAAAACGAGGATGCGCATATTTTTTTTTATCAATATATATATTGAAGATTAAGGAATACTGCATCTTTAGTGCATATTTGATGATTTTAAGATAGCTTGAGAAATATACGACACAGCCGTAGTGAATTCTTTACTATTATTTTAGGAAAATAAGGCAAATATTGATGACAAATAATAAAATATATTTAAAATATGGCGATCCTGGACAGTTTGTGGTTGGACATGGTCACTCTGGTGCCCTGAGGTAACAACTGTATAACCCTTTACATAAAATACAATTGTTGTGAATGTCGTCTAATAATACTATTGATGCACACCTTGCAAGTAACTCGTCTTTATACATTCATATATCATAGCACACTGGGCTAGGGTATAAAAGGAGTGGAGCCTTGGCAAGTGGGAGTTTTGACATCATAGTGACACAACTAAATATATAGATTTGATACACAGGGCTGCATATACTGCATTCATGCATCATGATGATGAAAGGGCAAAGTACACTAAAACAATTGTATCTTTTAATGGTTAAGTGGTCATGCAAGATTGACAGGTAGCCAGGGTTGTGACACTAAGACCAATGTTTTTCACACTCCATACTGATCAGGTATGGGTAGGCCTATACACATAACAGAGAGAGCCTGCCCCATGTACCCTACTACGTAACACGGACACACTGATTGCTCTCCCTTCACCTGACATACCTACAGCCTCTAGTACTAATTGTATCATGTATAATGACTCCAGTAATGCCCAACACGGACGTGCATGCATGTACATTGATTGCTCTTTCCTTATATGATGGTGTACACAATCACCTGGCCACATATATATTGTTTACCAGGTTGTATAAATGTATTTAAGTGTATGACGCTATGGGCTATTTCTGGTTGGGTTGAGGGTTAAGGTCGGTACAGAAAGTGTGCATTGTGTCAAGCAATTTATAGGCATAGTAGTAGGGCAACCAGCTGTTAGGGAGTCGTGTATACTAGTTTTTATGAATAGAGCTGTCACATAAATCTCAAGTGCTCCTCCAATACATTAGGGATCATGCAGCTCTGAGACCCTTCACTATGGTTATGATGGGCTGTTTGGTCTGTACCTGGATTGTTTTTCAGAGTCATTCAGCTCTGACCTACCCACTTAAAAGTCGCTGGCATCATGTCCTGGGAGCATTTATATGTATAGGATCTACCCTTGGTAAGTATTGAGTGTGAAAAACGTGGGTCTTAGTGTCTAAGGGTAGGATTTTACCAGGCTGCTTATGTACTTAGACTATGACATTGAGGGTTCAGGACTTTTACGAGGGGCCAGGTACGATGGGGATACTCTAAGTACTTTGGTCAAAAGACTATCAAGGGTGTAGGGGTAGGTGTATTGAGGAATTCTATCCTAAAGGAAAGAATTCCAAAGATTTAACGTGTGATATACATCACATATGGCCCAGGTTTTGGCACATATGAGTTGAAGTACAATGTATAGCAAGAAAAGATAAAAAATTTTGACAGAGCTAGTTGGAGCGTCCAAGACCTACCGTAGGTGACTGGTACTATAGTGACAGTCTGTCAGTTGTCAAAGGTGAAGCCTATGGAGAATACACCCTTTATCGCTCGCATGTTTCATTGCGAGTTAAGCATTGCACAATATCAGCAGTGTTGAATAAGGATCTAGATTAACCATATAAAGGCATGAGACACTGTAATTCTCCTCCATTTTGTTATAATCCAGCAGTTCGTCTCGCTGTCTGCCATTTTGGATTTTGATGTACTGTGTACATGCGCGACCCGCTCCTTGCCGGGAGTCGCATTTTCGACAGAGAAATGATAGATTCTATCGATTTAACTTGAAATTAATGGCTTTTTGAATATAACCCATGCATCTTTGGCAATATCAATCGAATTCAATCGAATACATCCCCTCAATTAACTGTTAAATGAAAAATAAAAAAGCTCACGACGGAGCACTCTGTGCGCATGTCCGAACTCGCCTTGCCAGAAATGCGATAGCCATAACAAACGTATGGCGGTCTGATTTACAAGGTCGGTCTATAAACGGTCTTAACCCTTCCTATACGAAAATTTCCCAACTTTTCCTGCATCTATCGCATTATATAAATGGTCTTCCGGCCTTACCTACTGAAAAAAAGCGTCTTAATTGGACAATTCCCATAGGAGCCCATGTGTTATGTCTATCGCGAAAATCTACCGCACAATGCTATCCTATGGAGCCTCATTTTCATGAGAAAATTAGTCAAACATGCCAAGTTTTTCCTTCAGCTTTTTTTCATAGGTATAAACATTTTTTTCCAGGAATTGTTACCATCTACAGAAAGACAAAGATCTAAAGAAAATTTATCAACTTTCCATTAATTTATAGACCCCTTCTTTGTATAAGAAATTCCCACTTAAAGTCGGCCATTTTGATCAACCAAATATGTTTAAAACCCGCCTCCAATGACCCAGCAGGAGCTTGGCCAATAATAGAAATATACATGTGCACACACCTGCAATTATCTATTTTCTAGTGAATAATGTCGAATACTGAATGACAAATCTCCACAATTTATCATTTTCATACTATAACTACTGGATACAATGGCAGCAATGCCTGAATATTCAACTAAATGTACCATACCTCTTACTATGTTGGTGGCTGAGTCGAACCTAAAGTCAGTGTGGAAGGTGCGGCAGTACATCTCAATGAGGCCCTTAACAGACTGCGTCACCTCCTCCAGGGCGGCATGAAGATCATCGAGGTCACACAACCTGACGGTAACAAGAGCAGTCAGCATCCTCTCACTACAACTCCCACTACAAGCCTGGCACCTCTATAGACAGCATGGAACCTGTCTGCAAGAGGCATGAATGCAGTCCTGGCGAGTTATTCACCATGGCTGTATTCATACCGCGCGGATCCTATACCGTTGGTATACCATGGAAGGGGCAACATGATGTGCCAATGTGCCACATGCGAATAACTTGACTATCACATGTATGCTAACTTTTTGAGTTCAGCATGACGCACCATTGTACTCAGTCCCTCTTTGTCGGCATAATACATCTATATAAATGCAGCTGCAGCCAGCAGCTCATTCGTGCTGCATTCATACTTCAAGCTAACCCTACACAGTTAACATCCTTCAGAAGGTTTGCACGATGCAGCATGTATGCAGTAACAGTGAGTTACTTACTGGTGCTTCATGGTGACAAGCATCCTTAGAGGATCGATAAGTGCAGCAGGCTATAAGCAGCATGTGGTGTACGACTGGACACCAGTAAAGCAGCATGTGGTGTACGACCAGACACCAGTAAAGCAGCATGTGCTGTGTGGTGTACGACTGGACACCAGTAAAGCAGCATGTGCTGTGTGGTGTACGACTGGACACCAGTAAAGCAGCATGTGCTGTGTGGTGTACGACCGGACACCAGTAAAGCAGCATGTGCTGTTTGGTGTACGACCAGACACCAGTAAAGCAGCATGTGCTGTGTGGTGTACGACCAGACACCAGTAAAGCAGCATGTGCTGTGTGGTGTACGACTGGACACCAGTAAAGCAGCATGTGCTGTGTGGTGTACGACCGGACACCAGTAAAGCAGCATGTGCTGTTTGGTGTACGACCGGACACCAGTAAAGCAGCATGTGCTGTGTGGTGTACGACTGGACACCAGTAAAGCAGCATGTGCTGTGTGGTGTACGACTGGACACCAGTAAAGCAGCATGTGCTGTGTGGTGTACGACTGGACACCAGTAAAGCAGCATGTGCTGTGTGGTGTACAACTGGACACCAGTAAAGCAGCATGTGCTGTGTGGTGTACGACTGGACACCAGTAAAGCACGATGTGCTGTGTGGTGTAAGACCGGACACCAGTAAAGCACAATGTGCTGTGTGGTGTAAGACCGGACACCAGTAAAGCAGCATGTGCTGTGTGGTGTACGACTGGACACCAGTAAAGCTGGGTACAAGCAGCATCTGTATCAATCAGCCGTCAGCAGCTGCAGCAGACTCCACACGCACACAATGGGGCAGGTATGCATTCATCTTTCAGTACAGGCATCCACTTTTTAAACCACACAATGCCATTTAGTCGGCTTCTTGTCACAAATAAAGTCAGCTCACTCATAAAACAATTTTAAAAATTACTGATATGTTTCAGACGCAAAATTGGAGGGAGAGAGAAAACCGATTTACCTCCTTGCTTTGGAATATACATTGACAAATCATCTTGAGAATTCAGAGATAATCGATTGTAACAAAATCCCTTTTAAAGCTTGAATAAAATTTCAATACCGGTCCTTTTAATTTTTATAGATTGTTTTCATATCCAAATATATCAAAGTCTAACTTCTTTAAACTGGTCAAAATATAGCTATTTCTAAGAATTTGAGAAAGAAACCATTCGCCGTCCCTATAAACCTGGGAATATAATGGCGATAGAAACATATAATAAAACTAGATAGCTTAAAACACACATACTAGCTTAAAACACACATACTCAAAGCAAAATAGAAAGGTACAAAGCATAGTTAATGCAAAATCAAAGAATCAAGATTAAAAGTTCAAAAGGTTATGGCAAATAGAAAAGAGAAGTTAGCGGGTTAGTTCAGCACAAACTGAATACTATATTTGACATAATAAGCACACGGTGATAAAAAAAAAGAGAAGAAAAGTATGCCTGTCATAAACAGGTCAAATGACTCAAAAGGAGAGAGGTCTTTTTGGTCATAAAGAATTTGGAAGTGCTGTTGTACCTCCATCCGTCTCAAAGCCATCTGATCAAAATGTTCTGGAAGTGTTTGCGCATCATGTCAAATACAATAGACTGTGGTAAACCTCACGACACACACATGCACTGGTTGGACGAGAACACTTACTAACAGATTGTGAGCATGTCGGAGAGGCCTTATGAATAAGGGTATATTCTATGCTTGCAGGCTTTATAGTGTACAATGCCTGAATTGTTCTGGATGCACACGATACGAACTGATCACTGCTATCAGAGAAGCACCTCTCGTATCACGAGTTCCACGGTAAATAACCTAGACTAACTTGTTGTTTTACAGTGGGGATGGGGGGTGGGTAAGTCTATGACTGTCAGTACAGGCACATTGGGGTTATACTTGCACACAACTACCATTGAACACACTCACACGACATACATAAAAGGCACAATGCCTTATCTGATACTAACATGAAAGAGGACACGTGTATCAACACAGATAACATGACAGGCAACTTCCTTCATAGGGTAGTTAAGTAACAACTGAAGATTGAAGGAGGGTGCATGAAAGCAGAGGCAGGAAAGGTGGAGGGGTGGAGGGAGGGACAGACACATAGTTGGAGTGGTATGCCTTTGATGGGGGGGGGGGGTTGCAATATATGCTCATTATCGTCATGATGCCTAAATTTATTAATGTAGCCCTGGGGTATTACTCACCAGGGCAACACTTACGCACTATACTGATCCAACGTGAATGTTCATTAGTCATCATGATGCACCAATACATTACCGCCAACATATTCATTGACAGCCCATCGGTAAATCAAGACAACTGAATGTAAGGCCTCCAGATGCCATACCATACTTATTGAGCTAAGGTAAGCATCAACAGGCCTTTGATGGTGCAAGTGCCTATGCATTTGTCATTAGTTCGTAATGGGGGTTTTAATATGCATCTAACCCAAGCATATATCAGTTAACGATGATATGATATCCTTGAAATCAGACTGTGCAAAGGACCGTCCGATGAGGTTTCAATTGTGTGTTGGTGGATGTTAGATGAGTGTGTATGTATACAGGATTAGTAGATCTATAGAAGCTCTAGACCAGTTCTCAGTTGGAGATAAGGCTATTAACACTCAGGACTTGTACATGCATTCTTAGCTTCTGACAGCACACAGGGCTCCAACATGCCTCAAATTATATATGTTTTGTTTTGATTTAAAAAAAAAGACATACATTTATTCATTTATTAAATAAATTAATAATTTTATGAAATAGACTCTTAAAGAAACGAATATGAACAAATGCTTTCCAAAATCGCCGAGTAATCTTTGTGTGTATACCATATAAAAAGCTGTCTAAAACCACAACTCGTAATGTAGTGCGAGGCCATGTGGAGGGATTATGAGGTCTGGGCTGATCGTGTTTTAAATCTTTTCTAACATGAGCACGCAATTAAGTTCAATGGATCTCTAAAAATCCCATTCCACTTTTAGTCGTATCTTCTACCATTCTGATTTCCTTGACAACTGTTTTCCTTACACAAGCACTTATGAGTTAATCTGATCACCCAATAACATGATCGAGATTTTTTTTTCTTCCATTTTTGATATTTCATTTGTGAGATATTGTAGGCATGTGGGAGCACTGAGTAGGCAGGACCCTAGGTGTAAGCAGTCTTGAAAGGGATGTGTATACAAGCAGGAAAATACATGATGTAGTCACACTCGCAGGGTAATCCCACGCTATCATTACCCTAGGCCGTTACTATGGTTACGGGAGGACAGGGGATCATGGGCAGTAGGGTGCGGGGCACCATCCGCGGCGCGCCTTACGAGCCTATGGAGACAGCATGAAAACAAACAGATACGGTCATCTTAGTCACTGAGAGGCAGCACATGGCAGTGGTGTCTCACATAGCCCTAGCTCTTAGCTACTGTAAAACCACACTTAATAAGCCTTACCCCGACAGTGGGTAAAGAAACTGGATTGTCTAGACATTGCTTGTAAATATTTTCACGGCATTCTGAGGCATTTACCTAATTTAGGGCCATAAGGAAACCCATGATGGTGGGAAAAAAAGAAAAATGACTAGCTTAAAGGTGAGGTCTTACAGTAGTCATTGAGTATCAAGATTAGGTACAAGAAAATTATAATAACGGTAATAATAGAAATATTACTTCACAAGATCATTATGCCTCTAAACTCTTCACAGAGAAAAACACATTATCATGTAACAAAATGCACTGTACATGGATACGTCAAAATGCACGGCATGAGGTAGGTTTAAATGCACTGAAAAAGGTGGAGTAGTAACATCATACCTAGATCATGCCATGAGACAACCAAAACAGAACCATCGCACATATTATCATTACTATTGTAAATAGGATATAAATGAACTGATAAGACTAAAAACACAGGAGGACCTTCTAAGAAAAGCAAGTAACCACATAAGGCCAGCATTCCTGAGATGGACTATTTTACCTTCGGATGGTACTCCTTCGACAATAGATACTAATAGAGAAAATTGCACTTATATCAAATCTCTCCCGTAAATGCTATATTTGATAAGGATACTACTGTAGTACCTCGCGTATAAGCCACGGCTTAAACATAAATCTGTGTCCTACTGCGCCCTATAGAACCTCCCCAAAGAAAAGGTGTGCCTTAGAAGCAGGGCCAAAAAAATTGTGTTTCCATGGCTCAAATATCTAGGGTAGGTAGGTCAAATTCTTCTCATTTCTTTTAGATTTTGTATAGAAATGAATGGGTAGATACACTGTATTCGTCCATTTAATGGTAAAACTATGAAAAGCATATATAAGAGAAACGTGGAAAAAGCTAAGCTTAGACCCGAGACCCCTAGAAATATCGATGAAAATCTATGGAAATATGGGGGAAAATATGGAAAATGAATGAAAATTGAGAAATATGAAAAATTTCTTAAAAATTCGCCAAAATTCCCAAAGGTTAAAAAAAAAAAAGAAGTTAGGGTCAGCCCTGTTTTGCTAGGGTCCGTCAGGTAACTGGAAACACACCCTTTTTTTGGCCTAGGTAAGATTACATCTGATTTGTAATACCTTATTCAAAATCGTCAAGGGGCGCCTTATACACGATGCGTGCCTTATACGTAAGGTATTACTGTGTATGATCCTAGTTGTGAATATCTATTTTTCTAGATATTTATTGAAAAACATAAATATCAGTACCCAATTTGCTGTATTTGGCTGGAGTAATCAACACAAGCCCGTAAACAAAGTGTCTTACTCTACATTCTAGCTTACACCTGACACTAAAATTTCTGATCGAATGAGCTCGAAGAATGGTGTTGTTGAGTTTAAGCATCGCAGCTCATGTAAATTGGAGCTATCATCAAGTTAGTATCCCCACAAATGCAGCAGCCAACATCAGTTTTAAGGTGGCATGATGAGGTTGCAATTCAGATGCAAAAATATTATATCTCTGAGAGAAGTATTTCTGTACGAAAATACTCATACGGAGGGCCACTATAATCATTGCTGGCCAGCAATAACTATAGGTACTCATCAAGCTAGTCTTGTAACATGACCATTTACCACAAGGGGGAATGGGTCATGGTGATAGCAACTGTCTGTGATGTCTGGTTGGTTGGCTATAAATATTCTGATTGGTTGCTGCTGGAGGTCATGACCTAGGTCATGACCAATGTAGCTGGTACTGGCTGGTCTTCTTCTGACCACAGTTTAGTAAGGACCAGCAAAATTTCACTTCCGGAGGAGTTTCCCACTGAAAGTGATGTCATACCAACCATCATGGTGGTGCTGCTAACTAGACCTACACTAGCCAGTAGCAAACCTGTGCCGCCTGGATAGGTTGGGCCGTACTAGACTATCATCAAGCCTCCCTTACACCTTAATAAGAGATGACAGTGCAATGTGTGCTTGAACAGGCTCTGGTAATGAGTGGTACCATTCAAGGTCACCAGATGGCAGTGTCTCTCAGCTGCCTGATCACCCCTGCCACAGGTGTGCATTTGGTCTTGCTTTGGCACCTTACAAACAGATTTTTTTCAAATATAAATTGTGTAGCCAGTCTAAACAAAGAGGAATCTACGCAATTCTTGGGAGCAGCAGTGACGTCATAGCAACCAGCACGGCCCTTAGCAGCCTTATCTGCCTACTGATAAGAATCCTCATGAAGGGTTAAATTAAATAGGAAAAGTACTAGAAAAAAGGTGTTAAAACCCTTATCAGAAAAGATCTAGATATCGGACAGCAAAATGAGTTACAAATTCTGAAAGACATTAAAAATCTGCACCACATACTTGATCCACTATTTTCTAATCCCAATATTAGAAAAGAAAACAGCAAAAAGGTTACTTTTTCTAGTACATTGCCTATATAATTTGACCCTTTCCCCGGTCCCTAGCAACCAGGGTTCTGCTCCCGAGAATACATTTGGCTAAGGATCCAGGAAGATCAATTGTTGTCATGCTAGCTTTTGTTACACTCAGGAAATATAACCACTATAGACCCCGCCTTTGTCCAAGGTTCAATTATAAGATACATACTTCTTGCAATCTGAGTCAACGACTGAGCAGACTCCTTCACCTTCCTCTGTGACATAGACAAAAGCATCCCGGTCATGCGGACTGGCTGGACGCACTGCCTGTCAAATAGATAGAAGTAAAGCATGGTGTCCAAAACTCATACATAGAAATTTCTCACAAATTCTATATTACATGTTGAAAATAACACTACCTGGTCAAGAAGATTTAATGCGTGCAATTATGCACGACTGGCCCAGGTCACCCACTACCTACCCTAGGGGACTGTCAAATATAGTGACAGTGTGTCGAAGACTCAATGCTTAAGGCTATGGAGGATGCACCCATTATCGCTCGCATGCTTCATTGGCGAATAACTCCTCTCCTGGCGAGTTAAGCATTGCACAACCCCGGCAGGTCTTGAATAAGGATCAATATTAACCATACAAATGCATGAGACAATGTAATTCTCCTCCATTTTGTTATAATCCAGCAGTTTCGATGGCACCATGAGTCGATTGTTTCCCTGTCCGCCATTTTGGATTTTGATGTACTGTGCGCATGCGAGACCCGCTCCTTGCCGGAAGTCACATTTTCGACAGAGAAATGATAGATTCTATCCATTCAACTTGAAATTAATGGCTTTTTGAATATAATCCATACATCTTTGGCAATATATATTGAATTTAATCAAATATATCCCCTCAATTTACTGTTAAAAAAATAAAATCTGACGACCGGTTACTCTGCGCGCATGCGTCAAGTCTCCAGACCGGAAGGGTAAGAGTCAATGTGTTATTTTGACCCCCTGTCGACCGCCAAAATGGACCGCGCAATGCAATCCTATGGAGCCTCGTTTTCGTGAGAAATTTAGTCAAACATGCCAAGTTTTTCCTTCCGCTTTTTTCATAGGTAAAAAAATTTTTTTCCAGGAATTGTCACCATCTACAGAAAGACAAAGATCTAAAGAAAAGTTATCAACTTTCAATTTATTTATAGACCCCTTCTTTGTATAAGAAATTCCCACTTAAATTTGGCCATTTTGATCGACCAAAAATGTTGAAAACCCACCGCCAATGACCCAGCAGGACCTGGGCCAATAAAGTAGATTATGTTAAGAATTTGGTCAACTGGCTGTAAGGAAATCCTTACAATTTATACAGAAACCCCGAGCAGAGTACCAGAGATATGTGTACCTCCAAATGCAAGAAAAGTGGCATAAACAAGAAGGGCGTCAGGGGACTTGACTATCATAAAAATGATAGTGGGAGGCGGTAGGAATGAATACTAGACATCTTGGAAGCAGGGACAGGTTAAATTACATGACGTCATCTGTAACATATGTGAAAATCAGCTCCCTGTCATATAAACTTTCTGAGAAATTACTTTAAAACAGATGGCAATGCTGTTCCTCCCAGTCCTCCTGTTCTACCCCTGCTCTGTGCACACACTTTACAATATAAGCAGGGGTCCAGTGTAGACCACAGGGAGAGAGCTGCCGACTCAAAGTTTATCAGCTGCTTCCAAGTGTCCAGTTACCGTAGGGAATTCCATGATCGATAATAAGGGCATTTGGCCACTTCACCAAGAACAAACAGTCTAAAACTACAGTAAAAGTAAGAAATTCGCCACCAACTCTTCAGCGATGTTGGAAAACATACCAAACAACGAGAAAACTTCAAATTATGATGTTTTATAAAGGATAAAAGGTAAACAGAGACTGAAACCCTTCACATGTCTTATGTGCAGGCAGGCATGCTTCTGATGCTGCCATCTATCATATCGAAATGGCATGACGATGATGAATCGAGGCACGCATGTGCAAGATTAGCAAATAGGTCTACTCTAAGTACACTACTCTCAGTATTTGATGCTGACCAATTAAAATTGTCCTTCATATACTTATAGTATACCTAGGGGTAGGCAGAAAGGCTACCTGATAATGAACATTGTGCACTGTCAGTCGTACTATCACGAGCTCCGCACGCCGTCTATTGCAAAAACGATCAACTAAACTTGACACATTGGAACAAAGAGAGAAAAATCTTTTCAACCAATCACAGCTCAGCAATTATTTAGTACGGAAAACCAAAGCAATATGCTAATGAGCTGTATTTGAGTGTAAATTATAATGGGAGGCGGCCTATGTTATGAACACTAAAGACTTACCGTAATCTCCCGCATATAAGACGCACCCCAAACTCAGCACATGCATTTTCGCGTATAAGATGCACATTTTAAGGATGGAATTTGTAAGATTAGTACATTTCTATAGTAAAATTACCCCTCGTATAAGACGCACCCCCTTCTTGAGAGTATGCTATAAGACGCACCAGCATTTTGTTTGGCGTAGAGGACGCGTCTTATACGCGAGAGATTACGGTAATTAAGTTAATTTAGAAAGGGTATTCATAACAAACCGCCTCCCATAAAAATAAGATAACAGAAGAACAATATTTAGCAGTGGTAAATATACCTTATCAATAGTAACGCTCTGTAGGCGGTTTACGGCCTTGATGACATCAATAGTTTCAATCTTGGACAGCACGGCACACACAGCCTTCACCGACTGTATGACAGACTTACAGTGCACCTGTGACACCCCAACCTGAAACAAACAGCACATTTATGTTAAAACCACACTGATGCTACAGGAAAACTTTATATATCTGCAGTTTCTATATCTTTAAACTTTAGGTTTTAATCAAATATGTATGGATACAGTCTTTGTGAGGAATTTGTCAATGACCCACGAATAGGCGAGGACATGTATTAGGAAGAGTTGTGCATTGACAGCCCCTAATTTAATTCTTACCTGCAAAGCATTGTCTCGCAATCGCTCAACTTCCCGATAGAAGTTTTCCATCAGAATATTCATCTTTTCCCTGTGAAATAAGCTTATTCTTGTACAATCATTCACAAAAATACATAGTCGTTCAACATCATCTTTATCTCTGTATAACTGTAATGTACCGGGGTATTTACTTCCACTAGTGCTAGTGCATGTTTAAAGAGCAGATCGCATATATATTGCCCTGACCATCTAACAATGGGATTCTTTATTGTATATTAACACTGTAGAGTGTACGCCATCATGAATTTTGCCTCATATCTTTTGTCTTCATGGTGCTTAAATGTAGGCGTGGTAAGTACACTGGCCATGCATGCATCATGCTGGCTGTCTCTGGGTGGTTCAGCCAGGAGTGGTCTACATGGTGTATAAACGTAGGAGGAAAGAACCTGGACACAAACAGCGGCTTTAAAAGGTTAGCACCTACCTGGTGACCTTCATACCGGCCACATCAGCATCTCTGTGTTTGGGTACAAAGACCGGTTGGCGGTCATCCTGGGCGGTGCGTAGCAGCGACATGGGTACATCATCCAGGCGGCACAGGATCAGTCTGATATCCTCATCCAGCTTCAGGCACGTCTGGACATACTCATAGTCACCCAACTTGGAGTCACTGCGAGAGACACAAGGCAGGTCAAACTCAAAGCTATTTACTACCGTAATCTCCCGCGTATATGACGCGTCCTCTACGTGAAACAAAATGCTGGGGGGTCTTATAGGATGTACTGAAATTGGGGGTGCGTCTTATACGAGGGGTAATTTTACTATAGAAATGTACTGAATTTACAAAATTGGTACCTAAGAGGTGCGTCTTATACGTGAAAATGCTTCTCCCAAGAAGGGGGTGCGTCCTATACGCACAACACGTCTTCTACGCGGGAGATTACGGTATGTACTTATTTTGACACACTGCAGCGTTAACTTAAGACATAGATTTCACAATGTTAGCTTACTGGTCATAGATTGATGAGTCAATATGCTCTTTGGTCACCATAGCGCATGAATACGACCACAGCTGTATTGATATATAATTACAGGGATGAAAGTCACTGAGGTCAAAAATCCCTGAAATGCTCAATATAAACCCATCTAAATATTGATTTTGTATATGAATGTATAGGGCTTTGGGACTTGAAAATCCCTGAAATCAGGAGGGAAATCCCTGAAGACTTCCATCCCTGTAATTAGGAACCTATTGAGTTAATGTACTCTCAAATTGGTTGCAACTAGAAACAGAAGTACCGTTACCTCCCATGTATTAGGTGCATCCCGCCTATATGGTGCACCCTGAGTTAAAAGAAATGTTATAATGCCCAGCTGGGGCTTGATTTTAATAGTGTTCTATAGTAAAAGAACCCAACCTATAAGACGCACCTAGACTTCAGGCTCATTCTACAAGGCACAGGAAGCCTCATATTCGCATATATTACGCACTTTGTAAATACGTAGAAGATATTTGTAGTTTTTTAATATCTGAAATATGTGCTGTAATGTAAATATCTTCTATCTCTGGTCAGTATGTCTTTGCTACTCTGTCTTCCTTTGAGCCCCAGACTTTCCTAGTCATCTTAAAAGGCTAAATATCTTATCCCCTCTTTTCCACTTATCGGCACTCACTCCTTAGTACCAGTGCAGCTTAGTTACAATATACTTACTGCACCATGTACTCAGTGAGTACTTAGAGTACAATTCAATATTTTATTTCAGACACAATTGCATTACAAAGGTCCATAGTATATGACATAGATGCATATAAGAATAGCTAAACTATAGTTATGTAATAGTAAAATCGAACTAACATCAATACACTCTTGAGGGGGTTGTATTTAATGTCATTTTCAATCCCATACTGTCCACAAACAGCCAACAAGTGGGCTAACCCATGGCTAGCCGGTGTAAATATTACCAGATCGTCAGCATACATCAAATGATTGACAGTAGTTGTCCCACTAACACAGCCTGCTTTACAGGCATTCAATTTACCTGACAGGTCATCCATATATATATATATATATATATATATATATATATATATATATATATATATATATATATATATATATATTAAATAAGTGAGGTGAGAGTATACCGCCCTGCCTAACCCTATTTCCAACTGTGAACTCGGCAGATAAAGCACTGCCCCATCATATGTGGTTGACCCTATCAAACGCTTTTGATGTGTCAAGGAAACATATAAACATGAAGCATTAAGTGATCTGTACTTAAGAATCAATTCTTTTAGAGCATAAATACACGTCGGTGCCATGTTTCTTCTTAAAGACAAACTGATTATCACGAGTGATAACATAGTTCTCAATCCTAGTCAGGAGGACAATTTCTAATATCTTGGATATTATACTTACTAGTGCAATGGACCTATAATTATCCTTACTGCTTATTTTCCCTGTTTTGTTTTTTATCACCGGGACTAGTATCACAGCCAACATGCTAGCAGGCAGTGATCCATGTAGTAAAAAACCTGTCAAACATGAGGAGAGCATCCCTAATAACCTTTGACTGGAATAGTTTAAATGCTCTGCATAAATGCCATCTGCTCCACATGATTTGTTTTTTGTCCAATTGTTTGATACATATGTATATCTCATCATCAGAAATTATAATCTTATCAGAGTAAACAAGCGAGTAGTTAAAATTTTGAGCATTACTCTTAACGCTATTGAACAAGCATTCATAATGCTTCTTCCATAGGTCAGCAATTTTCTGTTCTCCTACTACCCCATCAATATTTGTAAGGAGTGGGGTCTTACTGTTATTTAAGCATTTCACTTCCTTCCAGAAAGTGGTTACATTATTCTGCATCAAGCTATTAGCTAGAGAGTCCTTGAGCATAGTGTCTTCATGTCTCTTGATATACCTAAGAGCATATTTAAACCTGGCATTGGTCAATTTCTTTGTATCAAATATCGGACCATGTTTAGGTTTCCCAGCCTCCCTCCATAATACAAAGGCATCTCTGGCAATCTGATGACATTCTGCAACATGGGTGTTCCACCCTGGTTTGCCTCTTTGCTGGTTTTTTGGAATCTCAGAGACAAGAGTCACCAGCCTAATTTAGAGTGGAGACAATGCTTTCATAGAAGCAGTTCAATGCTTCCACATGGTCGCTTCTTTGACAGTCAATATTTCTACAGCTCAGTGCTTCCCTCGGCCAGTGTACTGCCTTCAGTAATGCGTCTGACTGACAACATTATCAATATCACTAGATTTCATGCAGGACCAGCTAGGTCCTACCCTTCTATTCATGTAGTCATTTGTGGCATTTGTCATTGTAGGTATGACCTCTATGTTGATAAAGATAGAGAATGGTATGTGGTCTGTTGTGGCTAGCAAGTAATGCACCAAAACTTTGTCAATAGCATCATCAGCATCCCAGGATGTAATACAGTGGTCCAGCCATGATGTTGTGTGCCAGGCATCACTAATATATGAAGGTATCTTCAGGTAGCCTTTTCTTAGTAGAAAGAAGTAGGCCTTTATCATCACAAAATGACAGCAAAAGGTTACCAAACTGGGAAGTCTGGTCAGAGACATCACTTGTTGTATCTAGAGATTCTATAATAGCACCAAGTTGAGCCAGCCGGTCTATGAATAGGTCCTCATTATCTCTAGCCTCATAAGGCATGTACACATTGATTATCAGGATCTTCCTATTCTCATACTGTATTTCAATAGCTACTGCCCAATCTTTTTCTAGTCTTAACTTAGAAATCAGAGCTTCATATTTGGTGTTCCATTGTATGGCTATTCCACCTGAGATTCTTCCTCGTATTATTCCATCACATGTCTGTTGTGGATTCCCCTATACCACGATAGAGAGGATTAATTGAATTAATTTGGTCCAAATCTTGTTTGGACAGCCATGTCTCCTGAAGACAAATAATGTCAGACTTCTTAAATAATTGTTTGAGCACCAGTCTGCAGTTATAGGCATTTTGATTCCTGCCTGTTTTAAGGCCACGACAGTTATAAGTTGTAAGTTGTAAAGACATGTTGTATGACTAGTGAGTTATAAACATAAGCTATATACATAGTCAGTGTAAGCTTTTATAAAGTCACGCCACTTCTAGCATCGTTTTGTGCTCTTTTTTCACGTACATAGTATCTCCTGACAAGGGTTCCCGCAGGCCATATATCAGTGGCATAGAATACCTGATGATCCATACATTCTGCCATCAAGTGGAAAGAGCTGTACCTCCCACTTGTATTTTCAATCCTCCTGCAAATCACAGCAAGATTCAGTTTCTCTTTGAGGTGGTCTCTCAGGGTTTCCTCCTTTAGATCAATGGCAAGCTTGGCTGCAAAGATATTAATCTTCATGGTTTGTATTGCTTGAATTGCCACATTGGTCGCAGTCCCTAAAATGGCGTTTTTCCTCTTGTACCTTTTGGCAGGTGGCATCTGAATCGGCTTTGGGGCCACATTCGCAGATTCTCTTCTTTCCGTCTCTTACCACTTTTGTCAAGATCTTGTCCTTCTTGTGCCCAATGTTTTTCTCAGGGATCGCAGGTGGTTGAGTTGCACTCCCCTCCGGAAGAGATGCCTTGACAGGCCAGTCTAGCTCCATGTGCCCCTCCTGGGGCACACTGGGTACCACAGACAGCACAACAGTTTGATCAATATCATTTTCCTCAACAGATTGATCAGTTTCAGGTTTATCAGTGTTAATGTCTAGTGGTATGGATGTGTCACTTTGTTTTACAGCTCAGTTACAATATACTTACTGCACTCTGTACTCAGTGAGTACTTAGAGTACAGCACAGTTACAATATAATTACTGCACCAAGTACCCAGTGAGTACTTAGAGTACAGCTCAGTTACAATATACTTACCGCACTCTGTACTCAGTGAGTACTTAGAGTACAGTGTAGTTATAATATACTTACTGCACCATGTACTCAGTGAGTCCGTGTACTTTGATGATGTATGAGTTGAGCGGCTCCTGACCGAGGTCATCCGACAATGACAGCAGCACATGACTGATGACATGCTCAATGTATGAGTTCACTAAAAAGAAAATATACATCTGCTAAAACATATCATCAGAAGGAAAAACTGGAATGCACATATTTTAGACTACAAAATATGTAGTTAAAACGTGAGCTTGAGCTACTGGTACTCTGTTTTGATTTGGACTTAACTTGAACTACCGTAAACTCCCGCGTATAAGACGCGTCCTGTACGCCAAACAAATTGCTGGTGAGTCTTATAGGATTTTTTTCAAGTTTGGGGTGCGTCTTATACGAGGGGTACTTTTACTATAGAAATGTATTTATCTTACAAATATCAGCATTAAAATGTGCGTCTTATACACGAAAATGCATGTGCTAAGTTTGGGGTGCGTCTTATACGCGCAGCGCGTCTTATACGTGGGAGATTACGGTAATTGGTTTGCATTAGATCTGGCGATAGATCTACAAGCAGAACTATATTCTGGAACTTCAGCACAATTATGCGATTTGTTTGTTTTTAAAAGAGAAGAAACTAGTACTTACAGAAGATGACAGGTTCATTACACAGTACTTACAGTCACAGGTGAAGATGACAGGTTCATTGCACAGTACTTACAGTCACAGGTGAAGATGATGGGTTCATTACACAGTACTTACAGTCACAGGTGAAGATGACAGGTTCATTGCACAGCACTTACAGTCACAGGTGAAGATGATGGGTTCATTACACAGTACTTACAGTCACAGGTGAAGAAGATGGGTTCATTGCACAGTTCTTACAGTCACAGGTGAAGATGATGGGTTCATTGCACAGTACTTACAGTCACAGGTGAAGATGACTAGTGCATTACACAGTACTTACAGTCACAGGTGAAGATGACAGGTTCATTACATAGCTGGGTTTGGACGACCACTTTGACTGTCATGTTGATGTAGGGTGGCTGCTTGAGGCGTGTGCTGATTACAAGCCCGCGGTTGGTGACTGGGTCATCATGAGCGTACTGCTGCTTCAACCTGGTATGAAGAAGGCAGTGTTACCTCACACCGAGCACCCATTATACACCTATGGTCAGATGTAACTATCGCGATATAGGCACCCACAATATTGAAAGAACACACGCACAAAAAAGGAACAGCAGAGTTATTGCCAAATTAAGCAAATGGAGCACATCACTTTATGGCGTAAAAAATGCAATGAGACTTTATCGATTCCGTTATGGATTCTGTAATTTTCTCTTGAGGCAAAGTTTGAAAATCCCTGAAAGAACTTCATGTCATATTTCTAAACCATCTATAATATAGAAATTTATATGTTGCTGAGGCCAATCAAATTAAATTTGGGTTGGGAAAGCATATTGTATATACTTAAAATCAAAGTAGCCTAGAAGAAAATGCGGAGTTATACTATTGATCTAATCACGTCTTTTCTTGGTGCAGCAAAAATCTACTTTATATATTTGGTAATTTTGTGCAAATGGACATTTCACAGCCAGGCCCATATCTACTTCATTCTTAATGATTTGGGGTAGAAATGTGTTGGCACTGGCATCACTCAATCGAGTCACCAAGACTACTGTTGACCACCATTCACATCTATTCCTGACAGATTGTTGAGTGGCAGTTTCAACATGAAAGATTTAACGTGTGATATATATCACATATGGCCCAGGGTCTACTACCCCCCCCCCCAATATAAAAATTGGGCATTGTGCATTGAAGCACAGAAGGCCTGTAGGGTCACAGGAATCAGCACTTGCGAAATATTGACTAATTACTAACAAATAGAGACTATTATCTATACATGGACACCAGTCTGGCATAATCTTCTCTTACTAAACCCCTTGGACCGCTGGCCCCCTGGTGTGCTGGCCCCCTGGTGTGCTGGCCCCTGGACACCTGGCCCCCGGACACTTTGCCCCCGGACACCTGGTCCCCTGGACACCTAGCCCCCACAGAAAACTTTATCCTTAGCATGCTTAGTTTATCGCTCAGTCCCCAATGTGTTATGTGTATAGCTTGGACACTGTAAACATTGCCTGCTGAAAAAAAGTGTCTCACTTGGTGATTACCCATAGGACTCCATGTGCTAATTTCATCGCCAAAATCTATCTGACCCATAGCCCCAATGGTTAAAGAACTTGTAGTCAGTATAGCTCCAAAAAACAGCAGCTATTTTCGTAGAGAAAGACATCACTCACCATAAAGGACAAAATGTTGTCTGATAGATGAGATTTGAAACTTTCCTTTGGCTTCTGAAAAATGTGTAAACTAACAGTATATCACTGAATGATTACACCCTAAAGTTGGTGATTACAAATTTGTGGATCTGACTGAAAACCCGGCTCCAATAGCCCAGGGGATACCCTGGGCCAAAAATAATCCAAATCCATGCATTTTAAAGAAAATAGTTGACGACAAAACCTTATGAAATAAATGGTAAATTATAGTAGAGGGAGGGCAGGATAGAGGGTTAGTTGGAGAGGCTATAGGAGAGAGGGATAGATAGACAGGGAGTGCATGGGGGGGGAAATGGAGCACTGTAGGAGAGAGGGATGGATAGACAGGGAGTGTATTGGGGGGGGGAGATGGAGCACTGTCGGAGAGAGGGATGGATAGACAGGAGGTGTATGGGGGTACAGAAGGAGCACTGTAGGAGAGAGGTATGGACAGACAGCAGGTGTATGGGGGAACAGATGAAACACTGTAGGAGAGAGGGATGGACAGACAGGGGGTGTGTGGGGGAACAGATGGAACACTGTAGGAGAGAGGGATGGACAGACAGGAGGTGTATGAGGGAACAGATGGAACACTGTAGGAGAGAGGGATGGACAGACAGGGGGTGTGTGGGGGAACAGATGGAACACTGTAGGAGAGAGGGATGGACAGACAGGAGGTGTATGGGGGTACAGAAGGAGCACTGTAGGAGAGAGGTATGGACAGACAGCAGGTGTATGGGGGAACAGATGGAACACTGTAGGAGAGAGGGATGGACAGACAGGGGGTGTGTGGGGGAACAGATGGAACACTGTAGGAGAGAGGGATGGACAGACAGGAGGTGTATGAGGGAACAGATGGAACACTGTAGGAGAGAGGGATGGACAGACAGGAGGTGTATGAGGGAACAGATGGAACACTGTAGGAGAGAGGGAATGACAGACAGCAGGTGTATGAGGGAACAGATGGAACACTGTAGGAGAGAGGGATGGACAGACAGGGTGTGTATGGGGGGGGGCAGAGGGAGCACTGTATGATAGAGGGATGGATAGACATGGGGTGTGTGTGGGGGGGGGGGCAAAGGGAGCACTGCAAGAGAGGGATGGACAGATGGGGGATAGCTGGAGGGGGTGGGGCAAAGGGAGTGTTGGAGGGAGAGGGTGATGGTCAGAGGGGGATGGATGGAGGACAGAGGGGGCGTTGGAAGGAGAGAGGGGTGGCCAGCAATAGGGAGGGAAAGAGATGGGGGGGGGGGTGAGATAAGGAGAACAGTCAGGTGGTGAGAGATTGAATACTGGTAGATTTATATATACAGAAAGAGGGAGGAGACTGTGTGGGTGGGATGGGTAGGAAAAAATAATGTATGATCTACATTAAGTAAACCAAATGAATCAACCCCGAATAAGTCCCTAAAAGTTAAAACTAAACTGATAATGCTTCATTTTGATCCATGCAAGTTGCACAATGCGGGAAAGGGGCAACATTTCAAATCCCACCAATGAAAATGAAAACTGCTATATGAACAAGCAAGCAGTTCTGGAACATTTTATGCAAAGTAATCCAAAATATCTTCTTCCATCCTGTATATGTGACAATATGCTGGTGGTCCATCAATCCAACGCAAAACAAAAGCGGCAAAACTGAAAACCCATGAGAGACTTAACATTGGTAAACACGAATGTCCGGGTCCTTCTCTAGTTGCATGCAGGGCAGTAAAGGTCAGGTGGGTACGAATACCGGTAGTAAATGTGTAGAATCTCAGGGGTGTGCCATTTCCATCAAGGATAGTACATTTACTGTCTTATGGTCAAGCTTAGAAGTATTTCTAGCCTAAGAACATGGGTAGAAAGGATGTTTTGTCAGGGTGGGCAGGAGTAGCATAGAATATATATTTTTGTGCAAATCTAAGTTCTCTTCACCTAATTTATTCACTTTTTTTTCATCTAGTTTCGTAAAAGCTCCAGTTTTGTTATAGCAGTGCTGTGTTGATCTAACGATGTGCAGTGACATTAACCATGTGTTGCAGTAATGCTTTTATGGTCATTTATTGTCATGATACACGCATGCAGTGACGGTGAGTGACTCTCTACCGCTGTGTTGGTGTCTCATACCAGCCATATACATGAATAAAGCACGGCAGAGTTGCGCTATATACCATACGTATAGCTGTAATTATAAAGTCCAATTTGCTCTACGCTTCAGGGCACTAACATCACTGCCAAAATAAATGAGAATTCCGATTTTCTAAATTGTGTATGACTATGGACTACAATAACTCGTCGGCTTAGTATGTAAGAAGGTTGTTACTGATAGTTTGACAAAATTGAGTTTTCTTCTATTTCGACATCTATTGACCCATATCTACCTACTATGAAAGTACTAAAGTGCTGATTATGAAATGTGTGCCTACAGGCCCCAGTACAAGGTTGTGCACTCTTAGTGCTATAGAAATTGGAACTCTGCCTCTCAGGCCACCTTTAAAGATATTTCCGTTTCCTTTCCAGAGGGTGGGATTTTTCAGACCCATGAGGGAGGGAAAAAATATTTTTTTTACAAAAATATTATTTATTTGTCATGAACATCGAAAGCGGGAATGACATGAATTCATCATTACGTTTTAAGATTTTGTGATTGGAAACCCTATTTCCTTGTTCTGATGGATTCAGAACTTAGGAAAAAAAATTCCCATTCTCAAAAAAAAATCCACCACAGGCCTAGGTCAGTCGTATCTGAAACCTCCCCAGCTGGGAGGGTGATGTGGGCAGAGGCAGTGGGGCTCTAAACCTCTGAGAAAATTCTCTCCCATTTTCTATGGTATCGAACAGTGGTCATAACCTGTTCGGGGGTATTGGTACTTAGGGCCTTCCACCTGTGTGACCCAGTGTCCTACCTGTCACCTCACTCTCCACTCACCTGCACAGGCAGGCCCACACAGTCATTCAGTCAGCTCACCAGTGCAGAGACAGTTCAGTTCAGTTCAGTATTTTTTCTGTATTTTTCTGCTGTCTGGAGTCATGGTGGTATGCGACTCGTGTACTCACGAATACCATGGTAATAAGAAGACATGTCCGGAGTGTACATGTCCAAACCCACGATGGAAGTCGGGGGACCAAATGGTGGGACACGGAGCTGGGGGCACAGCCGGGGCCACCGGGACTACAGACCGGACAGCCAGGACTACAGACTGGATAGCCGGGGAGAACAACCGGGAGGAAGGCCCACTAACTGAAGGTGAATTTCTGGGACCAGACAGTGATTTATTACAGCAGATTGAGCTCGAGAAGGCCAGAAAGGCAAAAATTGAGAAACTCTCTAAACGCAAGGAGTTACAGTTGGAATTAGCCAGCCTACGGGCCGATAACAAAAGGTCTATTCGTCAGTTGGACGATGGAGTACGGGCATGGCAAGGTGCCATGGGTGCGTTTGACACCCAGCATTCTTCTCTTACCGCTGGTCCTACTCGTCTGGAGCCCTCGGAGTTAGATACAGTAAGCTACGAAAAACAGGACTCGAACACACCAGACAACCAAAATGGCCGTGCAGGCCTTCTGGAACGGGCTGCCGGATCGGACTACCGGGTTAATCCTTCAAAATATGATTAACTTGACTCGTCCGCATGCCGATCTGGCCTTAACTCACCTAGATATGGTTCCTCCAGACATAATCCTACTGTAGTTTCACCGCCTGGGGGGGTGGTTGACAAAATAAACAAGTCGCTCTCCCACGCGGACAAGCCAAGTACCCAGTACAATCAACCGCAGTCCCAGGGACTTCAACCAGTCCCACCACAACACCTGGGGGAGGTAGCAGGGCCTACTAATCTACCTGGTAGTGTCAGTGCACCTTCAGGTTCTGTGCAGCAACCCTTTTGGACATTTCTTACTCTGCTTACTTGAGGTGGCTTCAGCAACAACAACAATCATATAGGACCCAGGGGGGACTGTTACCTGACCTGCCTCCTGTAGCAACCCAGTTACCACCCCAACAACAACGGTCAAGTCAGCCTCCTGCAGGGGGGTCACACCCCTTGCATCATGTTATCACAGCGCAACAGCAGCAACTTCAGGCTATGCAGCATCAGCTGCAGCAACTACAGCTTCAGTTACAGACCCGTCCGGCAGGCAATATCGGTGTTACCAATCAGCACCCCCGGGGCAACCCTGCCCCTCTGTTCTCTGTGGAAGTAAGATCTCCATACCTCCAAACCCTTCAATCAGGCTTGTCATCGGCAGGCCTGACAGCGTCATCACTAGGCCTTATCGACGGAAACTTGAACAGTTTATTCTCAAATCAGGGGGTGTTTCAGGTATTGATGACCCATTTCTCAAAAATATGAATTTGTTGTCGGAAGCTAGTAAACGTAAACGCTCTACAAACTGGCTGCGTCTGGATTTTCATATTGAATCAGATAAAAAGTATGAAGATATGTCTGTCACGGAATTATTGTACAGCATGCAGGGGGTCTACAAGGTCCTTGTTCAAAAGAATTTGCCTGAGCTTCCAGCATCAGCTTATCTCGAACACATGAGATTTGTGAAACTTAAGGCACAGGGAGGCTCTTTTTCAGCCAAACAGTTGGCCAAATATGATTACAAGGTAGTTACCAGGGTCCTCGAACAAAAAATCCCATTCTTTGTCGCGGGGGACGAAACATCCGTCCAAGCTTGTCTCAGTACAGAACATATGTCCTGTGTTTATGACCCAAAACCATTTCCTACAGCAAATCAGGGTAGTCGTAGACGCAACCGTGGTAGGGGGGTCTGGTACGAGGATAAGAAATGGGAATATACTGATGTATGTATTAATTGGAATTTCACTGCCTGTTCTAATGACGAATGCTCCTGCAAACACATTTGCAAACCCTGCAGGGGCTCCCACAAGGGGAAAAATTGTACTCTAGACCGCAACTATGAGTCAGCTAGTCAGGGTGGTAACCAAAGTCAGGCATGACAAAGCAACACTGTTCCGGAGTTCAGCTGTAATGGCACTTATGATATGAAACTTAGTGACCTTTTTCCTTTTAACTTTGATGACATTTGTTGTTGTGTTGATTTTGTAATGTATGACCGTTGGTGGTTCGGAAAGGATCACGAATACAAGGGAATTTGGTTTCGAAAGGCAACAAGTTTTTATTCAGTATCCTAAGTTACAGAAAGCTAAGTAGATTCCGTGTGGTAAATAGACTGTTCGGAAAGCTCGGATTTACGACTACCAGGTAAGGTCTCGGAGTCAGTAAAGTTCAGATGGTGTCCCTGGAGAATCCGGTAGGATTCTCTCTTTCCTAGGTTCCGACCCGACTATTATATAGCCACAGGGGTTGGGTGGCGACCTCTCGTGTTTAACCCCCGCAGCCCGGAGGGTGGTGCTGCCACCGCCCGCCAGGCGTACCAGGCTCTCAACCCGGAAGGTCGCTCCGTTCGGAACCTAGGCAACCCGTAAGCCATAAACACTACTACTAAACCGTGCCCCTACACTTTAAATGAACTTCTTCATATGTACACAGACTATGCTCCTTTATGGGACATTAATTCACCTCATTTTCTATGTGGGGTCAGATCTCAAATGAACTTAGCAGGCTGGAGGATTATGCTGTCAGGGGGCCATAGTCAAGTGTACGGCAAGAGCAGTTGGGACCCTAACGCCCACTTCCTCCTAGATGGTATCTGCCATGGGTTTAAGCTAACGGACCCAGGCGTGCATATAGAAGGTTACTGGTGCAAAAACTATGACTCAGCTATGGTTACAGCCTACCAGGAAATTAGTGAGATCATCTCTGAGGAGTTAGCCTCGGGTAAGCTAACTGAAGTGAGTGTCCAGCCTCAGTGCATTCACGCTTTGGGCGCAGTTAAAAAACCCTCAGGAGGCACCAGGCCAATAACCGACGCTAGCCGTCCCGACTCATGCTCAATTAACTGCTACATGAGTCAAACTTTCAAGTCATTTAGTTAAAAATCGGTAGATACCGTATCGGACCATCTGAGGCCTGGCTCGTATATGGCAGTGACTGACGTGACGGCAGCTTACCGCTCAATCATGGTCCAAGAGTGCGACAGAGCTAGGCAGGATCTGTCTTGGGAGTCTAGGTTTATTCAGGACAACTTCTGGTCATTCGGTACCTGCGTTGCACCCTACGTGTTCAACAGTATTACAGACTCGGTAGCGCGGTACCTCATGGCACACGGTATTTTCTGTGTCAACTACCTAGACGACATGTTGGTTATGGTGGATAGCTTTGAAGCCTGTCAGGAAGCACAGCTCTTTCTCCACAAAACATTGCGCTCCTTAGGGTTCTACATTTCCTACAATAAAGTGCGCTCCCCCAGTCAGATTCAGACTTATCTGGGAGTGGAAATTGATTCAATAAATATGCAGCTGAGACTACCCGCAGACAAATTGCGCAAACTTCAGATGGAGTTGGATATTTTCAGTGGTCGTCGCAGGACAACGAAAAAGCAACTTCAAAAACTGTGCGGGAGTTCTGGCACATTGCGCAACTTTGGTTCGGGGGGGTCGCACTTTCTCCCATCGTGTTATCACAAGTTGTTTCACTCCTAGGAAAAGGTACATCACAGTGTCAAAGTCCTTTCACCTAGATCTAGCCTGGTGGGGGGACTTCGCTGCCTGGTTCAACGGCACAGCGAAAATAATCCAGCCTCCTGTTAATACATCCATGGTGTGCACAGATCTGGTACTGGATTTAGGGCTTACTCCGGCGTGGACTGGTTGTGCGGTAGGTGGCATGAGGACTTCGAGATGAAGGGAGATCGCCACAACCACTGTGTCCCCCAACCGGTCCATGATGTACCCTGTAATATTAATGTTAGAGAACTGTACCCAATTCTTGAGGCCCTCACTAGATGGGGCCACATGTGAGTGGACCACTGGATAGAATGCGTCACGGACAATACGCAAGTGGTGGCGGCTATTAACACTGGTAGGAGTGGAAACTCAGCTTCAATGCATCTCCTCCGCTCAATATTTTGGCTGACAGTGATTTTCAACTGTCACCTAGTGGGAGTGTATCTACCGGGCAAGGACAACCTGGTAGCGAATACTCTCTCCAGAGCTACCCTCATCAACGAGTTACCGGTATTTTTGTGTTGCAGAGGCCCGTCAGCGGATCCGGGAATTGGACTATTTCGCAGCAGAGCTGCGCAGTCAGGCATGGGCGCCGAGTACTTGGAAGACTAAAGCATCTCAGTGGCGCAAATATATCAAGTTCTGTGCATCAATTCGATGCCCGGCAGTACCCACAGACACAACTCTTATGTGCCGCTATGCAGTCAGTTTGGTTCCGGATCTGAAATATAGATCAATTCAGAATTATATCAGTGCAGTGATAGCTCTGAACAGTTATTCCGGTTACGACATTAAATATGTTAGATCAGATTTCAAGTTGATCGCCACCCTGGCGGGTATACGCCGTAAGCTCGGTGACCCGGAACCGACTCGTCCGTCTTTCACTCTTCGGGACTTATTATTGTTATCAGACTGTGTTAACTGGGATCAGGTGGAGGATAGAGTCCTGTGGACTTGTATAGCCGTCTCATTTCGGGGCCTGCTACGGAAGTCAAACATCGTCCCTGATTCGGCGCCAAACCAAGTGGGTCACTATCTTCGATATGCAATATGGTCAGACAGTTCACAAGATACCTATAACTTTTAGTCGGGGCTCACCCCTTTGTGCAGCTTCCCTGGTACGGGATCACCTGGAGAAATTCCCATCCTCTGATACCATGTCCCCAGCTTTTGTAGTACCGAAGGGAAATAGCCTCATCCCAGTGACCTACCCTATGCTGTTGGGGTACCTCAAAAAACTTCTGACCTTGGCAGGCATGAACCCGCAAAGGATGGGCATGCACTCCCTAAGACGGGCAGGAGCACTCTATATGTACAGAGATGTAAGTCAGGTACTGGGAAAATCCCTGAAAACATGTTATTACGACACTGGGAGAGTTGGCAGCACCCCTGGTATATAAGAAGGGTGTTCAGGGCAGACTGCCCAGCACAGCATCATGGCACCCCCTGGTGTTAAACAATTGTACTATGTTGCTGACTGATGATTTAAGACCAATCAGAGAGCAGCATTCCCTTCATTTCTCCCTGGGAGGGTCTGCCCCTGAGATTCCCTGCCCAGAGTCTCCCCTGGACCAGTGAGTCCCTCTGCTTACAACAGGGGGGGGAGGGCTTAGTGGAGTCCCTAGTTGAAAATACAACTGAGGACTGGGTCTGTGTGAAGAAAATGACTAGGAAAAGAAGGCTGTGATTAAATTCTGTCCCTGAAGACCCTGGATATCCCTATTCAGACTACATTTCAGCATTTTTGAATTCCCTATTTTCAGGGAAATCCCTGACAACTTACATCCCTGTATGTATAGCCTTGGTCTCACCCTGGAGGACATCCGTCAAGCAGGAAACTGGAACAGCATGGCTGCCCTAATTTATCTGACAAAACCTTACCATCTCCGGGTGGACACAGACCTCATTGTGTCTAAGTACCAATCAACAAATATGAACAATTATTCCTAGTTGGGAGTTTCCGGCGTATTCGCGCAGGCCCAAGTGGCTATCTTGTCCCTGTCTTCTCCCTCACTAGGATCAATGGTATCGAACAGTGGTCATACCCTGTTCGGGGGTATTGGTACTTAGGGCCTTCCACCTGTGTGACCAGTGTCCTACCTGTCACCTCACTCTCCACTCACCTGCACAGGCAGGCCCACACAGTCATTCAGTCAGCTCACCGGTGCAGAGACAGTTCAGTTCAGTTCAGTATTTTTTCTTTCTTTCTCTTGTTTGTTTTAAGTTGGTTTAATAAATAGGCCGGCGTATTCACGCAGGCCCAAGTGGCTATCTTGTCCCTGTCTTCTCCCACACTAGGATCAATTACCCAAAGTCACAAAATCACTGATAAGTTATAAGAAACATTTACAGAAAATCTAAAACAAATCAGGAAATGACTTGATGAAATATAGAAAAAAAATCTGCTTATTTAGTAATTATAATAGAAATTACCTCTCTAAGAAAAACAGAGAGATTTGTAAACCAGGGGCCAGGAGTAGAAGGCCTCAATTGGACCCTTATCTTATCTCTTATCTCCGATCTTCTCAAAACTACTCCCGACTGACCACCAACTGACCAAGCCTCAGTACAGGAAACGAACATATCTTTAAGGGTGGCCCCATGCAAAACTTGAAAAATGCAGTTAGAACCTTCTTACACTCACGCAACGAACTGTCCTTGTGTATGGAAACGTGGTGTGCTCTATTAACTGCGTGTGTAATGTATGTGTATGTGTATTGGCTACATTAAGCTTAGTTTATAGGATTTGTCTGCATGTGATACACGTTAAAGGTCTACATTGAATGATACCGGTATACTTGATGAGTGTATGTGTGTGATACATGTTAAAGGTCTACATTGAATGATACCGGTATACTTGATGAGTGTCTGTGTGTGATACAAGTTAAAGGTCTACATTGAATGATACCAGTATACTTGATGAGTGTCTGTGTGTGATACATGTTAAAGGTCTACATTGAATGATACCGGTATACTTGATGAGTGCATGTGTGTGATACACGTTAAAGGTCTACATTGAATGATACCGGTATACTTGATGAGTGTCTGTGTGTGATACACGTTAAAGGTCTACATTGAATGATACCGGTATACTTGATGAGTGTATGTGTGATACATGTTAAAGGTCTACATTGAATGATACCGGTATACTTGATGAGTGTATGTGTGTGATACATGTTAAAGGTCTACATTGAATGATACCGGTATACTTGATGAGTGTATGTGTGTGATACATAGGCAAATGTTCACGAGTGGGGAGAATTTTCGAGGGTTATCTCACGCGCCGATCAGGTGCCGTATCGCACGACGCCCGCAGGGCGGAGTGCGATGCGGCACCTGATCGGCAAGTGAGATAACCCTCGAAAATTCTCCCCACGAGTGTTCATTTGCATTTATTTCATGTTATTTTGATGTAAAACTGCTGAATTACAATAGAATTTACCAGAATTACTCCCCGTGCGCATTGTTTACATCGCCATCTTGGAGCTATGACGTCATCAAAGGGTCACATGACCTCGGCGTGTGATATTTTCGCGGGTTATCGCACGGGGGGTGTGAGATACGGCCGATCGAGTGCTAGAGCTATGGGCTGTCAGTATCTCGGGCATATCAACATGAAATAAATGTTAAAGGTCTACATTGAATGATACCGGTATATTTGATGAGTGTATGTGTGTGATACACGTTAAAGGTCTACATTGAATGATACCGGTATACTTGATGAGTGCATGTGTGTGATACACGTTAAAGGTCTACATTGAATGATACCGGTATACTTGATGATAGTATGGGTATGGTAATACCTAAGGGCTATATTAACAGTGAGTATATTGGATGTGTATGTGTAGGATAATACATATATACATCAGTCAGATTGATTGGAAGTATATCATCTGCCCCGATGCTTAATCATGTCCTTGTATGCTGAATGTGTACGTGTCATACCGCTAGGACCTAGGTATGGCACACTCCTGTAAGGCGTGGTGTTGTAGTACCGGGGTACTAAGCATTAACAACACTTACTGCTCTGTCACTTGGCGATCAACACTGGTAAAGTAAAGCATAAGGATAGAACAGAAGATGGCATGGGTTAGTTTTAAACGGCCAAGATGGCACCACAGTAGACACCAGTTAGTTTACCAGATGATCTAAATTCACGTAATCTGTACAGTACTTGTATGATAAAATGGTTATCTAAGGTACTTATTAAAGTCCATGCCTTTCCCATGCACCTATCAAGAGAACCCTAACTCTCAAATAGTGCTGCTACATATCATCAATTGTATACCTGAAGTAGGACACAACAGGTTCTGCATTATAAAAAGCTGCGGCATCCTAGAAATCCAGATCTTACAAATAAAGCTCACACTGAATAGCACTTTAACATTCACTGTTTAACGGCTGGTACACAAAATGTACTGCTCATTGATGACAACGTATCAGGACACCATATGCTGACTCAGGCCTTACTATGCCTTTATGCAGTACTTTTTAGCCATCAAAGTGCACAAGTAATCCCTATTCAGTTACCGGTAGTGACAAGTTCTGCAATCAGTGTACACGTTGAACTTGCAGGGTAGAACATACAAAATATGTAGATGAAAAAGCAGGAGAAAATATATCTACACATCACGTAAACCCGCCCCAAAAACTCCACATAAAAATGGATAGAACTCCATCTTGGGAATCAAACTACAAACTGTATTGCATTAAATCTATGCTAAACAGTACACTATAAAAGGACAAAATGCATAGGTGATAGCACTAACCAGTGTTAATCCTACAGTGCTATTTATGCATTTGTTACAATCACTGTACATATGTTGATAAAGTGATGAAATGGACACTTACCTGGCTACCATATGACAGAAGGCACGGATCTCTTCATCTGCTGTCTCATGGAATTCATGGAGTGTCTCGTATGTTGCTTCCTGTCAGTACATAGAGTCAGCATGGTCAGTACATCATACACCCATTCAACCTAATAGCACATGATGCCCAAGCCAAATGTGTATTACCGTAATCTCTTGCGTAGAAGACGCGGTGCGTGTATAAGATGCACCCCCAACTCAGGAAAGGCTGGTTTGCGTATAAGACGCACCTCTTAGGGGTGAATTTTGTAAATTCAGTACTGTTCTATAGTAAAAATACCCCGCGTATAAGACGCACCCCCTTCTTGGGGAAGACCTATAAGACGCACCTGGCCTTTGTTTGGCGTATAAGACGCGTCTTATACGCGGGAGATTACGGTACCTACTTCTAGAAATAAAGATTGTATAGAGCCCCTCATATGCACAAAAAAAGGAATAATTCAGGATTTACAAAAATCAGGTTTATATGTGTACTATGAGCTAATGAAGAATACAGCAATTACCCGGTAACCGTTTGAAAAAAAAGAGATCATAATTCTCTCGTATAAGCCGCAGCTTATACTAGAACAAAAGCCAAGGTGAGGCTTATAGAATGAGCCCAAAGTCTGGGTGCAGCTTATATAGAACGGTATAAAACCTTCACCTTTCAAGCCTTGGTGCAGCTTATATCCCTTCCTAAGGACTGGGTGCGGCTTATACAAGATTTACAGTATGACCTATAGCTCCCGCTAGTGGGCATTTTGCCTACCTTGCCTCGCTCCATGTGTGAATTACTGCGCCTAACCAGTCCCTGACGTTTAGTGGCCTCCTGTTTGGGGCTGGGGCGGTCTCCCTCCTTGTGCCTCAGAAGTGAATCACGCTGGGTCTGCTCCTTTGCATGTTGTGCACGCTTTTTTTCTAAGGCAGACGTGAGTGCCATCATTTCAAAAGGATCCTGCAACTCACCCTCACTCTCTGTCGACTCTGTGCGGGGCCGAGACTCCTCTGTGGGTGAGACATTGACAGAGGACGGTGCCTCCGTCACTTCAGACACAGGGGAAACCAGCTCCTGACGGATAGACATGGGGTTAATTAATGCTACAATATGGATGAATATAACATTTGTAACAATTTAGTTGAATACGTCCGTAGTGCATGGTAATGGTTAACATGTAGTGTTATAAAAATATCCAATTTCCTATTTTCAAATCATGCAAAATATCATGTCCATTGAAATTAGATAGATATGACAATGTATGTATCCATAAACTGACCCTGGATAATGGGCTACTAACTTCTGCTAAGCCTGTCAGTTGAGTGTAAAAACCACATACCTCCCGCCTCATGGGAACAGCTTTATCTGGGTAGTCACTGTAACTGTGTTCTGACAGTGCGTCGAAGGAGTCTGCTTCTGGGGCGGTGGCCTGATCAACACGGTACAATGGGTCGAACATCTCAAGGCTCAAGAACTCCTGCATGGGGTCCTCGTCATCTTCCTCTAACCCAAAGTCCATCAGATCCCCAGAGTTGGAGGAGGCAGTAGATACCTGCTGTGGGGTGGATGCATATGATGCCGTTGATGACTGAGATGGTGTGGAGGACGGAGAGGAGGATCCATCAAGCGTTAGCGTAGAACCATATGGAGTCGCCCCCGATATACAGTTAGGCTGGTTTGGGCCCCCAGCCACCTTCAAGTCATTAGGTGTAACATAGGTATTGCCAGGTGCTCGTAACGAGGACGCTTTGCTTATCTCAGGAAGCACTTTAGTCTTTGGCGGCAGGCCTAGTGCTGGGCCGAGCGTTAAGGCACTTTTTGTTCCCTGTACTACTGACATGTTGCCGCTGGTCCCAGTGCCGCTATTGAGTTTCATGCCATGTAGAGAATTATTATAACTAATACCATGTGGACCCGAGGATTTCTGAATGTCAAACATAGGGTTGCGAATGGTGATGCCTTTGTTGGTTGTTTCTTGTTGGTAAACGTCATTGGTCGTGCTTCTATCCCCTGATGATTGGGAGCACAGTGGATCTAGGCTACTGATGTCAAAGTCAAAAGGGTCCTGAGGTGGAGAGAGGCTAATAAGGGGCCGTGGCTCAAAGTTATATGGGTTTAGACTATTGCGGGATATAGAGGGCATGGCAGGAGGGATGTTAACTGATGCTGGTTGTATATCCTTGTGAACCGAACGAGGTGATCGTGGTGGGGGCTGCAAACCCACCACCGGTGACATCTCGTCTCTGCTGGGGTAGTACTGAGAGCTTTTGGAATTAGGTCCTACTGATGGCAATGGTGGAGGTGGTCCACTAGATATTGAAAATCCATGCCCTGGGGGACCATTTATTCCTGATGACCCTTCTTTCCCCAGAGTCTTAGACTGTGGTCGTGGCCGTGCTATGTTGCCTGAAGGTGGGCTAGATTTGGGGTTTGACCCTGGTTGGGACGTTTGATAGGCTAGCAGGTTACCACCTGAACCATGCCGTGGAAGTGTCATGGCAGCAGGTGCAGATACCCTAGCAGAAACAGCAGTTTTTTTTGTCGAGAGGTCAACAGAGTTTGCAACCCGTGCAGCGGATGAGGATACACCCCACTTCTCTTTACGGCGACGGTCATCGTCCTGGATGGTGAGGATACTGAGGGCCATGGCCGTCCTCATGGCCGCCTCCTCATCATACTCGGGCTCTGGTTGTGACATGATAACTATTTATATCACCAAAGCCATGTGGTTTTTACTCATGCTACCTGCAAAGAAATAAAGAGGGATTGTAAAATCATGCTCCAATTAGGCATGGCAGTACTCCCTAGGTTGCGTGACTATCGCTCTACCAGCTGAGGCAGCCATTTCTGCCCGAGTTTTTCTACCTGGATAAGGTCAACTTTGCCCCCGTCCTGGAGAACCTAAAGAGATATTTTAATCATTCCAAATGCTATCATTGCCCACAACACCTCTAGTTTTAGGCCATGATTTTAGTAAAAAACAAATTTTCAACATATCAAAGTTTCATATAGGTGATGGAGAAGTGTTATTTTTTTGTGTAAATCAATGTAATATTCATTAATTTGTGCATGGCAGTGTTTGTGAGAAAGTGAGTTTTAGCACAAGGTTGACCCAGAGATTGTGGCTATGTCCACTTTCCTGGGCTTATAAATTATGAAAACTTCACAGCATCTCTAAAATCAATCAATGATCTGATAATACAATATTTTTCCTGTGAGGAAAAGCTAACAGCATTAAAATCCATTAAGAATTTAATGATTTATGACCATTTACACTGAAGATTTCAAGTGTGCTTTTTTAATCATTCTCTGTGAAAACACCCTCTGACAACCCCTACACAATCACCTCCTGTACAAAAACTACTGATATTAGGGAGATAAATCCAACTTTTACATAAAGGGAAAATGTTGGGTTTCCTCATGACATTGACAGGTGATAGATAGCTCTAGGATGACTTTTTTTTCATTACCCTAATCTCCCGTGTACAAGGCGCATCTTATATGTGAATCAGACCTTGGATGGGTCTTATACGCGGGAGGCAAGCTGCCATGAGTTGGGGGTGCGCCTTCTACGCGGGTTTTTCTAATATCTCAATTGGGATCAGGTTGAGTATGATGCTGACCATATATATTTTTTTTTTAATGCCACAAATGAGGTTTGACCAGAAGTAGAACTTATCTCTAACACTGTATCATCAGTACTTTTGATTTCTTTTCCTACATTGAATGATTCATGCATTCTATCAATGTTGTAGCATGTTAGAGAATAAATTTAAATCAAAACATTGTCTAAACATAGTTTGAACATCTATTCTTAAGTCGAACACATAGCAAGTGTATATAAATGGTATACTGGCTTCATCTGGTGGCACTTCTAGGAATCATTCCTATTGAATACAAGAATATAAATGATCATGATTAAGATACAGTTTGCATTATCATTATGTGCTAGATTGTATTCCCAGTACTGTAGTTGTAAATGGATTTTAGGTTATCCTTGACTGAGGCAAGGTTTTCCATGCTTTTACATGATACATTTCATGTTATCATGTCAATAGGTCATCATGATATGTGGTTGATTTGTCAAACCTGTGCAAGAAGATAGTATACAATTGAAATTTACCTCAAACTGTACCTTGACCAGGATCATCCCTGTATTCAATAGGAATGATTCCTAGAAGTTCCACCAGATTGAGCCAGTATACCATGATAATGATTTATACATTACATTTACAAATTCTTCTTCTTGAATTTTTGGAAAGAAATGTTAAACCCCTCCCACAGGCCTACATTACGCTAGTCAGTCCTGTGCCAAAAATATGAAAGATTGTCATTTACAGCTTTAAAACGATGCATTGGTTTGACATTAGCTATCGATTGAAGCATCCAGGAAATACAGGGATCCAGAATAAGGGGGTGGCTCCAAGTCAGGCTGGACTGAACTTGGCCCCAAGCCGTGGCGGAAGGAACTGTCAAAGTTTCATTGCAAAACAGCCAATGTTTGTATTGAGAATATATCTAGACAACCGAATGCTATGTTAACCATAGAGCGACACTCACATGCGTACGCTATAATATTAATCTGAGACAACGGAACACTCACCGAATCAGAGCATTAACTTCACTTCGATGAAGACTTATGGTAATCTTATGGTGAACCTAGGGCGCAGCCATGTTTGTTGTTAACACTCGCGCAGTGCATCATGGCCAGAGGAAATTGGGGATGTGTCACTGCATGTCATTGGTTAATTTTCCCCAGTCACCTTTACTTATGTTTGCATATATTTAGTATATTCGGCCTATAAACACATTTTTCCAGTTCATATCATATCTGGTATACAAGTTGTGAATCATTTTTGTCATCCTAAGACATTTTCCAATACAATATTATGCATTAAACATCATAAAAACACCATCGATGGTGATTATGTATGCCAGCCTAGAATCCAATAAGAATCACCGTAACTCGTGCTTCGGAGGGGCCGGGGCTACAAGACCACGTAGCTGTTTGGAGTCGGAGTTGGAAGCTCAGACTTGCTTCAAGTTGTCACTGGATAAATCTGTTTATAGGGAATATAGCGTATGGTGAGTATTTTATAAAACCGTTATAGATAATACCTTAATCTCTCGGTGTGTATTGTGTTCCTTGATGTCGGAGAAAGTGTCTTAAGTTTAGTATATCATGTGAACACCATTGTCATTGATGTGAACAGATGAAGGAGTGACCGATAGTATTACTACTATACTAGTAATACTACGGTAGGCACTTAGGCCCGGGAGTGGTCATTATTTATGATTGGGGGGGGGGTGGGTTTTCGCGCGGACGCGCGAAAATTTTTTACGCCCCCCTCGACGGCAGTCAAAATTTTTTGCGCCCCCCACACCGGAGGCACAGAGAGTTTTCGCGCCCCTCTTTGATCTATAGACTATATAGTATAGTAGCGCACTGGCTTTTTTGCTAAAAAGAGGGTGAATTTTTTTAGCCCCCCCCCCCTCAAGAGGGGTCAAAATTATTTTAGCCCCCCTCGGGAGGGGTCTGAAAATTTTATGCCCCCTCCCCCACCTGTTGATAAATAATGACCACTCCCTTGGACCCTTACCTACCTCACTCCCCAGTTTCAGCTTTATCACAGTTTCACACCTCCACTGCAGCAGAACCATGCACTGGGGGTAGGCTACCCCCAGTGCATGGTTCTGCTGCAGTGGAGGTGTGAAACTGTGATAAAGCTGAAACTGGGGAGTGATTAACTCTCCTTATTTTGCAAGCTCATTGTGTAGATCTAGCTATTTATTGGAGGATCTTAACAAACATGGCCTCATTTTAGAGGGATTGATTAGGGGTTTAATAAGAATCTATTTGAGAAATAATTGATTCAAATAAACATCCCATTCTCCCCAAGTGAAGTTACCCCATAACTTTGAAAGCATTTTTTGGTATAAAGGCCAAATCTCACATAAAAGAGAATAGTTCCCACACTTTCTACAGAAAAAAATGGTTTAGAAACTGTCTTGGGTTTTTCATTTCATAGGGGAACAGGATGTTTACCAGACCCCACAAAAATTTTAGCATGCCATTTGCTATCACCCTTCCACCAGCTTCTCCATGTTATGTCCTTGTCTGTTTGCGAGAATCCAATCCTATGTATATCATTTATATAGCAATGGATAGAGCTGATAAAAATAAGTGGATTTCCTTTTTAAATGAAGTCTTTACATCAATTTAAAGGGAAATTCTGACCGATTAAAGATCTCATATCAACTCCATAATTTTGCGCCAATTCTGTGAGATCGCTAGACCGCAGATGATATTAGATCAAGATAAAATCCCTTTAAATTGTTAAATTTTGATATGATACATTGATTTTCAACCTTTTATGGGGAACTCTTCCATACATGAAAAGAAAATAGTCCAAAATAATGATTTAAGAGATGTAGCCACTCCTGTATTAGATATGCTTGATCACAAATCTGGGCCCTATTTAAACTCCTAACAGTGGCAGAATTTTGGGTTCGATTTGGGGTCTTTGATCATTCATAACTTCCCTTATACTTGTCATAAAGACTTCATTTAAAGAGCAAATCCATTTATTTTGATGAGATCTACCCATTGCTTAAAAGATAAAATGCATGGGACAAAGTCTTGAAAACTAGGTAAGTGCCTAAGGCCGTTTTATTCTAATAACTTGGATTACGGATCAGGCGACGAGATTTTTGGCAAAATCAAAAATTTTTTCTTTTTTTTTTTCTTTTTTACCTGTGGCCGATGAGATTTTTCAACATTTAGGGGTAAAAAAATAATAAAATGTCCATGGAGATGAACAAATATAAAGTTTTGACCATAACATGTGACATACAATTGTAAAAAATCAACCTTTTCATGGCTAAAATGTACATTTGGTGTCCCAAAACATGACCTAACATGGGCCTTTTTTTTCCTCTGGCCGATGAGAATTTTGGGCTCTAATTTCGGATTTTTTTTTTCCCCCTCTATACGACCAAAGTTCAGGGTGAAAAATCCCGTAATCCAAGTTATCAAATTTAGGTGGCCTAACTACGGACAGTACTGTAGTATTAGGGACTTCATTTTTTTTAACAACAGGGGGGGGGGTTGGGGGTGGTGAGTTTTCGTTTTGACACCTGAAAATATTTTCCGTCCACCTCCCTTGGGAGGTGCTTTCGCCCCCCCCCTCAGGAGGGGTAAAAATATTTTGCACCCCTCCCCTCAACATGGATGGAGTTGTGTTGCACCACATTGTGATCATATCAGGCCTAAAAAAAAAAATTCTTGTGCTAGGGGTACCGTAATCTCCCGCGTATAAGGTGTGTCTTATACGCAAATCAGATCTTGGATGGGTCTTATACGCGGGAGCAAGGCTGCCTTGAGCTGGGGGTGGGCCTTATACGCGGGTTTTTCCGATATCTCAATTGAGAACAGGTTGGGTATTATGCTGATCATGTATTTTTTTGAATGCCACAAATGAGGTGTAACCAGAAGTAGAACTTATCTCTAACATTGTAGCATCAGTTGTTTTGGTTTCTTTTCATACATTCATATAGTCTATCAATGTTGAAGCATGTGAGGGAATGAATTTAAACCACAACATTATCTAAACATAGTTTGAGGGGGGGGGGCGTAAAATTTTCAGACCCCTCATGAGGGGGGCTAAAAAAATTCACCCTCTTTTTAGCGAAAAAGGCCACATGCTACTATAGATCAAAGAGGGGTGCAAAAACTCTCCGCGCCTCCTGCGCAAAAAATTTTGACTGCCATCGAGGGGGGCGTAAAAAAATTTCGCACTTCTAGGAACCATTCCTATTGCATATATAATTATAAATGATCATGATCTAGGTACAGTTTGAGGTAAATTTCAATTGTATACTGTCTTCTGACAGTTTTGACAAATCAGCCACATCATGACCTATTGACATGATAACATGAAATTATCATGTAAAACAGTGATCTAAGCATGGATAACTTAAAATCTGTTTACAACTACATACACAGTACTGGGAATACAATCTAACAAATAATAATAATAATAATAATAATAATAATAATAATAATAATAATAATAATAATAATAATAATAATAATAATAATAATAATAATAATAATAATAATAATAATAATAATAATAATAATAATAATAATAATAATAATAATAATAATAATAATAATAATAATAATAATAATAATAATAATAATAATAATAATAATAATAATAATAATAATAATAATAATAATAATAATAATAATAATAATAATAATAATAATAATAATAATAATAATAATACAATCTAACACATAATAATAATAATAACAACAACAACAACAACCATTTACATACACTTGCTATACGTTTGACTTAAGAACAGATATTCAATCTATGTTTAGATAATGTAGTGATTTAACTTCATTCCCTCACAAATACTCATCAAACCTCCTTGGCTTTGCCTCGGAGGTTTGATGGCAAAACCTCCAGCTCTAAGGAGGTTTTCCATTACATACCAATTCAGAGGAGATAGGTGCGCCGTCTACGCAAACCAGCCTTCTTTGAGTTGGGGGTGCACCTTCTACGCGAGCTGTGCCTTCTACGCGAGAGATTACGGTAATTGAAGGGCCATAATTAAAGAGAAAATTTGCCAAACAAGTTTCGGATTGTTCACAAATGTTATAGGAGGTTCTATTGGTTAATACTGAATGCCAGTTGTATTCCTGACATCATGAGCTTTAATTTGATACCAAATATGCTAATATTCGGAAAATATCTGATATATTTTACAATTTTTGTAAAAAAAATCTTTAAAAATAAAATTAGGGTCGGCCCCCAAAAAATAGGGTCGGTCGGGATACCTGAACACAACCTTTTTTTTTAGGCCTCACACCCAATTGTATTGTTTTACTGAAGAATGAGGTAACAGAATCACTTCACAGAGTTACTATCATCTATTGGAATGCAAGAAATCAAAAAGAGGGTTCCACTTCACGACGGATTTCATCAGAAGCTGCAGTGTGAGACACACACTACTTACGTCTTTTGTTTGAAAAGGAGCCAGGACAAACTAAGTATAGGATGGTGTGGGTGGCATCCCCCGTTCTGGCCAAATGGCTTTACAAAGCTAGAGGCTAAATTCATGCATTCTGGTGGTTTTCAAGGTTTCCTGATACCCTCTCTTTAAAATTCTACTATAGGGACCCTTCATGTACATTGTTAGAATTCAGGCTATTGAGGTTTCCCATAATACACTCTGTTCATTGAGGTTTCCTGTTAATTAGCATAATTAGGTCAGTCACGTGACCTGCTCTGGACTTCGGTTTAAGTAAGCAAACTGTATTTGAAGGATGTTCTAAGTCTGAAGCAACTTGCTGCAGACAGACATGGGCCTTTATGACTCTTAACTATAGGAAATGGGAAATTTTAGCACAGCCTTTGGAAATTTTGTTTGGGGGGGGGGGGACCAAAGCACTCCTAACCTGCAAACCAAAAACCTTATCATTAAGACGGGCTGGGGGTTTGGGTTTCTGATAACATCAGTCTGTATGGTGGATATCTTGCTATCCTAATGGAAATTTGAACCCTGGACACCAGAAGATTGCTGAGACATAAATTGATGTGCCCCTAGCCTTTCAGTTACTTGATTCTGGCGTAAAGTACTATCCACAAATTTGTTTCTCAGGGAAATCTAGATGATATCATGCATTTTCATGTCAATTTATGATCAAATGGCCAAGCCAACTTTATGCAGAGAAGTGAGTTGTCAGGGATTTCCCTGAAAATAGGGAATTCAAAAAATGTTAAAATGGAGTCTGAATAGGGCTATCCAGGGTCTTCAGGGACAGAATTTATTTACAGCCTTCTTTCCCTAGTCATTTTCTTTACACAGACCCAGTCCTCAGTTGTCTAATTCAACTAGGGACTCCACTAACCCCCCCCCCCCCACCGGTGTAAGCAGAGGGACTCACTGGTCCAGGGGAGACTCTTGGCAGGGAATCTCAGGAGCAAACCCTCCCAGGAAGAAATGAAGGGAATGCTGCTTTCTGATTGGTCTAAAATCATCAGTCAGCAACATAGTACACTTGTTTAACTCCAGGGGGTGCCATGATGCTGTGCTGGTCAGAGTCATACTGGTCCCAGAGTTAAGTACTAGCATCCTAGACTCTGGTCTTCTGCCCTATGTCTGATGGGAAGGGACAGGAAAGTAGTCCTTGTTGGTATGGGTGAAACACTAGAGGGGGCTGTGGTTCTGAGGAGTGGGTAAGGACTGATCTTGGTGTTGTAAATGAGGTGGGGACTTTACACCCTCTATGCCACCTGTCCACAATAGGGTAGTGGTTAGAACACTGGACTCATAATGCAGGGTAACTGAGTTCTAGTCTCACCAGATTTCTTTTTTTTTTCATTGAATCAAAAGTTTTTTTTGTGCTGCCAATTTTTAGGTTTTCATTTCATTTTGCTCTGCTGCTCTTACCAAGCATGTATAACTGCTCAAAGAAACTAAGATATACATAACAGAGGTGATGTTTTTGGTTATGTGGTAATAGATCTATACATTTCTTACAAAAAATCATAGTATTGACTTGGTGGGCCTATGGTGACTTGAACCCACTCCCCTCACATTGGGAGTCCAACCCTCTACTGCATGAGCTAGTGGGACTGTTGTTGATTTATGGTAGACAATCTCCTTATATTCCCACACTGAACACTGGACTCATAATGCAGGGTAACTGAGTTCTAGTCTCACCAGATTTCTTTTTTTCATTGAATCAAAAGGTTTTTTTGTGCTGCCAATTTTTAGGTTTTCATTTCATTTTGCTCTGCTGCTCTTACCAAGCATGTATAACTGCTCAAAGAAACTAAGATATACATAACAGAGGTGATATTTTTGGTTATGTGGTAATACCAGTCAAAATTACGTTTTGATGTTGTAGGAGTAATTCTCTCAAAAAACCGATACCAAATCATGTGCGATCAATAGTAAGGGAGATATGATGGTTTTTGTATATGATGCCATTTACGCTCCCAGCTTGTCTCCATTTACGCCCGCAGGCTGCTATTGGCCGCTAGCTGGTCTGGAGCTGGTTCCAGCAACACACACTGATAAGAACTGCTAAGATTGGACCATCATATCCCTGGAAGTGGGTGTTAACCAGGGACAAGGTACCCATCATGGTATGTCTTATCAGTGGGTTTTAGCTCAACCAGCAAAATTCAAGATGGTGGCCCCACTAGGCCTGCATACTGAATCCTATTGCGACCTCGGTAAACAATTCACGCACCACACCTGCCATACTTGTAGTAGGAATGCATAGAAATAAGTATCAGTCGCTGAACAGGTGGACGGTTGCTCTAAGTGTTGTGTGAGGAGGCCTTTAGCAATCTGTGCCACTGTTTTGACGAAAATTTTCCCCCTGTGGAGTGGGGACCTTCATGTGAGGGCATGGAGGAGCAGAATAACTTCATTGGGAGTCCACAAGGAGAAATCTCCTTCCATACTGACAGTGGGCATACCAGATTCGTAAAAGGCGACAAAGCTGGGATTTCTTGTGGCTTGGGGTGAGCGTGTGGGCAGCTGGTGTCCATATGCGTGGGCCCGGGTCTACATGCATGTCTTTTGCCATGGGATTCCCCCTCAGTGAACCACGTCTGAGTGATCAAAGGCCGTGGTTTGTCTGGCCCTGCCTATTGGACCAGGCAAAAAAAAGAATACTTGCTATCCTTCGAAAAGAGTAGGGGAATGAAGCCCCGGTAGCGGTTTTCCCCCTCAACCCTCCTCATAGATTCGGTCATTCATCTCATAGATTCGGTCATTCATAGATTCGGTCATTGCTGTGTCGGGCAAGCAGCATATAAATACCTGTCCAAAAAGAAAAGAAAGGACTTAATGTCCGAGAACCCTTGAATGTCTGAGTTCCTCGATGGCCCCCGGACGTAAAACTAAACAAACAAACAATGATTAAAATTAAAAAATTCATAACTTTTGTTCTACTAAATGGATTTTCAAAATTCAAAAAGCTACGTGTAGCTACAGCTACATGGAACATCCTGGAGCCTCCTATGTAATATTATTACTTAGGGGAAGTGTAATATATCAAAATGAAGGTCTTGATCTCCCCCTTGCGGATCCAGTGAGAACTAGAACCTCGCATATAAGACGTGCCTTATATGCGGGAGATTACGGTATGCAGTTTCCTCGTATTTTTCAATATACCGTAATCTCTCGCGTATAAGACGTGTCCTCTACGCCAAACAAAATGCTGGGGGGTCTTATATGATTTCCTCAAGTTTGGGGTGCGTCTTATACGAGGGGTAATTTTACTATAGAAATGTACTGAATTTACAAAATTGGTACCTAAGATAGGCACTTACCTAATTTTTAGGACTTGGTTCTATGTACTCTAGCTAATGATCTATGGATAGATCTCACAAAACTGATTGATTTTGCTTTTTGAATGAAGTCTTTATGTTAATTTGAAGCAAAGTTATGGCCATTCAAAGATCTGAAATTCTGTCTATCGTTCTGCCACAATTAAGGGAGTGGTCATTTATTATCAACAGGGGGGTGGTGGGTTTGAGGGGGGGGCGTAAAAAATTCTGACCCCTCTGGAGGGGGGGGCTAAAAAAATTTTGACCCCTCTTGAGGGGGGGGGCTAAAAAAATTTACCCTCTTTTTAGCAAAAAAGCCCGCGCGCTACTATAGATCAAAGAGGGGGCACGAAAACTCTCCGCGCCTCCGGCGCGGGGGGGCGCAAATTTTTTTTACTGCCGTCGAGCGGGGGGCGTAAAAAAAAACCCACCACCCCCCCCTGTTGATAAATAATGACCACTCCCTAACCATAGTTAAGAGTTTAATTGTGATCCAGATTTCGTGATCATTCTAGCTGGCATCAGGAGTCATTTAATCAGTTAAATGCCCATTTCTCATGAACTATTACAGCTAGAATTATGATATAAAAAGTAGATCGAAGGTCATCACGAGGCGGATGTGATTGTGCATGTGGTGACCTTGGACAAGGTCAAGGTCATTTTAAGGTCAAAGGTCAATGTTGTGAAATTAGGTAAATGACTACTTCCTATGAAAAACTAAAGCTAGAAACTTGATATAAAACATAGTTGAAGGCTTTTTCAGTGATTAGTGTGAACAGGCATGTGGTGACCTTGCCCAAGGTCAAGGTCATTCTAAGGTCAATGTTATGAGATTGGAGTAAAATTGACACATCTCATGATATATCAAGACTAGAAATTTGAGATAAAGAATGGGTCTAAGCTCACCAAAAGACCTTGCATATGGTGACCTTGTCTAAGGTCAAGGTCATTTTAAGGTCAAAGGTCAATATTGCGAAATTAGATAAATGACTACTGCTGGTGAATGATGCATTGCTGTTCTCCCATCCATATCTAAGGGGGTCTGGTGATGTCCTTTTAGTCAGAGATGCCCTCTTAGTCACTTGGCCTGGTGGGGTATTCACCTGACTAGATGGGTTCACACCTAGCCCCCATGTGCTGTTGAGAAGTCCTCTGCCTCTGCATCACCCTCTCTCTCAGAAGAAGTCCCCTGTTTGTGTACTGGCCTCCCCTCTACTTCATAGAGAAATCCTGCTAGTCAGTCCTCTCTTAAGATGTTCACTAAAAGGACCTACTGGTCAGTACTACAGAAGAAAAACCATGTAGCCCCTGGAGTGAAGGACCTAGGCTAGAGTAGTGGTGCAGTGGGGGTATGGGGGGGGGGGGTGGGAGGTGGTCCCAGCCTACCCCTCTCAGAGCTTGTAGGTGAGGATGTTGGGGTTGCTTATAAAACATAGTGGTCCATGTCTAAATGGAAATGTTAAGGCATATTCTATAACATTTTTAACCGTAGAACACGTGCAAACTAGTTATTTTTATGAGCAACTTGATCTTCATACAATAAAATGCCTCCAAAGTTGGGCTTTAATTTTACTTGACCAAACCCTTATTTTTTTCTCAACCAATCATTGATAACTTATATGCATGTGATAGATCTCATCAAGCCCGTTAATATGACACCCTAATTGTCTTGATATTCCAATAAATAGCTTCAGAATCGACTTTTGAAGATAGGTAAGATAAAAAGTGTCTCTCAAAGGGTTAATCACACTATGAGTGGCTGTGGCGGCCAGAACCGCGAACGGGAGTTACGTCAGTGCCTACCTAAGAGGTGCGTCTTATACGCGACAATGCATGTGCTAAGTTTGGGGTGCGTCTTATACGCGCAGCGCGTCTTCTACGCGGGAGATTACGGTAGATAGATATGTTCTATTGCTACTTTGTAGAATTCATATGCTTACAAATTTAAACTACTAATACATGGTGACTGAGTGTATGCAGTGTTTCGATGTTTAGAATTCGAAACAATTTGTTTTCGGCAGGGGTTCATAATTCGAACTTGTAGTATGTCTCATTGCATTCAGCACGTTCGATTAACCCTATTTTCATAGTTTGTGAATCCCGATACGACCAAAGGAACCCGCTAAAGTCAACCTTAAAGTAGGCATCATGTCAAGATTCAAAAAAATTTTTTCGGCGGGGTTTCATAATTCGGACTTGTAGTATGTCTCATTGTGTTCGGCACGTTCGATTTACCCTATCTTCATAGTTTGTGCTTTGCCTGGCATGATGCACTCTATCTTAGCACCCATCAGGAATATAGGACTAAAAGTGTAAAAACTGAAATTGGAACGGTTGAAAATCTTGAAATCGATATATTACACTTTAAAATCTGTCAATAAACAGCTGAGAAATAGGCATTGATTCATTGGTGCATCATGTCCAGATTGGCATGATGCACTCTATCTCTGAATCCATCAGGAATATGGATCTATAAGTTTGAAAAATGGAATTGGCATGATGCACTCTATCTCAGCAACCATCAGGAATATGGATCTAAATGTTCAAAAAATGGAATCGGCATGGTAGAAAACCTTGAGGTTGATATATTACATGTTGAAAGCTGCCAATAAACTACAGAGTAATGGGCAAGGATTCATTTGTGCATCGTGCCTTGATTGGCATGATTTATTCTATCTCAGCAACCATCAGGAATTTGGATCTTAAAGTTATAAAAATGGAAAAGGCAAGGTGGAAAACCTTGAAATTGATATATTACATGTTGAAATCTATCAATAAACAGCCAAGAAGTAGGCATTGATTCATTTGTGCATCATGTCCTGATTGGTATGATGCACTCCTTCTCAGCAACAATCACAAATTTGGATCTAAAAGTTGTGTATGTATCCAAGTCTTTACTTTCTCCGGGTTCCTTAATAGTTACAAGACTTGAATGCGTTATTTATTTCCACTTCAATCAATTATTTAAGGTAGTTATCGATCAAGAACAAACAGACAAGCAGAGAAGTCGATCGAAAAAAATCGGCATTTCTGCTTCATTGGCTTGTTTTCAATACTACTCTCTAGGTGGTGCTGAGGTCGTGCGCTTATTTGCGGCACATGCATGACAATATCGAAAGTAGGCATTCAATGGGACTGCTTTCACACAAATTCTTTGGATAGTAACTTGCACAGCCAAACTTTGACTCTGGTCTGGGTCCCATTGAAGTCTTGACTGGGTCTGTTGTGGTAGGTTCAGTCCGGGTCCGTTTGGTCCAGTTCTGTCAGGGTGGGTGAGTCTGGGGGCAGTCCAGGTAGGTTTGTCTGGTCCGAGTCAGTCCGGTCTGGATGAGTCTGTCCAGGTGGATCTGTCCGGGGGCAGTCCAGGTAGGTGGGTCCAGGTCAGGCCATCCGGGTCAGGTCAGGTATGTCAGGCTCCTCAGTGTGCGAGAGTGACACAACCCCCAAATTATGCGTGAGACTCACACCAGATGTGTGAGTGTTGAGAGCTCTGCATAAAATCTTGTTGGAAGTATGATTCCCCTGAAATTTTAGAAAGAAAACGTTGCATTCTGATGCAATCGTAGAATTATCAGTATAAACTTTGTCCTTCTGCAAGTAATATATTGAGAAATTGTCCCCACTACTTATCAAATTAGGTATTCACGGCAAGTCGCGTCAATTCGCGTCATATCAAGAAAGGTCTAAAAATTTTACGCCCCCCCCCCCCTCAAGAGCAGTCAAAATATTTTATGCCCCCCCCCCCTCAAACACAACAACCCCCCTGTTGTTAGAAAATGAACACTCCCTTACTAAGTGAGTGAGTGAGTGAGTACCTGTAATAGATGTTTATCACCATTTCGAAAGCTAAGGTCATATTCATGGCGAGAACTACCGTAATCTCCCGCGTAGAAGACGCGCTGCGCGTATAGGACGCACCCCAAACTCAGCAGAAGCATTTTCGCGTATAAGACGCACCTCTAAAAAAAAAATTAAAAAAAATTAGGGTTGGGCAAAAAATTAGGGTAGGTTGGGATACCTGAACACAACTTTTTTTTTTTTTTAGGCCTAATCGACATGTATCTGAATATCTCATATAATGACTAGTATACGAAAAGTGGATCCTTGTATATCAATAAAACCCCCATGACCTTAGCTGTCAAAATGGCATTAAACATCTATTACTCACTCACTCACTCACTCACTCACTCACTCACTCACTCACTCACTCACTCAATTGAACGCCCAATTTTTTAAACAAAAGCTGAACATATAAAGTTGTGTATAACAAAAATGAATATGGTTACCATAGCCACGTCATATACTGTGAGGTGAATGTGCAGACGTGTTGTTGGGTGATAGGAGGTAAAGATGGTCTAAGTACTCCTACACACAATGTATGGCCCAAGGTATGCTCATGTATAAACGTACAAAGTAGACCAGGTTGTGGAATTGGACAGTAGCAGTATATGTAGAGAGTCTGTAGGGACACCAGACACCAGTCTTATTAAGTAACCTGCTCGTATCAGTACAGTTGGACGTCAACACACACACACACACACACAGCCACCACAAGGTAACTGTTTACAGACCATTCCCTAGACCGGTTCTTTAATCGCATCAACGATCCCATTTGTTGTCATGCATTGTATCATTCAGGCCTTTGTAGGTCGATACTCGCCCCCGTGGCAGGCATGATGCACTGGCACAAGATCATGTGCGACTTACCACACTGCATCAAGAGGATTAAAACTAACATGATCTGAATAGTCAAGAGAAGACCGTACAAAGAGTTCCTGTATTACATGGAATAGGGCCTCCTCTAGTCCCCTGTCGTATACAATGTGCTATACAATGCTGAGCGAGCAAAGGTTGCCCATTGTAGGATCGGGTGTCCTTATTTTTATAAGGGCACCAGATAAAATTCAGTGAAGGCACACACTGGATGACCTGTTACTTTGTTATACATTGTACTGTAAACTTATACATAAATACTACACAACACATTACTGCTACCATACTGAGGGAAGATGTCTTCACCATGTTCAGGCCCCCTATTTCAATGGATTCAGATTCAGCTGTGATTTTTTAAATACCTTAAATTCTCTCGTATTAGCTGCGGCTTATACTAGAATCCAAATCCAAATCAGGCTTATAGGTTTAGCCTAAAGTCTGGGTGCGGCTTATAGGAGGGTATTTAACAGTACTAAACCAAAATTCAGGCCTCAGATGCAGCTTATAAGATTCTCCTAAAGTCAGGGTGCGGCTTATACGAGAGGCTGCTTATACGAGAGAATTTACGGTAGTGTTACTATATCATGATATGTTAGAGGTCAACATGCGGTGGTTAGAGGTCAACATGTGGTGGTTAGTGTTGCTGATAGTGGTGTACCTAATGTAGTGTTACTATGATGTGTTAGAGGTCAACATGCGGTGGTTAGAGGTCAACATGCGGTGGTTAGTGTTGCTGATAGTGGTGTACCTAATGTAGTGTTACTATGATATGTTACAGGTCAACATGCGGTGGTTAGTGTTGCTGATAGTGGTGTACCTAATGTAGTGTTACTATGATATGTTACAGGTCAACATGCGGTGGTTAGTGTTGCTGATAGTGGTGTACCTAATGTACCTAATCTCCCGCATATAAGACGCAGCCCACGTATATGACGCACCCCTAACTTGCCAATGTCTGTTTCACGTATAAGACTCTCATCTACAGGCTGAATTTTGTAAGATTAGTACATTTCTATAGTAAAATTACCCCTCGTATAAGATGCACCCCCAACTTGAGAGTAAGCTATAAGATCCAGCAGCATTTTGTTTGGCGTATAGGACGCGTCTTATACGCGGGAGATTACGGTAGTGCTACTATGATATATTACAGGTCAACATGCGGTGGTTAGTGTTGCTGATAGTGGTGTACCTAATGTAGTGTTACTATGATATGTTACAGGTCAACATGCGATGGTTAGTGTTGCTGATAGTGGTGTACCTAATGTAGTGATACCATGATATGTTACATGTCAACATGCGATGGTTAGTGTTGCTGATAGTGGTGTACCTAATGTAGTGTTACTATGATATGTTACAGGTCAACATGCGGTGGTTAGTGTTGCTGACGGTTCTGGTGGCGGTGCTTATACAAGACATCGGCTGTCCACCAGTTAAGGTTAAACCAGAGAAGAAGGAGCCTGAGGCCAAGCCTGAGGAGGATGTGGTAAGTGAGGCCACCCTTAAGAATATGTTCGTTTTGGCCTGATGGATTTTTTTTTGTGAGAATGGGAAAACATTTTCCTGACTTCTGAATTTTTTTTTGTCCATCAGCACAGGAATCTAGGTTTCCAATCACTAAATCTTAGAACATGATGGCAAATTCATTCCGTCCCTGCCTATGACGTTCATGACAAATAAAAATCTTTTCCTAAGAAAAAAATGTTTCCCTCCCTCCCTTATGGGTCTGACAAATCCCAGCCTCTGGACAGGAAACAAATATATTTTTAAGGGTGGCCTGATGAGCACCTTAACACTTTATGGCTACACTGTGCTTTGATGCACTATGTCGTGTGGTCGTCATGATACATGGATGCAGCCTAGACCAGTAACTGCCAGGCCAGCATTCATGTACATGTACCATGCCGACCCATGCCACTAACACAGTCCCGAAGGGTCGTTATGATGGACAAGTGCAGCATGGCTGTCCCATAGAGGGTTAATGAATACATATATCTAAGTAAGTACTACTGTATCCCTGACATCAGTAACACAATGGATTACTGATACCTGTGATCAGTCTTATAGTGACAGATATTCTGCTTTAGGCACTCAGTCAGTCTGCAGCAACCTGCCTCTACGCATGCCAAATAGCTTGTTCACTCCCATTATTCGTATATTTATGAATAATGCTATGGTCTGTTGAAGGCCCGGGGACCATGATACCTATTTATTTATTTTTGTCTTTTTCTCTTCTTCTCTGAAAGATAGAAAAAAGGTTTCCCTCAATCCAATTTTGATTTTGGCCGAGATTAGGTGTCATCTTCAGAATGATGGAATTTCATTTGTGACAATACAATTTTTTCCGCTGTCAGGATTTCGGGTTGGAGTATGAGCGTTACTTAAAGGAAGTGGTCAGCATCCTGGAGACAGATGAGGTGTTTAAGAAGAAGCTGGAAGACTCCAACATCAGTGACATCAAGGTAACTTACCTTTAAAACGTTAACAAGATTGCACTTGCTTAGTAGCAAAGAGCTTGGGGGAGAGTGGTCATTTTACCGGATGCCCTAAGGCTAAGCTGAGGCGCCATTATGATTTGATCGATAATTTTTCTCATATGAAGGTCTTGGTAGGCTGTGTTAGTTAATTCTTTGTGTAACTGAACCCATTTTAGATATTGATCCTCCTATATTTTCCCCTTTACACCAGGCGGGGGCCTGGGGCGGGGGTCTGATTTCCCACGGAAATTCAGACATTTAAAAAAAGGAGGGGGTGGAGAAGTTTTACTCTTCTCACATAGGGGTGAAATCGGTCAGTTTTGTCTGTCTATATAATTTCCTAGCTGTGTGTACTGTTATTATGCTCCCTTTACACCTACATAACGAATTAACTAATCACTAGAAGTTATGCTGACTTGCCAGAAGCCTCTGCTACAGTGTTAGCGTGTTTACCTGTTAGTGTGTGATCCCCCCCCCCCCCTGTGTACTGTGCGAGTGATGCAGTGTGGTTCAGTGTACCCATGTGCTATATTGTATTCATACTACGTAAAACCTCGAGAATAAGGACCAGTTGTGTGTGGAAATACCCCCAAGTGAACCTTAGGGCATTCTCTAAAATTCTAGATACGCCTTACAGGCCGTGTGAGGCGGATTGAAAATAATTGGATTAATATCAATCCCCTATTAAAGAGGCTCAATGGGTACCTCGTAGGTTTTTCAGGGTGCAACCTATATATGGGTTCGCCTTATACACGAGGTATTACAGTAAGTTGTACTATTCAATTCATGTCCACACCATATTGATTGGCTTTTGTGTGCAGCTTTGGTCCAACAACGCCCATGAAAACATGAACATAAAATTTGTGTATTTTTATGTCTGTTTGATGTTTGTAAACACTCCACCGAAATAAGTAGCTTCATTGTTACCATTTTTTTGGTGCCCTCTAGACATTGGCAGAGAAAGTAAGTATGAAACCTGCGATGAGAATATAAGGTCCATTTCTTTTCTTTTATAACCCTTTAACGGCAGCATGGTACTGTCAGGAGTAAAGTCCTGGTAAGCGACTACATTCAGGGATCCTATCAACACAACAGGGTTGATATAGTCCCAAATTGTGGCTATGATTCAAGACCACTGTGCCTGCGAGTTGGGCATTGGTGCTACACTGGTGCATTAGGGTGGCAAATAAATGTAACACACCAGGGCAGTGTCTGTCAGTTGGTTGGTGCATGGTGACAGCAAATTCAACATGGCGCCTTGAGGCATCATGTCGTGCTACACCAGGGGTTTTTCTGATAGGCAGAGTGTGGTCGTTAGAAGATCTCAATGAGTACTTATGTAATAATTAAGGGATTGATAAGATTTTCCCTGTTTTTTGCTGAATTTTTCCACATTTTGCTTGAAAAATAACAAAAAATCATTGTCCCCTGAGAAAAAACCATTTTCATTCAAATTCTTTCTCTATTCACAATGCAATTACCGTAATCTCCCGCGTATAAGACGCACCCCAAACTCAGCACATGCATTTTCGCGTATAAGACGCACATTTTAATGCTGAAATTTGTAAGATTAGTACATTTCTATAGAAAAATTACCCCTCGTATAAGACGCACCCCCAACTTGAGAGAAAGCTATAAGACTCCCCAGCATTTTGTTTGGCGTAGAGGACGCGTCTTATACGCGGGAGTTTACAGTAGCCATTTTGCAATTCATACAACACATTATAGAGATACTTGTCAACATCAACCTTGTTTTCCAAGAAAATTTTCAATTTTTTTCATTATTTGGTGAGAATCTTTAAAAATAGAATTTTCCTCACAAAATCACATTTTTATCTAAAAAAGTGAATATTTAAATAAATAAAATGATTTTCTGTTAGTCTTTTAACAGTAAGTGGAAGTCTGACACCCATATATTGGAGCAGGTATGTGAAAACCTGAATATCTTATGGTTTTCTCCCCATAAATGAGGTCCAAAGAGGGGTAGGAAAGTGACCCTTTTAAGGCTATTTTCTTTGGGGAATTATTTTTTATAGAAATATAAGGCAGATAAAGAAGAAATTCAGTTGACATTGTGTGTGGTTGGGGGCTCTACAGCACCTTGTCATTTGATTTCTGAAATTTCACTTCAAAGTGTGATAAATTACAGTAAATGGTGATGTTACGTTCATCAGATTGATGTTACGTTCATCGGATTCACATAGATGATTTAGCTGTAATATTCCTAATTCCTCCATAACAGTGAAAACAAATATCAATTGTCTACCCAAGTAGTGCACTGCAACAGCTTGTGTAAGAATTTTGTCAATGTAGATTACCGTTCTGCTGTAAAATGAAGGCAATCATAAGTGTTACGTTCATCAGATTTATGTTACGTTCATCAAATTTATTTTACGTTCATCAGATCATTTGAAGTTGCATTAGGCCTTGACGCAATATTAGATATTTTATAGTTGTATATATTTTTGAGCAGTAAGTCACATGTGTGCCATGAAAATGACAATTTTACTGAAAGTCTAAGAATATTTGAATCATTTTTACATTTGCCATTAAGGCCAAAGCTATATGTCCCCTATTTCAAGTGATGTTACGTTCATCAGATATTTTTGAAATGGGAAAATTTCAATAATGGCTCTAAATATGATAATAAATTTCATATCACCAGGATAAACCTTTGACTTCCTGACTATATCCACTTCTTTTTAGGCAGATATTTGATACCTTTTACCTTATTTCTTATTGTGTTATGTTCATCGGCCTGTTACGTTCATCGGATAAACTGATGATAGCATATATATGTCATAAATCATCCATTAAGAAAATTTTAAACAACCATCATGGCTGAGAAAATCACTGTATTCATTATTGGATATAAATTTTCTGGATAGTTATATTCTTTTAGGAGATATTTCATAATATTTTCTCATTTTCCCAAAAATGTTACGTTCATCAGATTCAGGCTAAGAACCTAGAGGAGAGAAAATCCTTTATAATGCATAAGTAGATTAAAGAAATATCTTTAGGCAAAGCCAATATAAGTGAATACAACCATTTCCTATTGTTAGTTAGTGGAACATTGTGCAATATGTTATTTTTGTTGTTTACAAGGACTTTTATATGTAGTGAGAGCGAATGCCCCTTTTCTCCATTTACATGCTATATCAATCATGACACAAGAGATGTGGAAACCAAGGGAAAATACAGATATGATATTATGTGTATAGAAGAGACACATCTCTACCAGGATCCAGTGAATATATTTCATGGTATATAGTTTGAAAAACATTTTTTCACAATTTTATCTCATTTAATCAGATCTGATGAACGTAACACCCCTCTTTATCACTAAAATATATGCATTTTTATCTAAAAAATAGAAAATTATGGAAATATCCTAACTTCACAATATTTAGTATTTTCATTGTGTATTACCTCCTCCATAAACATGCAAAACAATAAAAGTCTAAGTAAAGTTTCAAAAATTGATCACTTTGATAAATATATATATAACCAATACCATATATATATATATATATATATATATATATATATATATATATATATATATATACCGTAATCTCCCGCGTATAAGTTGGGGGTGCGTCTTATACGAGGGGTAATTTTACTATAGAAATGTACTAATCTTACAAAATTCAGCCTGTAGATGAGTGTCTTATACGTGAAACAGACATTGGCAAGTTAGGGGTGCGTCTTATACGTGGGCTGCGTCTTATACGCGGGAGATTACGGTATATATATATATATATATATATATATATATATATATATATATATATATATACATATACATATACATATATATATATATATATATATATATATATATATATATATATATATATATATATATATATATACACATATATATATATACCGTGGAACAGTTGGTCCACTGTAGGCCATTCGTCCTGCTGTAGAGGAAACTGTCCACATTGTCTCTGGTATTGGTTTGTCACCATGTGTCCTCATCGTCCACTGTCTACATAGTAATGGCCAACTTGTCTAGTTTGCACTATCCACTGCCCACACAGATATGGACACATTATTCAAGGACCCACCAGCATATGCTGTATTGAGTCTGATGTACAGATGGAACTAATTGATATGTGTGCTTTATGTTTACAATGTCCTTCGACACTGCTTGTTGATGCCACACTACCCGGTTTATGGCATGTCTGCTATGACTACAGGTAGACATGAATATATAAATTCTGCGGCATCATGAAGTCCACTCCATTGTAGTCCTATCAACCATGAGGTCAGCATGATGTTTTAAACACTATACTGCCTTAAAGGTTTATAAATCTACTGTATAATCTCCAATTCACATGTCTACATCTTTACACGTACTGTGTGTGAACACCATGTACATGTACGTGGAAGTGGCCCATGGTTGGTGACCATCTATTCCAGGGTTTAAATCGTTTGGCTGTCGGTTTAGTAATAAGGGTAGCCACAGAGTTCTCTATTTCCAGTAGTGGTTCTTAAGGCGTTTTAGTTTGGTTTGAATTTGATTTTCCATTGTGGGGTCTATTTTGACACGTGTAAAGAATAAGGAGGTATAGGTTTGTGGTGAACCAGTATATTAAACTATGCAAAGAGTGCCGTGCTAGCTTTTTAATGAAATCGACCATTAGCTATGAATAAAGATTAGTCAGGTTAATGCTCTTTCGCCATATGTATCAGATTGGTTGATAGTACGATTACATTACTCTTCTTGTATTAGGGCAGTTGTATACAGTTTTCTGGTTGTTTCAGAGTGGTGAGATTGCACGTCACCTGGAGCTCGTCTCACACAATGTGCGCACCAAGCTGGATGAGCTCAAACGACAAGAACTGGATCGTCTCAGACAAATTCAGCGCCTCAACACAAGGCGACAGAATGGTGAGCTGCTCACCCGCCTTTTACCCGAGACACTAGAAGGTAGGCATGGGACGGCAAAGGCAGTGTGCGGTACCCCCAGTGGTGGCTGACCAATCAGTTCTAACAAAAAAAGGCTGGGTGAATCAGTGATTTTACTTGTTTGGAAAAGGGTGTCGTTTTCGTTTTGTTTAGAACAAATCTACAGGGATAAATGGATCCTGGACAAGAGTATGGGAACTGTGCCAATGTTTTTGATACACCTGTACCAATTTACCTTTGTGCAATGCTATTTTCTTTATCTTATAAAAATCTGTAATACTAGAGCATGATCGAAAAGACGTTTGCACAGGTTAAATATCGTGTCATTGACAGACAGATTGTAAGAGCCTATTTTTGATGTATCAAAATGATTGACACAGATCTGAGACTTTGAACTGTGTCTCTGATATCTTTATCTAGTTACTGAGAAGAAATTTAGTGCAGGCGAGTTGCAAATGAACATAATGCCTTGCTGATTACATATGCCTGAACGGGTTAATGCCTAACACAACCATTGCCCTGCATCCCATGCGCCTTCGCCATATTATGTCATTTTGGATTCCTCGGTATCGTACATGTCATTATGAATAAAAGCTATAGATCTACTGCCGGTATTATTAAACAAATACCACTTTGCCTTTAGTCATGAATGAGGTGTAAGATGTGGATCTCACTGTCCGCTCTTAATGCTACAGTCTCCACTGTAAGAAGCATTACAGTAATTTAGTGCCTATTGGAACAACCTGAACCAATCATTATTTTCCCCCAAAATTCTTTGTCCGTTTATTGTGGCCTCCTGTGTGTTACACGTATACATGATCTTTATATGCCGTTATCGTGTTATTTGGAATATACTTTCTTAGCCTACTTCATATCTCAGGGGGCAACCATTTGTGCTCAATAAAAATCATAATATTGGGCCTTTGATATCAAACATATCTGGTTTTGCTTTTGTTCGACGTCGAACAAATGAAAAACGTCCCATAAAGTCCCACTTTGCGAATCGGCCACAACTCTTGGTGGGAGAAGTGGTTCTGAATCTAAACTAACCTGATTCTACATTAGGTGCTGAGGACCATGCGGCTGAAGGTGTTGTAGAAACATTTACTGTTGATCATGTTGAGTTTGTTTTTGGCTTCCACTACTGTTTGCACATAGATGACGAAAAATCATCAAAACAAAACTGACCTGCTCCCGGTTATGATAAATACGAAAACCTATGATGTATATACTATAGGTTATAAGCACCCCGGCGCTTATAATTTTCAAGGCCTAATTTGTTACCCCCAAGCACTTATAAGATGTTTCTCAGAGAACTTAGGAAAGTGTGTGTTTTGACAAAGAGTTATCATTTGCCTCTGTGTGGTGCTTGTTGTGGCCGCTGTCTGAATATAATACCGTAGTACCTCGCATATAAACCGCAGCTTATACGCGAATGTGAAATTTATTATGGCTTATAGGAACATCTCAAAATCAGGGTGTGCCTCATAGCATTTGTTTCTCAGCTTGTTTCTTATATTGCGAGCTGTGCATTATTATGCCATTGACTCGAGTCAATGGCATATTCATATGTATGGTAACTGGACCCTGATTCTGCTACAATAGAACATAGAGAAAAGTTACACACTTGCATGGGCAATAACTATTTGTTCATGGTGTGCAGTTTGGCTATCACGGGCACATTAGAATTTACCGTAATCTCCCGCGTAGTCTCCCGCGTAGAAGACGCGTTGCGCGTATAGGACGCACCCCAAACTCAACACATGCATTTTCGCGTATAAGACGCACATTTTAAGGATGGAATTTGTAAATCCAGGACTGTTCTATAGTAAAATTACCCCTCGTATAAGACGCACACCCAACTTGAGAGAAAGCTATAAGACCCCCCAGCACTTTGTTTGGCGTAGAGGACGCGTCTTATACGCGGGAGTTTACGGTAGTGAAATGCTGAGTGTGTGATTCATGTAGTCTAACAAGTTTGGCCCATTAAGAGGTATGTAACATGACTGGGAATGTTTACCATAGCTGTCATTATGATATGGCACAAACAAAGAAAGGTGCGAGGAGGATTAGTTCCAGCTTGCTCAACATGACCCCTTAAGGAACAGCTTAACCCTTTAAGGGCCAATAGTGCATAAATGCCCATTTGTTGTCTAACTCATGCAGCAATGACATAGGACATAGAAAATGACATTAAACATAAATGTCAATGGCAACATAGGCCAATGGCCTAAATTTAACCTTCATATTATACACAAGCCTGACAAGGTACTACCGTAATCTCCCGCGTATAAGGCGCGTCTTATACGGGGGGTTTTAGTTCTCATTTAATCCAGAAGGGGGACACCAAGACCTTTCTTTTGATATCTTACATGCCCCCTTGGTCAAAATAGGACAAAATGGGGCCCAGGAGGGCCCAAGGTGGCCCAAGCTACCCATAGATTTTTGAATTTTGAAAATTCATTCAGTAGAACCAAAGTTATGAATTTTTCATTTTTTTGAGAATTTTCCAAAACTCTAGGTGCGCCTTATACGCGGGCTGCGCCTTATACGCGGGAGATTACGGTACTCCCTTTTTACCGGTCAGTTGGTGATCACAATCATGTAAAACTAACCTAACATGTGCTGTAACTACATGTTAAATGCTTCTTATACTTTTTGACTACTAACTCAGTGATATCAGAGTGGAATGCTTCGCCTAATGTTGATTACAAATCATATACCACATTCATTGTAATAGACCTACTTTCCCTTTTAGGAGGAATTTTTCAGATAAGAGGAACCCCAAACGTCCGCAATTGTTGCAGAAAATTTTGATTACAAAAATGCTAATCATGTTATTTTCCATGGATGGTCATTACTTCGAATATGGTACTGATGGATACATATATATATATATATATATATATATATATATATATATATATATATATATATATATATATATATATATATATATATATATATATATATATATATATTGCATATTTGAATTGGATTGTGTATTCATTTTCTTTACAGCATTGAAACATCCACCTAAGAAAGGTTTGCAATATCATTGATTACAAACAAACCTACTGGTACTCTTGGTGATCTGTTCATTACATATACACCAGTGGTTGTCTATGTCGTCGCACGGACACTTTATGTACACGTACTGTTCACAAACCTGTTAAGAATCTGCAACTTTGGGAGAAAAAAAAAGATGGGGTTGTCAGTTTTGTATGTAAGGCCTAAAAGGTTGTTGCTTTTAGGTAGAGGGTTCAGAAAACAAAAGAAAAAGAAAAAAAAAGTAGGGGGGTTAGGTAGCTAATTCCTTTTTTCCTCTAATAGGGGGGGGGAGGAATAAATCTTTTACAAAATTTAGGCATGGACTAGAAAGACAGTATGGGTAGCATCATCCGAATACCGTAATCTCCCGCGTATAAGGCTCGTCTTATATGGGGGGTTTTAGTTCTCATTGGATGTACAAGGGGGACACCAAGACCTTTCTTTTGATATCTTACACTCCCATATAAGCTCATCTGCTGATTTTGGGGTCCAGGAGGGTCAGGGGGGTCCAAACAGCACATAGCTTTTTGAATTTTGAAAATCCATTCATTAGAACAAAAGTTATGAATTTTTTATATTTTTGACCATATTCTGTAACTCTGGGTGCGCCTTATACGCGGGATGCGCCTTATACGCAGGCGATTACGGTACATTAAATTCCTCGGCATAATAAAGCTGAGTAGTTTGTGCATGGTACGTTTGGTGGTAGCCTGCTTCAGTCACCACCTGCTGCCTGCCTCATACACAGCTGTTCTCTGTGTGCTTGTATGCTGTACGGGTGTCTGCATGATGCTACTTTGTCTCCTATATTGCATGCAGTTCCTCAGCATGAGCTGTGTCTGCAGCAGGGCAGTGGGATTGCTGGTCTGGGTGGGACTTAACCCTACTGTGTACTGGTGTAAGGGCAGTGTGCCCTGTTGTCATTGTAATGCATGGCACCATCATGCAGACCCCCGGATGCTGTCCCTTAATGGCTTTCATACACCCCTGAAGGATTAGCTTGATGCACCCAAACTATCGTCTTTGTGTGTATGTGTCTTTTTTTGTCAGCACTACATTGGTGCACCATGACGTAAATGGAACGCAAAGATAAAAAGGCATCACGCTATGCTAAAGTCGAATGGTTAATGATGTTGAACTTTTAATGATAATGTCAGTTCTGCAAATTAAGATCGAAAAAAAGAAAAAATTCAAAATCTTATGATTCTTTTCCTTATCCAGCCGTCCTATGTAAACATCTTATACACTTGTCCTTTGACTGCAATACATCATAGATAAGTAAATAGGTAACTAATGGCGGATACATTATTTGTACTGTGATTACTAATCCAGGTATGAGATTTTCCCAATTTCCTATTTCCCAAAACGGAAATCTTGTGATTTGTAGAAATCCACTTTTAAAAGTATTACCAGGTAGTAGTGGGTACCCCTCTCATGCTGATCATCTTGAATTTCACCCAAACTAAGAGTTTTAATCAAGCCTTGTTTGTCCTTTGTTTTGTTTTTTGCTTTTTTATTTTCTTTGTTGTTGTTTTTTTTTCCTTATTTTTTGTTTTTCTCAAACTTCTAATACTGACTGGTAACAATTTTAACCTTCAGGTCTTCCTCTGCGTGATATGGCGGATTACAACCGGTTAGTTGCTCATCTAGACCACAGCAACCCGCACACGTTCGAGGTGGAAGATCTGTCCAAGCTCATAAAACAGGTACCCTAATACTTTTTCTGTAGAATAGAAAATTATGTTTTTAAGTGATAAAAGGGATATATGACATTAGTGGTGGCCTAACTTTGTGTGCTTGCTTGTAGGCGACAGATGACCTGGAGGTGCTGGACAAGCAGCGTAAGGAGGAATTTAAGAAGTATGAGATGGAGAAGGAACATCTCCACAAGAAGAAAATGGACGCCCTGGATGATGTACACCGTAAGGAGGAGGAACGTGCCTGGGAGGAACAGAAGGAGAAGCACAAGAACCACCCCAAACTGCACCACCCGGTAAGCACATGCCTACATACAGCCACACTGGTACAACCACTCACAATGGAAAAGGAAAACACCCCCCCCCCCCCCAACAAAAAAAAAAAAAAAAAAACCGGGGGAGAAAAATAGGGGGGGGGATAAGACAGCAGCAAAAAGAGTCACGTTCTTGATGTTTCTCTCTGACTTCAACACAAATAATTGCTAAAAAATGGCCCTAGTGTGAATGAAGAAATGGTTAAATAACTCCTCAGACAAGGCGCACTCCTAGCTTTTGCTGGTGCTATTAGGAGTCCATCTTCACCTATAAACCACGCCTTATATGCAGGTTATTACAGTATCTAGCTTCTTCAGAAACATCTGTTAATCTGTAACAGGGCAGTAAGCGTCAACTATTGTGTATGTGTGTACCTGGCTTTCTGTTTTCTGTAACAGGGCAGTAAGCGTCAACTATTGTGTATGTGTGTACCTGGCTTTCTGTTTTCTGTAACAGGGCAGTAAGCGTCAACTATTGTGTATGTGTGTACCTGGCTTTCTGTTTTCTGTAACAGGGCAGTAAGCGTCAACTATTGTGCATTATCTATCGTCACTATAATCAATTGCTGCTCATTCATCCATTCATTCAATATTGGTGTTATTTTGTAACAGGGCAGTAAGGACCAACTGCAGGAAGTGTGGGAGGAAGGTGATGGTCTCAATAAGGATGACTTCGACCCACGAACATTCTTCATGTTACACGGTAAGTAGATGCCTGAATAGGGTGTGTAGTATTCATTTAGGAAAGCTAAGGGGACATTTTCTGCATGGTTTGATTAATATTTTGCTAACGGTACTGTAGATGTTTGTATTGCTGTTGCATATTTTAGATAAAAGATTGTCTATTTTCCTGTTGTAGATACGAACAGTGACGGAGTACTGGACCCTGTAGAAGTGGAGGCCCTTTTCCAGAAAGAGGTAACCTTAGGTTTTAACTCATCTACTCTACTGTGTATAGACTGTGGAATCGTAGTGCTGTAATGCCATACCCTGATAAAATTAATTAAAAGAAAGAATTTTCTTGCTTTGTCTATGTAGTCCTTCCCGGATTTATAGGGATTTACCATAGAAATATTTGCTCTGGGTCATCAGTTCCTATGGGTGTTGGGTTTATGGAGTTCACATATATTGAGGTACACCTAGTTACAGATGAAAATAGCTTGACATGAGAGCTTGGCATGTGTACCATACAAAATCTAAACCTTACCCGGAGTGGTGCATGTCATACTAGTATGTATGTGTTGATGTTCATTTTAACACAATATGAATCTGTTTACAGCTTGACAAGATCTATGACCCGAATGCGCCCGAGGATGATATGATGGAGAGGTATGAGGAGATGAACCGGATGCGGGAACATGTCATGAACGAGGTGGACAAGAACAAGGACTCATTCATCACCCTAGACGAGTTCATGGACAGCACCAAGGGTGAAGACTATGATAAAGACCAGGGCTGGAAGGTGGGTAGGGGATAAATGGATATCAACGTGATGTGGTTGTTCCAGGACAACCAGTAGATGTATATAAACATTATGCTTGAAATTAGACAAGCAGTACTTGGATATCAACATGTGGTTGTTGATGTTGGAAAAACAGTAGAAGATATGATCAAACATGTGGTGGGCATTGTTAAACAAGCATTACATGGATATTGTAGTTGTATTTATTGTTGGTCTTTGAGTAGCGGGATTTGAAATAATGTAGTTTTTGATGGACTGGCAGGAGGTGGACATTACCATGATGGGGATGTTATTGGACTACCAGATATAATTACTGTGTCTACAGGTTTGTTGTCAAATAGAAAGTAGCTGTATGTTATAATATTGTGTTTGTTGTAGACGTTGGACGACCAACAGCTATTCACAGATGAGGAACTCGCCCAGTTTGAGAAGGAGTATGAGGAGCGCCGCCAGCAGGAGTATGGTGGTCAGGTACAGCCTGGAGAGATTCACCTCGGGGTAAGTGGTCTAACACTACATGTATATCAGTCTACTGCAGGCATGTCCCTTCCACATACAGACTACACCTACACTGTACTCTTATCTCACATTGTGTGCCCTTAGTCATTGGTACATGTTTAGCTTTCACCAGAGGTGTTCATTGCATGGTCATTGTAACCCCAAGTATTTGCATGGAAACTAAGGTTATATAAGTTATTGAAATGCAAAAAGGAATAGAAAAGAATATTTATCACGGAATCCCCAAGGTGCACATTCTATGTTCGGTACATAACAGCAGAGCAAGTTGATGTCCGCCCTAGGTCAAAGAAGCAGGAACAAGGCCTGAACAATTTACAGATACTCTGCATGGCAAGACCTTCAAGTATTCCTGTTCTGCTTTGAGTATTTGATGACATTCCCAAGAAGAAATCTGTTTCGTTTATCTCGTATAAATTAATTTATAATTGTTAGTTCATCATTTTATTCCTCAGTTCACGTATTTATAAAACTAATTCTAACACCATCCAAAGGACCAATTCAAACTTTTAAAACTCCGAATATGTCTATTTTCGAAATGTGTCCCTATAGGAAATTTCCCAGAGAACATTTCTCAAAATTGTAAGATCTGTGAACTAAGATGGATGATTTATTGCATGCTCAATGTTCTCACCTTTATTTCTGTCCTAGTCCTTATATCATACTCACTGTTTCTCTCTCAGTACATAGTTTCAAGTGCAGCAAATCAGAATTTCATAAACGTTTCCACAAAATATCTTTTTGTTGTTGTTGGTAATATGATTACCCGTTATACTCTTCTTCTTTTTTGACAAAAGAAAAAAATCAACCTGATTAATTAGTTTATCAATATCATTACAATGTGATAGTTGGGAAAATGACTAGAGTAGTGAGGTTAAATTGATATTTGCTGCACCTTGCACTGTTACAGCCTGTGTGGTATACACTTTACACCCGGGCTTCCCTAGCCCACTTAATAGAGTCTATTTCTCCTTATTCCTATCCCCTCAGGATGTGTGTGGTGCACATATGCGCGAGCACTGACACATTCTCCTCTGTGAAATTTTGTAATGTAGTTCTCGCCATGAATATGACCTTAGCTGTCGAAATGGCGTTAAACATCTATCACTCACACTTTACACCATGAGTGTCAGCTTTTTTGGCTAAGGAATTTTGGGGAGCCTAAGCAACCAGGGTCTATCATGTGAAAGTGTTCATATCTCGGGTAGATGCCATCAAAACCTACACATTTTGTATCTACTATGGGAAAAGATGCCTATAGTATCTAACTTCCTCATCTTACTTTGTTCTACCTGGAATTATTTCGCAAAACCATTTAAGGTCATCTTCCTAATCGATGTATGTTCTGTACTAGATGCTGGTTGCTTAGACCCTATTAGCTGTTGCAATATGTCTCCATTGTCATTTTAACTATCACTGCATGCATGATTTGTCAGGACCCCCAGCCCTCGTTTATCCCACCCCACGACATTCCCGAGGAACACCAAGCCCCTGCCGAGCATGCGCAGCAACCAGTACAGGTACATCATCTATAATCAAGCGAAATACTAGTAGGAATAAAGCTTCAGATGTTTATGGCAGTATATTGATAGCAAGATTAATTTGATGTGTTCCCTCATTGACTTTTAATAATGTTCATGTATTTCAAAAGTACATTATACAGCATTAGTAATTTGTATACTTCTTATATTTATATGTATCTAAGTTGGAAATTTTGGTAGCGGTAGTATAGGAATACCTGGTGACTGCTTTTTTACCAGTCAAGAGTCTAAACCTTTTCAGTAATGTGGTATATATTTTATTTGTTTTTTTCAGGGAGGCCAAGGTAAGTTTTCTTTACTGATTTGAGAAAACAATTGATAGTATTATTTTGATTAATCTTATAAAAAACATACTGTTATATCATAATTACATTCAGTTATCACCATTGTAGATTTATATGTTCAACTATGGAAGAACCTTATCATCCTGAAATATCATGTGCGAATATGTAAATTTATAGAGGAGAAAATCCATTTAATTTTCTAGTTGTGAATTTAGTTACCATAGAAATTTATTGCCTAATATGTAACTGTTTACTAAAGCATTTTACCTACCCTTTAAGGACAGCATGATGCTTAAGAACTATATGACCTTTTGTCGTCATGATATATGAAGTTATTCACCAGGGCAGCATTCATGAATCATGTCAACTCTATGGGGTTTATACTATCTGTAAGTTTAGAGTAGGGCCGCCTGATGCACCAATGTTTTGCTAACCATTTACTGGCATTGCGTTGGTGCATCATGACAACAACCGATCATAGACTCTTTACGCATCATGCCACACTTAACGGGTACATTTAAGCCTATGTTCACACCTATTTTCTACTAACAAAATACCCTACATAGGCACATTTTTCCTCTGCTTCTTCGGCTATTGCTACCACCTTTCCATTGTATAGACACCCTGCAAAGCCCTCCTAACACTGCTTCCTTAGCAATAACACACATAACACTCCATCCTGCTACTGACTACATACCACATGCACTTATAACCTACTGTGTGGGAAACTCACCTTTGTGTTATTTTTAGAGATGATCATTTTTCTTTCAATTTTAATTTTTCTCCCAAAGGAGTAATATGTGATAGAGCTGCTTTGTCCTACAGTGCGTATTGATTTGCTGTAGAGTAGGTAAAGTTAAAGATTACCCGTTTGGCAGCGTGATTTATCAGTGACATATGAGCGCCAGAGAACTGTTTGTACCCCGCGACTTTGTTATGTAGTGCCCCTGTCCTGCATGGGGACAATGCATGTTAGTAACATGTTTTTTGTAATGGGGAAATATGCAGTATTATTTAAAAAGTAGTGCATTTTCAGAGATTATTTCATACACTAATGGGTATATCAGAACATTGAATGTAGAAGGCTGAAAGATAGATTCTAATTCTTGTGTAACATCGTTCTTGAATTAATCATGTTTAAAGTGTGTTTTTTCTTTTGTAAATGAGTATGAACTCTTACATATACCATTCAAATCTACGTAACCTTATTCTAAGTGTGAATAAAGTAATGTACATCTGCTTTAAATGCTATGTCATAAAGGGTATTGCTGCATATTTTCCCACCATGAAAGTAATGGAGTAGAGTGTGTATGAAATGATGACTAGCTGAAAGTGACAAGATGTACCCTGTAACAGGCGGTGTACACCCAGCCATGATGCATCGGCCCAAGCACCAACAGCCCGCAGGCCGCCAGCAGCAGTACCCACTGCCAGGGGGGTACCAACATCCAGGAGGCTACCAACAGCCTGCAGGATACCAACAACCTGGTGGGCAGCAGAGGTACCCTCAGCAGCCACAGTACCAGCAACAACAGTACCAGCAGCAGTACCAGAAGCAACCACAGAAATACCAGCATCAACCGCTCAAGTACCAGCCACAACAAGTGCAGTACCAGCCCCCACCGCAGTACCAGCAGCAGCAACAGCAGTACGTACAGCAGCAGAACCTGCAGTTCCAGCCGCAATATCAGCAGGCTCAGCCTGTCCCCGCTGTACCTGCTAAGCAGGGCTTTGTACATCCACATGCTCAGATGAGAGGAGCTACAGCACAGCAACAGCAACTAGTCCAACAACAGCAAGGTTTCCACCAGCCAGCTGCACAGATGACACAGCAACAGCAGCAGCAACTACCACCCCACCAACATAAACAACAACCACCTCAAAACGAACAACCTGCTCAGCAGCAACAAGAGCAGCAGGGGCATGTTGTTCAGTCTGCGAATGATGTCAGTAAACCTGCTGCACAGGACACTCAGCAGCAGGCAGCTGCAGCCTCAGAGGCAAAGGCTGATACAGGAGCTGATCAGCAGCAGCCGCAGCAGCCGAATGCTGCAGCACCACACGATGGTGACCAGCAGCCTGTACACGAACAGCCACAAGGTGGCCATGACATGCAGGCCGCTTCTAAACCGTGATGTGGGCAATACTAACCTGTCCATCGACTAACAACAACAGACGCTAACAGGAAATTTTTAAAAGTGGAACCTAGCTATGAGCCTCTTTGAAGGTACAGTCATTATTGCACTCTGTCCAAGTTGTTTGATTGTATTTGAAAAAAACTATTTATCTACACGTGAAAAATTTGCTTACAGATTGTAAAGCCAGTTGTCACAACCAAAAGACCATGCTAAAGATATGAATTTCTGTGTTAGATTTACAAAAAGAGGAGTATAAGTACGGTTTATCATATTTGAGCTCAGATGCTGGTTAGAATTATTTATCAAGCCTTTGTTTATAAATTGTGTTCAATCTGGTATTATCAATTTGATAAAAGTTCTCACTGGGTTGTTAAAATGTAACCAAACCAATTTCTGAACAGATCTGAAGAATATGTGAAGAATTGTCTAGATATTGTAAGTGAAGTATAAGCAACTATTGAACAACATACTAAAATATTTTGTACTATCTCTCATGGTTGACAAAGAGCCGAATCAGTGTCGTAAATGATCTTGACTCATGAAATGGAAAAGGTATGGTGTGAGATGGCTGTAGATGAATTGTAAGGAATAATGATACATTGAAGAAGTTTGACCTCCAATTCATGTGTACTGATTGTTCATCGCTATACAAAAAGAAGATTGACACGGGATATTCAGAAGTCATAAGTTCAAATTTTTGAACAGGGGATTCCCATTTATGAATGTATCAAGATAAAATGCCACCTTGCAAGTTGGTTCTGTGGTAATATAAGGAACTTGGGAATCTTTAATCATATGCACATATGTGAGATTGAACTGAATGTTTTCTTTTACATCTCTCCTTACTGATACTTTAGGTTAGGCACATTTATTTTAAGTTTGTCAGTAGGGTGAGTGGGTGATTCTGCTTGGGACTAATCCATACAGATGCTACATAGCTGCTAATGCTGTACACTATGTAAATTCTGGTTGCACATTTCTCTTCTTGACCCTAGTAAGACATTGTAGTCTAACTAGCCTACCTACTCCTAGTCCTAGTCCTTCTGCTGATAGTCCGGTGTATCCTATAGCCCTTAAGTGCATTGATGCACTTTGTCATTCTGTCTTCATGATGCATGGATGTAGCCCTAACAGGTAACTTCTAAGTCATGCATACATGCATCATGAAGCTTTGAGGCCTTTAGGCATCATGCTATCCGTAAAGAGTTAAGTGTTGAGTGGCAGGTTCCCCTGATGACATCATGTTAACTTAATACAGGAGGGCAGCATGACCAAGGTCAACAACAACCTCCTGCTGCTGTAGACCCTAACCTGCAGCAACAGCAACAACAGCAGCAGCAGCACCATCAACAACAGCAGCAGCAACAACAAAAACAACAGCAGCAACAACAGCCTCCTAGTGTACCGGTAGTCCATCAAGCTGACCCTAACCAACCACGCACTGCTCAAGACCAGCCCCCACAGCAACAGCAGCAGCAGCAACAACAACAGCAACAACAGCAGCAGCAGCAGCAACAACAAGGTCAAGTACCCCCAGTACAGCAGCAGGCTGCCCAGCAACAAGTGGTAGATAATACAAAGCAGCAACATCAGCCAGCAGCAAACCAACAGCAGCAGCAGCCGGCAGTGGCTGCTGCGCCATAAGTGTCCTCCTCTGCTGAGGTGTCTGACGCTATTTACGGACTCGATAGGAAATCTGAATAGGAAATCTGTTTCAACCAGAAGTATTTTTGCTATCTATGAGCTTGGTGTGCTAGTCTTTTGTCTCATCAAAACGCGTGCTGGTGTAGGTTACTGTATTATAACAAAAATCTGTATTTTTCTGGTAAGCCAAGGCAAGCTGGTGTCAAGGTAATAGGCAGTACATGAAGTAGATATGGTGTACGTTAGCACCATCGTCTGGTGCCTTATATAGGGTGAGAATCTACCAAGGGAACAAGGTGGTAATCGTAGGTAATTGCTGATATTATTCTAAATAGGGCACCTTCAGTTAGAGCAAGCAGTGAACAGGGAATGGGTCATATTTTCATAGACTATTCTGTATGATAAGACTATTCTGTATGATAAGCACGTTTAGTAAACTCTCCCTTCTGTTGATAGAATTCGCAATTTAGAAATGACAAACATCCCCGTACTGAGGAACAGATAAGCTGTTAACTGCTAAAACATGTACAGATATATGTACTTATATGTAAATTAGAGTCAATTTTCAAGTACACTTTGCTAATGAAATTTAGTATTGTGATCCCAAAGTGGTGGCAGGGAATGAGAATGGATGCCTTATTTGGTTTGTTATCCAGTCTACTGGTACATGTAACTTTGTTTTCAGGAGGCAAGAGGACGAGTCGAGGTTTTCCCTTCTCTCTTCTTCTTTATTCCTTTCCTTTTTCTTTCTTTCTCTTTTTTTCTGATAATGGGTTGCTTGGGAAATCGAGTGTAAGAAACAGAATTGAAGCATTGAGACAATATTGAATTTAATGAAATGTGAGACACACTACCGTAATCTCCCGCGTATAGGACGCGTCCTCTACCCCAAACAAAATGCTGGGGGGTCTTATAGGATTTTTTCAAGTTGGGGGTGCGTCTTATACGAGGGGTAATTTTACTATAGAAATGTACTAATCTTACAAATTTCAGCATTAAAATGTGCGTCTTATACGCGAAAATGCATTTGCTGAGTTTGGGGTGCGTCTTATACGCGCAGCGCGTCTTCTACGCGGGAGATTACGGTAATCAATGTTAATAGTGTGATTTTTTTTTTGTTATTTAACGCAGACATGTGGTACCTGTTTTACAAAAGACTTAGTTATATACAATATACATGTATGTTTGTATATCAGATACGTTATTACACGAGTAATTTAAGTATGTATATTGGACTATTTGTTGTATATTGGTTTTATGATGTTTTTTGTATATATTCTGTGTTAAGCAAGGAATCCCAAGGATTGCCAAGTTGTCTGGATACTATCCTTAAAATACCAGGACATGTATTGTGTAATGTATGTTAAAGACTGAAGGCTTTATTGTGTGTATTGCAGAAAGTTGTTAAGCCCCTAGATAAGTAGGCTAAAATCCCGTTTCTGGGAGGGGGGTGGGTTGGGGTCAATACACACAGTATCATGTTCAAGCAGATAGCGTCATTAGATTTAATGTGGTGGGGCTCTATCTAGTATTTGAAGGTCCTTGCTGAATGAAAAAAGAATCAACATACACCGGTATGTCTGTCTGGGTTCCATGGTACCCTCCCCGATTAAAGAAAGGTACAATAAGGTGGGCAGGCTGACCAGCTAAGTACTGGTACCGGTAGATTGGGGAGTATCACACTCTAGGTCCATTATCACTTCCATTTAAAACTGATCCAAACCAGGAATCTACCAGTAGCTCTATTTCTGACAGTGTTTTGATTCATAGATATAATTACAATGTCTAATTAAACCTTTTACTATTGCTAATTGATGATGATGACCGGACTGGTGCTATGCCTTCACCTAGAGGACTTGTAATGTTGATTCTGATGTGTGTCCAACTGTTGGGTTGTCTTACACAAAGCGCGTTGCCCATCCCGGTTCACATTCTTCATTATGAGTTATTGGGCATACCTTAATAATTAAATTCTTTTGCTTATTGTCCCGAGGAGGTATCTCAAATTAACATAATTACTTCAGTAATTTTATCACTCCAAAAGAGAGATTTTCTTCTGCATGAATTCGAGTGTCCTTTATCTTATACATACCCAGCTTATAATTTTATATCAACCAGATTTAAAATATAAATGGATTATACACACTGAGGATTCACATGATGAAACCGCCTATCCAATAGATTGTTCACTTTACACTGTTAAAATGTGAAAACTTAGCCAAAACCAAGTCAACAACCAAGTTGTTGATCTATTTGGCAGCTCCTAGCAACATGGTAACCATGTTACCGTGTGACATCATGTCGCTATGGAGAAGAGGCAGAGCACTTTAAAAGAGCACTTTTTCAAAAAAGAGCTCAGTAGAGCGACAGCTGTTGGAAGGGTAACATTACATTAGCTTCGTCTTTCACATCCTTTCTTGTATACATGTTGGCAACTCTAGGAGGTGTGAACATTAAAGTTATCATAATAATTGTGGAAGATCAAGCACGAACGTAACTGAAAACGCGAGAGTAAGCAAGTAACAAATTACATCTAAAAAAACTGATAATTACCGTAATCTCCTGCGTACAAGGCGCGTCTTATACGCGAATCAGGTCAGGGGTGGGCCTTATATCATTGTGCCAAGTTTGGGGTGCGTCTTAGACGTCGGGTAACTCCAACATCCAATTTAGTATGGTGCTAGATATATCATTTCTAGAATGTCACAAATGAGGTGTGAGCAGAAGTGAAACTTAATTCTCACATTGTATCATCATTTTCTTTCTCCATTTGAGCATACATCAATGTTCTCACATGTTTAGCAATGGACATGAATCATCACCTTATTTAAACATAGTTTGAATATTGTTTTTTGAGTTATCTAAGTCCACATCACCATCAAATTAAGCAGGAATGAGAGACTAGCGCCATCTGGTGTCAATTCTGAATGATTCTTAAAATTCAAACCCATCCAGAGAGAGTAAGTGCGCCTTCTACGTGAAACAGACCTTCCGTAGTTAAGGATTCGCCTTCTATGCGGGCTGCGCCTTCTATGCGAGAGATTATGGTAGTTTTTATCCCTAATGGCATAGTTTATATTGTGATTATAGATGTATCCCTAACACTCATCCACAACCTAACCTACAGGGTCATGTTCAAGGTGCACCATTGCAGCATAAGTACGTTACTCACTAGCATATTATTGGTGCATCATACTGACCCTTTTGGTGGGTCTAAAACCACCAGGGGGCAGCATGATGCACTCCTGGCAAGTAACTCACTATATAATCTGCAATCTTGTATCATGAAAACGGTGGAAATAATGTTTTAATGTGTAATGACGCTATATGTTACCTAGGAGGAAGTCAGTACCATAAACCTCATGTGCACGAAGACATTGGTATGATTTCCTTCATTCTGGTGTACAGTATAAAATGCCATCAGTGAGCCCTGAGCGATTAGTATTATACATGAGCGCTTTATAACAGTGAGATGAGAACATCAAATGGAGTTTGATCCTTTTGTAAAGAAATACTCAGTTTTGGTTATACATTCTTGAGATGAACACATGGGAGCCCCTAAGCCGTGGACCGGCTGTTATACGATGTTCTCTGTACTAGACACTTGAAGATGGGGTCGATGGTGGCCTATATGGTCTAGAATCTTCAACTAATAATGTAAATTATGAGGTGTCAATAATGCACTAGTATGGCGTGCTCCCCCACCGTAAGCCTCCATGTGAGAATTTGTGATCTGGCAGACAGTACCAGTTCGCCTGGTGTTATCAGCATGTATGTGTGGTGACGGGCGTGGACGTTTAACCCTCTGTGTATCTAAATATATATATATATATATATATATATATATATATATATATATATATATATATATACAACAATAAAAAAGTCACTAAACCCAGCACGAATTGCCTCTTTGATAACGGGCCTGACCCCCTCCAGCATGATGTCATTTGTGGATGGCCCCTTAATGGGGTTTTAATTTGATACAATGCCCAGTCATTAAGAAATAAGATATTTGATACCCTAGGCCGGTGGCATTTTTCAAAAAGCAGTCACACAATTTCCAATCTCAATTTTCATCCAGAATTTCCAAATAAAGTTTCCAAAAACGCATGCAGATGGATGAACAAAATATTGTATTATCCATCTGACACAAAAAAAGTAAAGGGAATCAGAACCATCATTTATAGCTTTTGAAAAATAGGAATGGTTTCAGGTGTCAATTTGCTCTGAGGGATTTTCCCGTAGGGCCTACTACGAAAGTGTAAGGAAAATCAGGATTTTTTTCCTTTGTTCTATATGTAATTTCGACAGAGGCTTGGCAACAGTCACGTGTTTTCTGTCACTACGTGACAGTGTACACTGGTATCCATGGTAGGGGCCCCCAAGGGGACCGCCCCTGAGGTCACAATGTCGCCAAAATGCAAGACTTCAGGTCACATGTCACTTTTTTAGGGGGTAAAACATGTCTAATAATCTCAAAATTTAAGGCCTCAGATCAAATGTCACTTTTTTATGGATTGGACATGTCACATGTCACTTTTAAAAGGGTACAAAGTCGAAATGTCACCAAAAAATGGCCAAATGTCGCCATGTCGTTTTTTTTTATCCCTTGGGAGCCACATGGTAGCTGGTATCATGGAGACTGAGCTTCCAGTTGACAACCGGTTGCTAAAGAGTACCGTAATCTCCCGCGCATAAGACGCGTCCTCTATGCCAAACAATTGCCTTGTGCGTCTTATAGGATTTCTTCAAGTTGGGGGTGCGTCTTATACGAGGGGTAATTTTACAATAGAAATGTACTGAATTTACAAAATTGGTACCTAAGAGGTGAGTCTTATACGCGAAAATGCTTCTCCCAAGAAGGGGGTGCGTCCTATACACGCAGCGCGTCTTCTACGCGGGAGATTACGGTAGTTTCATCCCATGGGGACTCATCAGGCTTATGTTTGTGTTATTATGTGACAATAAAGTTATTGCCAGTGGTCCCAAATCCCAGGGGGCTTGAAGTTCAAGTGGTGCAGTCCCTTAGAAAAGATTATAAGAGGCTACACCAGTGTCATTGTTAGCACAGTGACACTAGACAAACAGAAAAGTTCATGTCAGTCTTGGGGAATTAAAATAGATTTAATTCTGTGTGCAAAAGGAGAGAAAAAAGCTTAATCTCCGTGGTGTTCTGAATTTTACTTACCGTAATCTCCCGCGTATAAGGCGCGTCTTATACGGGGGGTTTTGGTTCTCATTAGATCCACAAGGGGGACACCAAGACCTTTCTTTGGATATCTTACATGCCCCCTTGATCATAATAGGACAAAATGGGGCCCAAGGAGGCCCAAGCTACCCATAGGTTTTTGAATTTTGAAAATTCATTCAGTAGAACCAAAGTTATGAATTTTTCATTTTTTTGAGAATTTTCCAAAACTCTAGGTGCGCCTTATACGCGGGCTGCGCCTTATACGTGGGAGATTACGGTAATGGGACAACCATCAATTAAAATGCACCATTATTTACCCGTGCGTAGACTATCAAAAATCTTTAAAAAAAGATATTTGATGTGGCTAGTTTGAGAGTACGGTGTGCTAGGTAAAAAAATGGCCCCAAATAATGCAGGTAGACTGCGTTTTGGGTCAATACTGGTAATACCCACCAAAATTAGCCAGCCCCAAAGGGGGCATCGGCTATGTTCAACCCAAGGGGGCGTCAGTATGGAATCTCTGAATCCAATTGAATTCGATGAGATTCCTCAAGTAGGTGGCCTTATTGCTCCCAGGGTGAGCATGTATGAAGTCAACTATGGTCAGCTCCACATCATCCAATTGTTTATGGAAGGCCGAGTTGAAGTGAGATCCAACGCTACTCAATTCAACATTCTGTGAGATGTTCCTGAAATGTGTTCTGATTCGATCCATAAGGGGACCCTTGGTCTGCCCTACATAGCTCTTCCCACAGCGTTTGCAGGCCAGGCAGTAGATCAAATTTGAACTCTTACAGGAGACATTCATCTTGCTGGTGTAGACACGCCCGTTAAAGGGGCAGGTAATCTTACCAGTTTTGTTGAGACGGGGGCAATATCTGCAATATTTGGTTTTGCAGATATTGGCATTCAGGCTGGGCCCCTCCTTGGGAGGGGGTGGCAGCTTAGCCCTCACAACTATTGAACCAATGTTCTTGAGTCTTTTGTACATGGTACGAAAGCCCTTAGCATGAATCTTTCTTGTGTGATAAGATTTCACTAAAAGATCCCAGTTCTCACAATCCTGCTCAGACAGCCTGGGCCGGGGGAGTAGGTTGTGATCAACATTTTTGGGTGGGCCTCTTGTTTTTTGGGTATAGTACCCACTAGGGAGTCTCGGGTATGAGCCCAAGCTCTCAAGAAGGCCGATTGGACATGACAAGGGTCATAGCCTCTCCTAACAAAATGCCTACCTTTCATGACGCAGTGGCGTATGAAGTCGCCATCCCGCGAGCAGATCCTCCTTGTCCCCAAAAAAAACAACTTTGTTCTATATGTAGCCTTACCCAGTTCTCCAACGTTTTCACTTCCGGGTAAGTGCATATAAGGCCAGAGAGGAAAATCACATAGTGTGCAAACCTGTCCTCAGGGGGCCGAAACCTGAGCCTTGTGTGCCCAAATGCACATAGCCCACTAGTATCTGGTGCACCCTGCATATAAGGCGCACTCCACCCCTCCACCCATGTTGAAAACTACTGGGGAAATGGACTTTTGCCATTGGTGAAGGTCCCCCATCCATGGGTGTGCTACTGAGCTGACATGATCCAAGAGGCACTAGTAAGGAAGTGATCATTTAATAACAGGGGGGGCTGATGTTTTTGCACATGGACGCGCGGAAAAAAGGCATTCCCATAGCAAAAAGCCCTCTCGAGGAGGGTGCAAAATCGCATGCGAACGCACCTATAGTAATGCCCAGGCTTTTCCGCTGAAAACAGGTGGAATTATTTTGATCCCCCCGTTGTTAAAAATATGATCACTCCCTAAGTGTAGAAATGTCAGGATTAATGAATTACACACACACTCTATTTTGCATTTTCATGGAGGTACGATACAAGCTTTATCAGCTGGTTCAGGACTCAAAACTAGGAGGCACGGTTTGACCGGCCTGTGCTCAGAGAGTGACAGTAGAGTAATATAACAGTACAGGGAGAGAAGCTAACCCTTAGCTGGCAACCTGCTGCAACTCTTATACTCAGGACAGGCTTGTGTCAGTCTAATTTCCCATCCTCTAGATGGCGCAACATACAGTATTTCTATGTAGACACCAGATGGCAGTTTCACAACAATATTAAAGGGCTGAGTCATTTATTACCAGTGGGGGGGGGGGGGGGCATTTGGAAAAGAACCCTTTCAGTGGGGCAAAATCTCAAAGAGGATGTACTGCCTGTTGGCAAACCCAAACCACAGCTTCAGGATTTGCTAACATGAACATCATTGGTACACATGCAGAAACGCGTAATCGATGCGGGTACCGGTACCCTTGTTTTTGTATACGGTACCAGCTAGTACCCAGTAACAGTAGACCAACATTTTAAAGGGGGCCTTTGAAAATCGCCATGCTAGCCCTCTTTCAGTAGTAAACTAAAAGTCATATATTCTGTGCTCCTCACATGTCATAGCTTTTGTAGGCAAAAGTCCCCCCCCCCTTCCCACTTGCGCAGGTCAGTCACGATAAAAACAACTGTAGACTGGTCCAACCCATAAGGTGACCGCAGATGGTCCCGACTGGGTCAACATCCTGACGATCGGAAGTGTCTGCGTGGACGTCCGATCCAGTTGGTCAATATCAAACAAGTTTGATCTTCCCGATCGGATCGGGTCGGTACTCCCTGGTTACCGATCGAATCTGGCCTGTCTGTGGTCGCCTATAACCTAATTTTGGGTAGGGGGGCTTGTTTTGCAAAATCAGTTCTAAGTGAGGGGCGGTAAAAGAATCTGAATGCTGTTTAGTTTTCCCACATCCATGAAAACCCACCACCTCCCCTCTTGTACATATAATGACCACCTCGTTATACACAACACAACAGCCATGTGCTTTTGTGTGGACAAAGGAGAGTGGGGACTAGAAACTTTTTTTTCCAACAGCACAAACATACAACTTGTGGCCTAGTGTTGTCATATTTTGGTCCAAAATGACCAAAACAGGCTTGATTTGGTAAAAATATATTGGATTTCTGGGTGGACAAAAGGAGAGTTGGGACTAAATTAGTTCCTCATGCACACACCAGGGGCACCCTTCACACGCTCTTACTCACTACCCCTTTTCCTTTTCCGGCCCAAATACCGGAACAGGAAACAGCGCATGCTAGGAGGGGCCACGGGCAGAAACCGCCCCAGCAAATCCTAGTGAACATGAGTCATGCTGGGTGAGGAATGTGTGAGTACATTGAGTGATAACGAATAATGTCATTTTGTGTGATACAACGTCAACTCTCACTCAGCTTGACAAAGCTTCACTTACTTCAGTAAGACCTGAGAGAGCATGCATCAACATGTGTCAATACTTGTCAACTCTCACACCGCTTCACATGTCTTCACTCATTTCCATAAAGATGTGAGGGGAACTGGGTGAGCAAGTGTCAACATGTGTCAATACTTGTCAACTCTCACACAGCTTCACATGTCTTCACTCATTTCCATAAAGATGTGAGGGGAACTGGGTGAGCATTCGTCAATACTTGTCAACTCTCAGGCAGCTTCACATGTCTTCACTTACTTCAATAAAGATGTGAGGGGACCAGGGTGAGCACATGTCAACATGTGTCAATACTTGTCAACTCTCACCTAGCATGACATTTCTTCACCAAGCCTTCAACAATAAGAGACTATGGAAACTGTATGGATTCTCATGGCTTGTACTTTGCAGAGTGGGCCTATGGAGTAAATGTCAATATGAGAATTTATGTTTCACAGAGCAAGTTTCTTTTTTACATGGCATGAAATACATATGAATCAGGAACATAATGATAGCCAAGTATATGTGATTTAGTGCATACATTAGACATAATAGCTCATTTGTTTTGTCTATGGGACATAGCACTGAATTGGCATTGCATATGTTTTACATGATATCTAAGTATCTGTTTGTCCTGGTTTGATGGGATATGAAGGTTTAATGTCTACTGATCAGCTAGGTCACAGCTGATTAGAGCAAATATATAGGATCTCTTCATAGGCTGGTTAAATAACTCTGTATTGAGTGATAATAGGGGCAGATACTTTGTCCAACATTAGCATGACAGACTGTGTGAGGAGATGTGAGCATGCGTCAAGATTCGCCAACTCTCACCCACCATGACATAACTTCACGCACAATGACACATTATGTACTATTCTGTGTTTTGATTAGTCCATTTCAAATTTCCCTCCCATTCCTTTGTTCTCCTCCTGCTTTCCTGGGCTTCCCTAGCCCACTTAAAAGGGTCTATTTCTCCTCTTTCCTATCCCCTCGGGATGTGTGTGGTGCACATATGCGCGGGCACTGACACATTCCCCTGTGAAATTGTGTAATGTAGTTCTCGCCATGAATATGACCTTAGTTGTCGAAATGGCGTTAAACATCTATTACTCACTCACTCACTCCTCCTGCTTTCAAAACAGTCAGGCAGAGGCAGCCATGGAGAACAGATCTTGTGGTAGGTGGTCACACAGTTCTAGATTGATTTGACTTTAAATCCTATGTGATAAGTATTTATACAGTAACACATTGATATTATCTACAATCCTTGAACATCTATCTTGTTGCTGAATTCAGCTATTTGTCTCAACACCCCAAATTAATGTAGAACTTTCTATATATGTGAGCAAGGCTCAGGGAAATTCTGGGGGATTCAGGCTGCCATATGGGAGTGGTCATTGTTTATCAATTTGGATGTGAGTGGGTGGTAAAAACTAGATTGCTGCTGTTTGTTTATGACCATTTCTTATCATTTCAACAGGTATTCTCAAGACTGATACAAGGAAAATTCAACTCACACAGCTGACAGAATATCTATCCATTTTCAAGCAAAGTGGGCAACACATGACATGCAGAGGAGAGATATCTTCAATGGGAACCAGCATATGAAGAGCTGAATTGATGTTAATAAAGTTATGAAATATCAGAAATCCACAACCACCTGTAACCCCCCCCCCCCCCCGCCTATCCCCCACCCATAAATTAGTCTGTGCGTCAATATATGTGATACTGTGTCATGACCCATGTGTCAGTGTGTGTGATAATGTGTGATGACACATGATGTCATCATGTTTCATTGTTGGTGAAGGTTCACGCATGTTGACTCAACTTCACAAATTTGGCTGGGATGTTCACGCATGCGTCATATCTTGTCATGGTCCGTGATCACCCACGCGTCAAGTCCTAAGAGCGCATGGGGTGAGGCTGGCGCAGCATGACAAAAGTTGACACAGATTTGCTGGGCCTGGTTCCGCAGGGCGTCACGTAACCCTTTGCTATGGGAATGTTTACCAACATTGCTGTAAAAATCTTGGGCTTAACATTGGTCGTATTGACTAACCAAGCACACCTTTGGATTTGTCTCGATGAGCAACATCAAATGAATACCAAAGAAATAGACCAAATGAATACCAAAGAAATAGACTGCTATGTTAGTGTTATATTATTTAAAACGTTTATATTAGGTTAAAAGCATAAACAACCATTAAAAAAAGTTTTACAAACATTAAAAAGATGTTGAAAAACGAATTTTAGAAGACATTTTATCATGTTCAAAGGTTTTCAAATGTATATATTTTCAATATAAAAAAAAAAGAAAAACGTTTTTTGCATATTTTTCTACCAAGACCTATTGCTAACGTTAAAAATCGTTTTTTGTCATATGTTATCTATCCCACTTAGTACAAAAATGTTTTTACGTAAAAAACGTTCGTTTCAACATCTTAACTGACTTGGCATAAAATGGGGTTTTTAAGGAGATTGGGTAGATAGTATGTGATAACATTATGTCCATAGCCCAGAAGAATCTTCTTAGGAACAGTAAAGTGCGTCCTCTTTGAAGAGGAAATGTTTCAGTGGTATGTGCCAAAGTTACACAATATGCATAACTGGCTGTTCCTCCAGTTGCTTCTACCCCCTGTCAATATGGCCGCTGCAGGAGCTTGGAAATCTGGGAGAGGGAATCCATGTGACAGAATAGTCTCCATTCATGCAAATGAGTCAGTCCCCTTCCTACACAGTGATTTGGTTGAGTTGTTAGGCTATAGTAACCTGCTGCAAAATATAGTTCCCTATATTTTCAGTCTAAAACTCACCAAAAACTTTAGATGTGTATGTATTTTCTCCTGAGTTTGGATCTTAGATGAGATCCAATGAGCCATGTATGACATTAACCAGTGTTTATGAAGAAATCACTAATATTAGTCTATGCCAGATCACTAACTAGTTTGCCGAGTCTACACTCTCCTAGCAGGTTTCTCTTCAAGCTGAGTCTCCATTGCTGTACATTGGGATGCAGTGCAGTTTCCTGGCATTAGTAAACTGTTAGTTAACTCAAAAGAGTTATAAGAGTCGGGTAAAAAACAGACCCATTCAGTGCCTCTTAACAGAGAATAAGTAAGACGCTTTTAGCCCCATGTTAAATCCCATAGGTGGTGCAAAAAACTAAACTTTCCCGCGCTTTTGGTCTGGAGTGGTGCAAATAATTGATGAATTTGCCGAAATTCGATCTGCGCGCGCGTCTCTATTGTCGTAAACATGGTCGTTATTAATTTTTTTTTCAATTATTCCTTGGTTTAATAAATAAATATGATAAAGAATAGTAAAAGGATATCATTTGAATCGATATGTATTATTAAAAAGATAAAAAAATTACGTGTTTGCCCTGTCATTAATTCGCATCACAAAGCCGTGGTCGTGCAAATTGACCCAAATACCCATGGAAATTGGGTCGGGCATGCACAGATAGAACCAAAATCCAACATGGCGGACAGCGAGACGATCGCCTTACGGTGTGGTGCTATCGAAACTGCTGGATTATAACAAAATGGAGGAGAATTACAGTCTCTCATGCATTTCTATGGTTAATATGGATCCTTATTCAAGCCCACCTGGCATTCTGCAATGCTTAACTCGCCAGGAGAGGAGTTATTCGCCAATGAAACATACTAGCGATAATGGATGCATTCTCCATAGGCTTAACCATTGACAGTGATAATGCTCGAAGAAAACAGGAGGTTAGTATCAGAAGGGGCCTAAATGAAGAGATTAAGTGCCCTTTCGAGTTACTTGCATTGCAAAATGCTGTCCTATATTTCAAGGGGGGCATGGATAGGTACCTAATGGCTTGGAATTTCTTCATGGGGACCTCTTCTATGTTTCCAAAGTGTTCCCAAAACCTCCTAGATAGTTTCCAGGAGCTCCCAGATGACAAGGAGAGGTGCAGCCGACTTTTCCTAGGTTTCTAAAGTGCTCTCAGGAGTTACCAAAAGGCATGGACATTATTTTATAGAGGTGCAGGGGACTTTCTCTGTGTATCCGAAGTGCTTCCAGAATCTCCTAGATGGCTCCCAGGAGTTCCTAGATGAACTCCCAAATGGCAAGGAGAGGTGTCAAAATGTCAGGAATATCTTCCAAGAGGGACAGGGCACTTTTTCTGTGTATCCAAATTGGTCCCAGAATCTGCTAGATAGTTCCCAGGAGCTCCCTGATAAACTCCCATATGGCAACAAGAGGTACCAGAGGACATAGAAACTCTTCACAGAGGTGCAGGGGACTTTCCCTAGGTTTCCAAAGTGCTCCCAGAATCTCCTAGATTGCTCCCAGACATACTCCCAGATGGCAAGGATAGGTGCAAAACGGCAAAGATTTTTTTTCTCAGGGGCAGGGGACCTCCTCTGTGTTTGCAAAGTGCTCCCAGAATCTCCTAGATAGCTCCCAGGAGCTCCTAGATGAACTCCCAGATGACAAGAAGAGGTGTCAAAATGTTGGAAATATCTCCAAGAGGGGCAGGGGAAGTTTTCTGTGTATCCAAAGGGCTCCCAGAATCACCTAGATAGTTCCCAGGAGCTCCCAGATGGCAAGGAGAGGTGCCGAAAGGCATAGAAACTCTTCACAGAGGTGCAGGGGACTTTCTCTAGCTTTCCAAAGTGCTCCCAGAATCTCCTAGATAGTTCCCAGACATAGGTCCTAGATGGCAAGGATAGGTGCAAAACGCCAAGGATTTTTTCCCAAAGGGGCAGGGGACCTCTTCTATATTTCCAAAGTACTCCCGGAATCTCCTAGATAGCTTCCAGATGAACTTCCAGATGGCAGAGAGAGTTACCAAAAGGCATGACACTTTTTCACAGAGGTGCAGGGGACTTTCTTTGTGTATCTAAAGTGCTCCTAAAATCTGCCAGGAGCTTCCAGATGGCAAAGAGAGGTGTCAAAAGGCAAGGATTTTTTCCAAGAGGGGTAGGGGACCTCTTCTTTGTCTGCAATGTGCTCCCTAGCTTTCCACAGTGCTCCCAGAATCTCCTAGATAGCTCCCAGGAGCTCCTAGATGAACTCCAAGATGGCAAGGAGAGGAGTCAAAATGTTGGGAATATCTTCCTAACTTTTGGACAATTCTAGAGCACAAATGAGAACCATTGATTTAGTGAGTGAGGGGATTTTGCCATAGTTTATGGCTGGGGTTATTTTCCCAAACCTCTCCCCACCCAGAAAATTTGCATTTTCTGTCAAGAGACTTTAAGTGTGAGTAGCTCTACAATGCAAACCTTTCTTGATGCTAAAAGCACAACTGAGCTATAGATTAAGGGAGTGAGAGCCTGGGATTTCTTTTGAGAAGCCCCTCCCCCAGAAAATTTGCCTTTTCTAACAAGAGACTGTCTGCAGACAACTAGCTGTAGGGTGTCAACCTTTGGATAGTTCTAGGGCACAAAAAAGAAACTATACAGCAATTTTAAGTGAGAGCAGTTCAAATGGTAACCAGTTACCGGTATGGGGGCAATGGAACAAGACAGCAGAGAAAGTTGGGAAGAAAATCAGGATTACATCACTTCAACCCTATAATTATATACAGCCTTACTGATATTTTAACATCAATCTACACCTGTGGCATAATACAGGTATATATATATGAAGAGTTTGGTTCCAAAACGCAACAAATCCATTTAAGCATACATCCATGTTTGTTGTGTTCCCCTGCAGTGAATCTTAAAGCTATTGTAGTGTTCTACCCCTCAAATCTTTCGATAGACAACTAAGAACAACTAAATCAGGTTCAAGTTAAAACTTTATTGTCAAACGCATAGGCACCAGCCGCTCTCGATGACAGTTTACAAGCAGTAGTGTTTGGCCACTGATTAACCTTGACACTAGTCGACTAGCACAGTCTCCTAGTGTCTACAAAAGCCAATAACATATACCTATCTATGTTTCAATAGGTAATGCAGTACTGAAGACATTGTTGGTTTAACTTGTAGTTTTATTCAGTAGAGGTGAACTGTAGTAAGGAGTGGTGTGCTGTGTGCCTTGCCTGATCTCAGAGTGAAGCAGGTGGAGGGCACTAGTAATATGCTTACTCACTGTGAGGGCTTTCTAGGTCAAGTTGACACACTTACATACATACAGGGCTAGGCACTGCTTTGGGCCTAGGACCTTAGTTTACACAGGGCTCACCAGAGGGCATCATATTGTAACAATCTATAAGTATCTATAACATGGTAGCCGGGCAGTCGCTAGCCATTGCTCAGGATAGTCCGTCACGACTGGACTGACCCTGAGGACGGCTGTAGAATGACCTTATATACACCAGAGTCGAGGGCCACATGACCATGTGGAGACGTGGCACTGGACTCCAGCGCCCTCATGTGACAGATGAGGAACCTCGATAAACATTGAATGTTCCTTGAGGATGACTCGCGACCACCACGCTACCGCCCCCTAGACTGAAACGTGGTCTCTAAGAAATCAGAGACCCTGAATCAGTCTAAATAAATATGATAATATGATATATACTATACCTGACGACATAGTCGACGAGCATTGTAGAGATATGTAATATTTCTACTATACTGTAGGGGAAAAAATTATCACAGTTACTCAGGGGGTGCTGCTCCATCCAACAATTGAGACCAATGTCAAATACATTGCATCATGACCTGCTCCTGGTCGATCCGAGGGAGGCACAACTGGGTATGATAACGAGGGTCGTGTCAGCTCCTCCCTGTCTCGATGAGAATCTCCTTCCAGCGTAGGAAGCCTGCATATAGTGTTTCGCGAGAAACATCAATAGCAGTCCTTCAGCCGAGGATGTGTGGCGTCATCGGTTCGAGGAACCAAGGTGTCCTCGAGTCCACACAGCTTGGTAAAATCGTAGTCAACTTGACATCCAGTGGCAGGTTATGGTACCACTTGTCTTGAGCTGACCCAAAAACAAGGGTGATGGTTCCAATGGATGGTCTCAATCCATTTTATCCCCCCAGGAATCTTTCGATCCCAAGGCTGCTTCTTGAGGTTCTCCTTCAGCATCTGAATGGAGGACCTTCGAATCAGCAGAGTCACTCTTGTCATCTGCATCGCTCCCACGATCTTCATGATTGTCATGCCATTCCTACAAAGGTGGGGCATCAGGAGAGTTGCTGGTGACGTCGACTTCGTCATCCACCTCCATCAGCTATTCATACAGGCTCTGCTGTAGCCGCTGGTGGTTGGTTCTGATGGACAACAGGTCCCGCCAATCCCAACATAGTGATGCCTGCGAGATCTGTATACAGTCTCGGAGACAGGATTCATTGGGGATCAGGAGGGCCAGGCCGGAGTGCCTCCCCCATGAGATCAATAAAAGGTTTGGCCATGCAGCTGGTGGTTGCAACTGAGTACACTGAAGCACCAAGAGATCGACCTGGGGTATCCGGTTTATCCCAAGTCTCTCGGCCCAGCATATCCATAGCTGAACTCGGGCTATCAATCCTCGGTAAGTCCTGCCGAAGAGGAGTGGACTGAGCAGCCAGCCTCTTCACGTTGGGAATCTCACCCCCTTCCATGAGGTACTTCTGTGTCCTATGAGAAGGCTCAGGAGCTTTGGGAGTCAATTTCCGACACATTTGGTGTGGGTCCTGGAACCACTCCGAGAGTTGAATACTGTAGATCCCATGGAACTCACAATCAATCTCCTCCCAGCCTTCTATGGTCGCGTCTCTTTTCGCAATATCATAGTTGGCTTTGGACTCGCAGTTATTAAGACAGTTATTAATCCATCTCTAACTGGACGGCCTGACGCGCCTTTTCTTTGAGTGCAGGGAGCAGCTTGAGTCTCATTCTCTGTCGAACAGGCCGAACAAGTAGGCACACGACTCCACTCAATATGTCTCACTGAAGGTGTCCAGTGCTGGACTCCTGGTCATCTGCAGAAGGCCCTTAGATCGTTCTATGAACGATTTAGGGAGCCCAAGTTGGACACTGTCACCAAACTTTGGCTGAGCCTTCTCCCATCAGCGTGTTGCTCATGGGGTGTCGGCCCCCGGGATGACTCGAGAGAACTGAGCACCAGCTGCATGGGGCATGGCTACTGCCTCCTGCTGTGGCGGCTGACACCGATGTCCCTGGATGAGTGTTGATAGTCACCTTGGGCTTTTGGTCGTGACTAGCCCGAGGGTCGTCTACCTTCCCCTTACTTCCAGAAGACGAAGTTCCACTGGACTGGAGTCGTCGTCGAGGCAGGCTTTGATGCTGCTGCGGGTTTCAATGCTGTCTGCCGCTTAGGCTTCTTAGCCTCAGTGGAGGTTGTCTTGGCTGCCTCTACTGAGTGAGGACACTTGTTCCCACTCGTCAAGGCTGCCGGGTATCATGAGGACGACTAGCTTCACACTTCCTATGTTGCTCTCCCCAGAACTCTGGGCGTTCATGAGGTCAGGCCTGATGAACAGACACTTGGCCGACTGTGGTGCGGGTTCCATCTGCATCCAGTGTCGAGCCTGTCTTCTCCTGGTGCTCATACCGTGCCACTAGTGTTTCCACTATTTGCACGGCACCCTCGCACTTATACTTATGGGGGTGCCTGTAAGACTTAAGATGACGCACCATAAGGCCCCTTTGAGAAGTAGTGAAGATGCCACTGGTATCGTCATCGGGGTCGTTATAACATGGGTAGATGTCCACCATGTTAACACAACCGAACTGCTCGATGCTCCTCCACCAAGCGGCGAACATATCGGCCATCCGAGGTGTACAACCTTGGGTCGAAGCCCTTCCTTTTGCAGGTGTCGAAAGCACATCACTGCCCTGGATTAAAGATCCGTCAAGCAAATCCTATCCGCTGTCGCTCGGGCAACGATACCCCAGATTTATCGGAGGCATTCGCAATGTTGTCTATCATCGACACATACCGGTCGATGGCATGACCTTCGTTGGAATACCATTCCTCATCATCACTCCCGTCCCGGCCGACAAGTGGGGGAAGAACTACTTGTTCTTTGACATAGTAATCCTTCAACTTTGTGAGGGGCCTGTTATCGACGTGCTTGGACTTATTTTTATGAGCCTTATGGCTCGATGAGGAGCTTTACCCAGACAGCTCATTGGAAGAGTACCCCATAGTTCGTCCTGAATGGAGGCCACGAAGAAGAAATGGTGAACGAGACTTGATCCGGCTCACAGGCTGGACGGTCTCAAAGAACCTTCGATGAAACTCGAACCACACTCCCGCGGTTGAGTCTTGAAGGGGTTTTCAATGAAACACGAGCCCGCACTCAGACACGCTGTGCTCCTCGAGACTTCATGGGTAACTTCCTACACTCAGGTAGAGGCTACACTATCCTAAGGCAGGCAGAGGCTACACTATCCTAAGCTAGGCTTAGTCCAGCATGTATCTGCGTTCTACCCTCATGAGTAGAGTGCAAATGTGGCCCCCAGGGTGTGCTGCATGCTCTTTCATTCCTGTGGCATGTGCATATGGCGCTGTCTGATTGGGGGAACAGTTCATGTGACCCACGAGAGTGACCCTATTGGGAGTCGCGCCATGACCAAATAAGGTAAAAGGTTTATCGCACAGTGGACCTCCCTTCAAAGGCTGTTTCGATGCTTTTGACTTATCTCGATGAGCCAGTCAACCACAGCATTTACTAGCATCTAACACCTCCACCTCACTCAGCTTTCAAGCCTCATCCTGTGGTTTTTGACTACGCTGTTTGTTTGATTTTTGGACTGAACTTTGGGCTGCGACCTTTTGATCTCTTTTCCAGCCAGTTCAGAATCAAACTCGACTCATCATCTTAAGCAATGGCTCGACAGTTTGTGATACCTCAACGGCCACCACCGATGTATTCTATCAACATTACTCTTTTGCAACTCTCTTTGAGATGATCGAAGTAGAACTGTTGACTCAGAGAGAACAGTTTCTACCACAAACGGCCTGTCCCAGTTAGGGGCTAATTTGATAGCAGCTATAACTTTCTCTCAATAGATCACATTCGGAAGATTTTCCCAAATATTCTCTTACCAAGCTATAACTTTCTCTCAATAGATCACAAAGTTGTTCACGAAGTAATGGAACAAGGTATTCCGACAAAAATTACGTCTGCGGAGTGCAGTAGCAGAGGGATGCCGAAGGTCAAGACCCACTTATCCACAAAGGCTGGTGCACAGGTCTCTGTCGTATGATTTGGTAGAGGAATAGCACGAACATACTTCGTTAAGTAATACTGGATTACTAACATGCAAGTACACGCAGTTTGATGGCCATGGCAAAAAGCAAACTACATGTACCTCACCCCTCAGTCGTTGTGGTACTACAACTTGGATCGTACATCTTGCTCGACCTGCCTCGACTTTCCAACGGCACAACAAACCTTCACAAAAAGTTAGCAAGGGCCATTGTCCTAGTAACTTTTGTACCTCAGCACTCTCGATAGATACCTCCGGCCTAGTGGGTTTAGCCCCTTTAACTAGCCATTCAGCTACTCGTCTGATCTCAGAGTCCGCCTTCTGAGCATCAATGAGAGAGACCAGAAAATCTACACCCACCCGACTGTCTTCCAAACTGTTTACAGCCGCCAAAACAGCATTATGACTGCCACAGTCTGTGCAATCTGACCTCTGGTATAGTCGCACAGGGATACGACTTAGACCATTGGCATTCAGATGCTTTGCCCCACTTCAATGTTCGATCTTCGAGTTTTCTAGACCAAACTCTGACAAGTGTGCAAGCCACCTTCCTTGAAATTCAGGACCCATTTCAAGGAGGAATGATCAGTGCGGATAGTGAAATTACCACCATATTGTAGTACCTAACCATTCTGGTGTACATGACAACTGCCAACAGCTCTATTTTGGTTATGCAGTAGTTTTGTTGTGTTTGTGTTGCTAGCAAACGATATTGGAACCTCCACTCCATCTTGCATCTGGGAGCCCCAATAGCAGCCCCAATAGCAGTATTGCTAGCATCAGTGTCTAAGATAAAACGACCATCAGGTGTGGGGAATTGAAGTACAGGAGTCTCCCTGAAACTTTTTTTTAACTCGACAAAAGTATGTTCGGCCTTCTCGGTCCATGCAAATACCTCGTAAGGACCTCTACTACCTTTAGGCTTCTGAACTATTAAATCCTGTAAAGGACCCACGAGTTCAGCAAATCTAGGGATGGCCATGGTAATAGGAACAAAAGCCAATGAAGGATCTAATTTCCTTCACTATTTAATCCTGTAAAGGACCAACGAGTTCAGCAAACCTAGGCTCGAAATCCCGGTAATAGAAACAAAAGCCAGTGAAGGATCAAATTTCCTTCACCGAGCCCAATTCATCACATCGCTAATTTTCCCCGCCATTGCCTCATCCATCATTTTGCCGAAGACGATGATATCATTGATGTAAACTAGACATATGTGGATCAACATGGTAAAATGTACGCCCGCGCACCCCCTACCGGGCGTACCTTTTACTGTGTTGATCCACATATTTTGCCTAATAAACCCCTCAACATCTCCCCCACCATTCGCTCGAATGTGGCGGGGGCGTTGCACAAGCCAAACGCCATGCGATCGAATTCATAGAGCCCTCTTTGATATGAAAAAGCGGTTTTCTCAACATCATCGGGATGCATCCTAATTTGCCAGTACCCAGATTGGAGATCGAGACAACTAAACCACTTATTTCCTCCTAGAGCATCTAAGCATTCATCGATGCATGGGAGTGGATAAGCATTTTTCTTAGTCACCCCATTTAGACATCGATGATCGATGCAAAACCTCATGTTCCCGTCCTTCTTTGTCACCATCTGGACAGGACTGTACCACGAACTAGTAATTGGCCTCACAACTCCCGTATCCAACATCTCCTTCAGTTGTTCATCCGCCGCAGCTTTCTTGCTGAGTGGTATCCTTCTGTAAGGAACTCGGATAAGCTGTGCTTCACCAGTATCGATGGTATGCAGACATCTATCAATGCGTCCTAATGGTTCGTCTGACTTTTAAAGACATCCACACAAAGTAAGACAGACAGTTTCAGGCTTTCTTCTGGTTTTGTCAAATGAGTATTTCTCAATACATATCTAATAGCCAGGTAGGGAGCTCCCCCATGTGGGTGCCTGCAATTTCTGCACTCTGAATGTATGTATCTTCACGCTTGAGACGTATCATTACAAATCCTACCTCTGGTGAATTAAATTCACCATTCCTATCAATGTAATGTATCTTACCAACCACTTGACCTTTGTCCAGGACAATGTCTCGATTCAGTGGATTACAGACAGGAAACACTGTTCGACGAACATTCCTGACAAGGGCCGTTTCCCCAATCAATCCAAAACTCCTCAAAGTCTTCAGATCAGGTTCCACGATGCCCTGTCGATTGTATTCTAGACCCTCGGATTTGACTAATACATCGCATCGATGTCTCGCTGGAGTCCTACAGGTCTGGGCTACTGAGGCAACTGATGATATTCTTTTCAGTATACACTGATAGTGCTGTTCTTCTGGCTCTGACATTACCAATGACCCATTCCACTTCATATAGTACTTCATATAGCATAGCATTAGAAGCATTTAATAGTACTTCATATAGCATATACGCCATACATCCTACTTGTTGGCATCATTCGTCATCGCTAGTGGGAGCCACGATTCCAATACATGTGGATGTCATACATGTATGTATTTCCAAGTGTAGTGATGGATCACATTACATATGACACACATAGTACGATTCACATTCCAATGTTCTTTGCTCTATATGTCACAATGTTGTAGTCGTTCATTTACATCTCATAATGTACTACCATGGCTTTTTGTAATATCATACCTTTACAATGCAATAATACAATCAATACAAAATCAGAGAGAATCACTTTTAATAACCTTCAAACTTAGATGGAGTATGGCAGAAGCCCTTGGAGCATTCACAGCATCAATTATGCCGAAATGCCCTGAGTGTAAACCACCTGCTTGGAGTAGCTAACTAACTGTATCCTGTGCTGGGCGAGTGATGCACGAAATTCCCATGTCAGGCCGCGCTGGGTGGTACTACTTAACAATCCATACGCGCGGCACACGGGATGCCCCGGGGGCATAGACCAGGTTGTGAAACTGCGTCCTGCGGCTTGCGCTCAATACACTGGGGGTACCTAGTGGTACAATCCCATACTATATGTATTTGTTGGTGTCTCCACACTATATGTATATGTTGGTGTCTCCACCTATGTTTGTATTTGGCCAGGGACCTCACACACCCTAGTTACCATGTTTGTTGGGCTTAGGACACCGCAGGTGTTGGTTGCTTGTGGCAGTTGTGCTTGCTTTGCTTGAAATTGCTTGTGATTTTTTTTTCTTTTCTTTCTTAATAAGGAGGACGCATATCTCGTCACGGCCCAAGTCCAATATATATATATATATATATATATATATATATATATATATGGAGACTATATATATATATATGTGTGTGTATATATATATATATATATATATATATATATATATATATATATATATATATACACACACACACACACATCCTATCTAGTGGGATGGGGGTGGTGCCGTTGAGTCTAGCTGAAGCATGGTTATCAGTATGTATCCTTATGCTGGTTTTAGGGTGCAATGATGTCATACTGGTGGGAATTCACTCTCTCCCACCCTGCCCACAAAAGTACCTTTAAGACCCAGAAAGAAGCTCAAAAGATTAGCTTTAAGAATGTGCAGTTACAGCTTCAAAGGTATGGTTAGTGTTGGCTATCACTCATCATACCTTCAGGTGTGAAGTCTTCACACCTAGAGGTGTGGAGACTCAACCATGTATAGAGTGGCTTCTGCAGTTTCGCAAGAATGCATGTTAATAAGGCCTGAGCTGGTGACTGCCTGTATGGTACTAGTTAGCGTCCACTGGATGACCTGGAATATCGGTATTTATTAGTATACGTGAGTCGTGAGTGGAGAATGAGAGCAGTCTCGAGGTGAATGATTTTTTTTCTCCCAACAAAAGGAATTGTCATGACATATCCACGGACAGTTGTCAAATACCCCCATATAAGGTGCACCCTTACTTTGGGCACATTCTATAAGCTGCACCTGGGCTTTTGTACTACCATAAAACCTCGGTCATAAGCGAGATTTTTTTTTGTGACCAAAACCGACTTCTAAATTTCTCCCAAAGTCTACCCCATGCTTATGACCATATTTTAATAGAAATCGATATAAATTAATAGCTAAGACAATTCAATTCTGATAGTTCATTTTTAGGTATGTTCTATAATAAATCAATCAAACCTCATAGATTACCGTAGCTGACAGACAGAAATAACAAAAAATACTCACAATTTCCACAAAATGTGCCCAAAAGTTGTTTTTTTTTAGGTTGGGGGGGGGGGGGTTCAGTTGCCCAAACTAGCCCCTGGGCTTATCACCTTATGTCCGATCTAACCCCTTCCTCCCTCTGGTTCTTGTACTAGCCGCAGTGCAGAATTTACTGTGGAAGTGATTTGAGCATATGGCAATAGTATAGGTCCTAATTTAACCATATCAGCCTGGGTTTTGGGTTCTCCCAACAACAGTCCATGGGTTGGGAAAACCCAACATTTTCTGGCATACCCTTATTCTACTTTAGGGTTTTGAGGTTATACTTTTGGTTAGATATCGGGACTCTCTTAAATGGTGGTAGATATAAAACTATTTTACAAATTTCCAGTCTTTCTTGTGGACTTTAAAAGGTAAAATTAATACTATACTATAAAAAACAAAAAAAAAAGACTGTCAAAATGCTGCTGTAACATCCTTTCCCTTTCTACCTAAGGCTAGAGTTGTCAATTGTCTAAAGCGAGCCCAAAAGCTGCATAGAATTCAAAACAGACCGAAATATGGTAAAAGAGGCCATAAATATGTGTCCATACCCTTTTCTAACTCATAGTTCAGCACATTTCTGCACAAAAATATGTTCTTAACATTCATGAAATATTAATTATCTTGTTAATTGAGGCAATTAGGCTGTAAGGGATTTGACCCAGATAATTCTCAAAGAAGAAAAAGTCTGCTTTACATGTGATTTATGTGAAACAGCTATTTATATGTGTGCTGGATGCAATCAATTACCTTTGGTACACTCTCCCAGGACTTAGTAACATTGGTTTAGGACCTCAGATTGATCAAAACTGCTGATAATAGGGCCCTGCCGATAATAGGAGCCTCTACTCTATATATATATATATATATTGTCCCCTGTAGGCCACAGGGTGAGCCACCAAATTGTGAAGTTTCATTCCGACAAGATTTTTGTGGCTTTGTATGAGTAATGACCCTAGGAATCATATATCAAAAGTTCTCTACTCACCTCGCTGCAGTCTTTGCGTAAGTCAAGCTCAAAGGTCCAGAATTTCCCTCTAAATTCCTATATAAAGCTGAAAACCCCAGTAATTAACTGTATGTTCTCTGTGGACTAGGCTAAAGGCTAGAGGAGGGTATCATGGTTTAGTCTAGGCCAGAAAATCATGCTGATTTCTAATTTACTTCATATATTGGTGTGAGTATAACAGAAGTACCCCAAAAATGGGGTTTAAAAATAAAAATATTATTGAAAAATATATGAAAATATCAAAAATCATTAAAACATGAGATAAACCCACAATAATCCATTTGAACGGTTAAATCAGTGAGATGGTGGGTGAGGAGCATACCAAGCATGACCTAATTAGGTTATTAAGCCTTGACCTACTTAATTAGGTCAAAGGTCACAGAAACAATTTTTGCCATATCTCTGGTTCACGAAAGGCTTTCTGTACAATTTAAAGTTCTAAATAGGGATTTCTGACATAGCGGAATTTAAATATCTGTGCGAATACAGTTTTGTGGCACTTACCAATCTACATATGATTATTTTAGGCTCCTCTACCCATCACAAATGGGATATAACAATATTACCTGTGATGTTATCTGGTTGAATCACTCTAGCCACAAAACTGTATTCGCACAGATATTCAATTCCGCTATGTCAGAAATCCCTTTTTAGAATATGAAAGGACTGCATGTGCATTATCCTGGTTCCCGTGTGATTCGCAGTGCGTGTTCTCACCCAGGTATAAGCTCCGGCCTCTCTGACATTGAGACTCCAGCTTCTAGTAGTACATTTAAGATAATTACTTAATTGTTTTATTGCCCCCTTTGATACTGATAAGAATCTCATTGATCTGGGATGTGTATTGCCCCCTTGTCTACCCCCCCCCTCCCCCCTCGCACCTTCATCTCTTAGTTGCACTACTTATCCAAAACGGCTACCCCGGAAGTTGTCCGCTTTCACGTGGAATGTTCCTGTAGTTTGCCACTCACACTCTATCTGATAGCAACCAGCGAAAGTGACCCAGTGAATAAGAAAACAGTAGAAGTTGTGTGTCAAGTACAGAGTTGCAACGGTAGAAGTTGCAATGCTTTTGGCACGTGGTGGCGCCACTTCTTTGCGTGCGAGCAGCGCCGCAGGCGCTGGTGTAATACACATAGCGCGGACGTGCATCTACTGACTGACACTCCCACCTCCATTGACCAATGAGCATTCACTCCAGTCATTCTACTAGTGGCCCAGTCATCTAGGGAAGTTTGCTGGTTTGCTGATATCTGTCTGTAGTGTAGGTCCTCAGTCTACCTGTGCATTGGCATAGAGCAGCTGGACTGAGGAGATACAACAACCGGAGGAGCACTTGTATTTTTCTTAAGTAAAATTCAAGTGGCCCGCTGTACATTAAGACGGTGGTATGTCAAATTTGCCCAAACCTTATTCATGTGCCTTCATTGTATGCCTATGCATGAACAGTTTATGTAAGATGCGCGAACATTTAGCTCCGTGGAAATATCCACATCTACAAGTATTTGTAATCATTCTCTGGATGGTTGAAATGTGTGATAACTTAATTTCCAACATGTTTACGATACCACTTCAGATCTCTGTTCATAAAACAAAATGATCGGAACATTATACCGACAGGCATCATTTTTCTTGATTCCATCACAATTGATACATATATATATATATATATATATATATATATATATATATATATATATATATATATATATATATATATATATATATATGGTATCTACAAGCAACTGACAGTGGGAGTGGAGCCGTGGGTGATGCATCCTCCACACCTTTTCATGTATCATCATAGATTACAGTGAACTCTGCTAGAATTTACACAGCTCATCCCCCACACCTTTTCATGTATCATCATAGATTAGAGTGAACTCTACTACAACTTACACAGCTCATCCCCCACACCTTTTTTTTTCTCAAATTTAGCTGCTCCGCCCCATTGAATTTAACTGCCCGACAGCCGCTTCCCCCAGACCTCTCTCTCTCTCTCTCTCTCTCTCTCTCTCTCTCTCTCTCTCTCTAATTTCAGAATTTGTTCACTTCAACATAACCTATAGATTTACTCAAAGTTCCTTTTTTCGTCAAAGTTCTGGTATGTATTATGCAGATTTGGGTCAAGTCGAGTGCAACTGCAGGTACTGGATCTATCTATAGTGTCTATAGCCATACGCAGTTCTGGAAGTTGATAAGGAACTAAGAAGTTGGAAGGTGCTTACAAAGCTCCATTTATACAACATAATGAACGATTTGTACAGGTCTTTTCTTTACGAACCCAATTGAATATCATATTTCCCTGTCGAAATAGATTGTCAATTTGATATGTAATAGAAAAAAGGGATAAATCACGAATAGGACTAAATTGATTTTAAGCTACCTACGACCCCCCCCCCCTCCCCTTGTCCATAAAATGATATAAAGTTGACTAGTCGTTTTGCATACTTAATACCCGGACGCTATTATAATAAATTCCAAGAGTATACATACTCATGCCTTTCTTTGTTAGGAAAGTGAAGGTGCGGCGTTAGCAGTTTGTGAATGTCAGTATGTCCTTGATGGCCGTGCTGCTGCAGGATCTCTTCATAACCAGTCTGTAGTTTGTGGTGTCCTCCCCACGGGGAGATCATTGTCTGGTGCAGTTATGAATCGGTGGCGTTGGTACATGTATACCGGTCATTATTGCATACAATTGTATGTCAGCCTACTCTGTGTGTGATCCTGTCATTTTGTTTTCATTAAAATGCTCTTGAAATGTTTCTACAAAATATATCAGGATGGTAGCTAGATTTTGATTCCCACTTTCCCATGAATAGACCTATTTGTCCCTGGTTAGAAAATTCCTTAGGTCCAGGAACTATGTCCCCGCCCGGAATTCTTGTCGTTTCAAAATTCACAATGAACATCATATGATATACTGTGTAAGATGCGATGGTTGGTAAGTGGGTATGAGAGACGCTTATTGTGATCCTAATACGCACATGCAAGTCAGCTCAGTATAGTTTAGAGATCTTGTTCGAAAAGTCCACCATATTGATGGGCACCACCCCCCCCCCAAAAAAAAAAAAACAAAAAAAAAAATGAAAAGAGAGGGCGGCACACCAGGCATCTGTTCTCTCTGCGATTGTGGAGTCGGTAAATTCATCATTATTATCAAGATAACGTTAGAGATTAAAAAAGACAAGACACTTCAACTTCAAGAAAATCGTATATTGTATCTCAGAGTAGAAAATGGAAAACACATGACAATGATGATACGAAATATTACATTTTGCCATGAGCGCACAAGTTGTATAAGATATTGTAAAGATATTGTTTGTCTCTATCTTCACTTTCAGAATATATCAGAATGTATTCCTGTGAAATTTTGATGACTGATGGAAATTCGGTTTTAACTTACTGTCTGATGATAATTCAGTTGAAAAATGCTAATTTGCACAATAGAGTTCCGGAATATATTTCTTGAAAAAAAAAAGTTGCAGGTCGATGGAAACAGTCCAAATAGCTGGATGATTAGGCCAATTCCTCATCTCCCTCCTCCTCGTCAAACTCACCCTCCTCCTCAGCGGTGGCATCCTGGTACTGTTGGTACTCAGAGACCAAGTCGTTCATGTTGCTCTCAGCCTCAGTGAACTCCATCTCATCCATACCCTCACCAGTGTACCAGTGGAGGAAAGCCTTACGACGGAACATAGCAGTAAACTGCTCAGAGATACGCTTGAAGAGCTCCTGGATGGCGGTGCTGTTACCAACAAAGGTACCAGACATCTTGAGACCACGGGGAGGGATGTCACAGACAGCAGTCTTGACGTTGTTGGGGATCCATTCAACGAAGTAGCTGCTGTTCTTGTTCTGGATGTTGAGCATCTGTTCATCAACCTCCTTCATGGACATGCGGCCACGGAACATGGCAGCAACGGTGAGGTAGCGGCCGTGACGTGGGTCACAGGCAGCCATCATGTTCTTGGCATCGAACATCTGCTGGGTGAGCTCAGGCACGGTCAGGGCACGGTACTGCTGGCTTCCACGGGATGTGAGAGGAGCAAAGCCTGGCATGAAGAAGTGGAGACGGGGGAAGGGCACCATGTTGACAGCCAACTTCCTGAGATCAGCATTCAGCTGACCTGGGAAACGCAGACAGGTGGTGACACCAGACATAGTGGCAGAGACAAGATGGTTCAAGTCACCGTAGGTGGGGGTGGTGAGCTTCAGGGTACGGAAGCAGATGTCATAGAGAGCCTCGTTGTCAATACAGTAGGTTTCATCTGTGTTCTCAACAAGCTGGTGGGTAGAGAGGGTGGCATTGTAGGGCTCTACAACAGTGTCTGATACCTTGGGGGATGGCACAACCGAGAAGGTATTCATCATTCTGTCTGGGTATTCCTCTTTGATCTTAGAGACCAGGAGGGTTCCCATACCAGATCCAGTGCCACCACCAAGAGAGTGTGTGAGCTGGAAACCTTGGAGACAGTCACAGCTCTCAGCCTCTTTACGTACAATATCAAGAACAGAGTCTACAAGCTCAGCACCTTCAGTGTAATGTCCCTTAGCCCAGTTGTTACCAGCCCCTGATTGTCCAAATACAAAATTGTCTGGGCGGAAGATCTGTCCAAATGGACCAGATCTGACAGAGTCCATGGTGCCAGGCTCAAGATCAACAAGAACAGCACGGGGTACATACTTGCCTCCTGTGGCTTCATTGTAGTAGACATTGATCCTCTCCAGCTGAAGATCTGAATCCCCGTGGTAGCTGCCTGTTGGGTCAATTCCATGCTCATCTGAGATGACTTCCCAGAACTTGGCACCAATTTGGTTGCCACATTGGCCAGCCTGCATATGGACGATTTCTCTCATGGTGAATGTGTGGTGGTGGTGGAAGGGTAAGTTACGGCTGGTAGTGATATCCACAGGAGTGTGGGTGTTACTGACTGGTGTCCCTCAGGTACAGGTATATATACAGGTGTGTGTTGTGGATACCTGTCTGCAGCCTTATCTGTGCACAGGGGCCCTGATGGGGGCGCACAGGACACCCAACAGGCTACACGTTAAACCTGTATGGACGACATGATACCTCGAGGCTCCGTTTGTCTTCACGAGATACAAATTCAGTACCTGTGTCGTTCTGGATCATAATGACCTTGAGAATCAACTCCATTTAAGTTGGGTCATAAAGATCTTGTCGTATAGTTGGGCATGGATTTTGCCCGAGCGAGCAGTAGCTGCATATTTTCAATATGACAAAGCTGCATATATTCAATATGACAAAGATTTACACAGCGATGAAGTGTTCATCATGTTGCCCTCGAGGTGATAACCACGTGCATACATCCAGGCTGTAATCTTACCTCACGACGACTATTAAAACAGAGATTTAGTGTATGGAAGTCCCATGAGGTCATTGAAGGGTTAACATTGTGACTTTAACATACGCTGTCTTATAGTGATGCTACTTCAGGTCTACTATTGGCATTTCTAGATTTGTAAATCTACATCTATAAGTTTCATATAGATGTATATTGTGAGGACGTGTAATCCCCCTTTAGGCCCCCTGGTTGCCGTGTAACGGGTAGAGCAGGGTGCGGGAGGGGACAGAACGGTGTCCATATTACAGGGTGGGACGGAATTACACAACATGCTAACCCAGGTTTGATTTAGCCGCGGTGTATTTCAGTCATCACGGTTTATTATATGAATCAAAGTTATTTGGTAAGCGGTGCTTTTTCTTTCTTTAAAGAGATTCTTCGGAAAATCGAATCAAAGACCTTCAGAAAACCCGTCTACCCGGTCGACCCGATTTCCGAAAGTCAAAAAAGCGTGTCTGGGTCTTCATAATTTGTGTAACGTTTGTCTAAAAAGTCAAAATTTGCATTGAAAAGGTTTTCAACGCTGTAGAAGTTTAAAAACGTTTTGAACGTAAGAAAATCATTTTATACAACATTCAAACCCGAACCCTCAAGTTCTTATGAACTTGAGGGTTCGGGTTTTTAACGACATGTGGGTATAATTATGTGATGTCGCCCACCATGTAGGTGCGTCCGTTAGGTCCGTTAGCTGACAACCCGTTATCTGTGCACTATGGACAGTTTGGTGATATGGGAACCTGTGTTTGTGTGTTGGGGGGGGGGGGGCACGTCCTGACAGGTTTGTCCTAATGGCGGGCACTATGCAGAGCACTTCAATTCGCAGGGTTCACAATTAAAATGGTGAAAACAGTGATTTCAGGTTGCATTTAATCTATGAAAAACGTCCCGAGCTAGAATTTGAATAAAAAGCTTTGATAGATGTATTTTAATTTTTGGCTCGTTTTGCAAACGTTTTGCTTATCCAGAAGATTCTAACCATACTAACATTGCATTGCCAATTATATATTGCTGCTACAAACATGGGGAATCATGATGTTTTCTAAAGTCTGCATCAACACATCACATGTAATCAGCCTCTCTGAATGGCCATGGACCTGCACATGGTATAGGTCTATGGAAGGACTAAGGATTGCCGCACGGGACATGGATACTAATTTAGAACAATATTGGGACACTAACTAATTACGAGGACAACATATGTATGTCGATAAAAGTCATGGAACGTTAATTGTTGATATGGAATATTCACACCAGCAATTCCTAATGATACTCCTTTTGATGAAATCTACGAAACGAATCCCTTTCTCTGAGACAGAAAAACGCACTCAGGGCCATTTAGATGGACATCTGAGATGTGCATCATTTGGGAAGGAAGATTGCTAAAAATAAAAGTTGAAAATGTATACTTTTTATTCCATAACCCATTTATATACGTGACAGATTACGCTATTCCAAAAGGGAACAGCATATGAAACTGATTATTTGAGAGATGGGAGGGTGATAAGATATAACCACTATGTTAAGAGATAAGAGGGCATTATATATACGTCCGTTACCATAATTCTGAATAATATGCCTTTGGGTATGTGAGTGCTGTAAAATCACTGGTAAAGATGGAGGAATGAGATTTACAGATCGAAGAATGGGATAATAAAGGTACATTTTGGTATAAATCTTAAAGTATTCAGATGTTTTTTTACCCTAAAACTAAATCCCTAAACTCATGGTAACGGACATGTCTAAAAAAATGTATTAATTTTCCAAATTTATTTCTGTCAGTTAATCTACATTGGACTGTGCTGAGCTAGGCCTAGTAAAATTTGTTCAGTTAATCTTCAAAGAGAGATGATCATTAACAGTGACTCAGCCCACAGTATATTTTTACTGAATGTTTACATTTCTTTTCTCTAAAAGGACATGGCCATTTTGCCTACTTTTTATGTTCAATTATTAGCCAATATTTCTTAAATTAAGTAAAAATGGCAAAATCTATATCCATGTTTAGGTATGGATGTCTATAACAAATGACATAAGGTCTCCTTATCGTTATTTTATTCTGGTTCACGTGGTAAGCAATGTATGTTATAAAACCATTTATTTTGCAATTGGTGCACATCTATGGTAAAACTATCCTTTGTACTCATCTTGATCAATATAATCTATTAGACTGCTGGGTAACAATTAAAAAACTTACACGTGTATGTGATATTACAGACTAAAGACTTTAATCATTTTCTACGTTCTTTCATTTTAACCGTGTCTTCTCTGCTTTCCTAGTATCCACATCCTTATTAGTAGACTGGTAATGTTTAAAAACCATTTGGAAATGTTGACAGGCTAATCGTATTGTCCCCAAAAAGTCTGCAACATGAACCTTGAGGGGTTCTAATTTTTATTAGCACCCCCTCCTTTTCAAGCTACTTATATGCGCGCATATAAGTGGTGATAAATGGGCAGTATCAGTTCCCAAATGTATTACCAGATGTCACCACTTCCATTCAGCTGTTATGTAACAGGTTCCTTCACTGGTGTCCTTGTAGTCGGCCATATTGCCTAGCCCCAGGAAGGACCACCGGTCTCACATTGGAGATTTTTTTTCCCAGTCATCATGACTAAATGCGTGGCCTGTGATACTTCCTACCATGGTAACGCGGCCAAGTGCCCGAATTGTGGGGTGACCAATCCGGGGAAACGTTATTCTCCAGAGGATTCGGAAGAATTACCTGGTTCAGCGGATTCAGCCGAGCGTGACGAGCAGGAGGCCACGGAGGCCAGGCAGAGCGACCGGCCGCCCCAGGGGAAGGACGGTCAACATGGTGAGCTTAGCAGCCTTGGGGAGAAATCTACACAAAATGATTTATTGCATCAGATTGAACTTGAAAGGGCCAGGAAATCAAAAATTGATGAAATGTGTAAACGCAAAGAGTTGGAACTAGAGTTGGCCAGCCTAAGGGCTGAAAATAACAGATCTCTTCGCCAATTGAACGAAGGCGTACGGGCTTGGCGAGGTGCCATGGGTGCGTTCGAGGCCGAAACTTCTTCTCTTACTGCTAGTGCCCCATGTTGGAATCCTTCAGAGTTGGATGCGGTAAGGAACGAAAGTGGTGGCTCGAACGCCATGGGTGCGTTCGAGGCCCAAACTTCTTCTCTTGCTGCTAGTGCTACGTGTTGGAATCCATCAGAGTTGGATACGGTAAGGAACAAAGGTGGGGACTCGAACACACCAGGCTTCCAAACTGGCCAATCACAAGCCAGCTCTAACTTTAACTGCGGATTCCAAAATGGCCGCCCTGTACTTCCGGAAAGCCGGTTTTCGGCCGCAAACACTGTTTTAGGGCCTAATTCTAGAGTTATGGGACCCTCCGCAGGCCAATCCGGCCTTGAAACCACCTCAGGTATGTTTGAATTACCCAACTTGTGTAAAAAATTGCCTCCAGTAGAGGGAAATACCCAAGTAAACAAGTCGCTCACCCGCGATAACAAGCCACCTTCCCGGTACAATCACCCGGTCCCCAGAGACAATCAACCTGACTATCCAGTGGGTCAAAGTCATTCCCATGGTGAATTAGACAATGATTATCAGGAGTTCCTACTGTGGAAAGAATGGAGAAGTGGTGGTGTAGCTGCTAACACTGTTCCTCAGCTGTTCTACAGAGATGGCACACCTTATTCCCCACCTGTCACACCTGTTAGTCAGACTGTCAGTTGGCCTGGTGTGGGTCAATTTAGGGCACCAGATGGCAGGCTAAAGTTCCCACCTACACCTATGGTATATGGTAACCCGACTACTTCTCATATGTATGGGATTCCAGTCCCAACATCCCATCAGCAGCAGGCTTCATATCAGTTTGGCGTTATTCCTAACCCACAACAACAGTACCAGGCTGCAGGAATTCTACCTAATCAACAAAGCCTGTTCCAGGCTCCTGGTGTTCAGTCTGTGCAACTGTAGAGGTACACTTTACTACCATAGGAGTTGGGTACCGTCTGACGTGGCGGGTGAGTCGAGTCGTCGGACGTTCCTCAGGTTCCGGATAGGTGGCAGCACCGATCCGGGTCTGTGGGGACATCTGACGACGAACACCTGGGTCCGTATATAAAGCCCAGGGCTCAGCCGCTACGTCAGAGGCCCTTCTGGCCTCCACACTATGTAAACCACTGTCTTTTAATATTAGCTGCCTCTTTGATATCATTCGGCAGCCGTGAGTGTGCATTAAGTAATAAACCTAACCGTTGGCATACACTTGGAATACTGTCTTACTCTTTCTTTCCGAATCGTAAGACCCGAACCCCCCAGGTCCGTAAGGCCACAAACCCTTACACTGGTGCCGTGACCAGTTAATTCTGGTGTATAGCCCGGACGTTATAACGTCCGAACGGCTAGTACATGGGTTAGACACCCTTAGGGAAGCTAACCCAGCAGGGCAATCACTTGCCCAAGAGAATGGAAATGGATCGCTAATGCTCCAAGCCCATTCGGACCCACAAGATGCAGAATCAGCATCCTGGAGAGATCCCGGACCCCACTATAATGATAGTGAGGAGAATCTGCCAGACTCTGTACGACGCGAACAGTCCATACAGAGACATAGTAACTTAATAGGCCAGCATTCAATTGTTGACGAATTATGTGATTCGATGTTTGAAGTCGGTGGTAGTACTAACCCAGAACATCCGGCACCAATGCGAAAAAGGGTAACATTCGGAGAACTACCTTATAGGTTACCCAGGCCCGAATTACCAATATTAGATTATAGCGCTATAGATGGCGACTTAACCTATGCGGTACCGGAAGGTGAAGAATTAAAACGACCGGATGTCCTGTTGTTGAATGAAACTTATGTAACTTTGAACGAGAATTTAAATACCTTGGTCAAAGCTAAGGATGAAGTACTGCATGAAAAACTTCAAATGGAAGAGGACCTAACTGGCATGCGAAAGGAATTCGAAGCCAGAAGGAGCGAGTACATGAAAGAACTCGAGAGTGAAGAACTAAAACTTCAATCTATGAGAGATTCATTCAATAAAGAATATGACAATAGGCACATTCGTATCCAAACATACATAGATACGAACGACCAACTAAACCTTGATAAGACAAAATTCGAATCCGAAATTCGCCATTATCAGGAGGAGTTGGATAAATTGAAACTTCAGTGCAGTAAACAAGCTGAAGATAATGAGACCATCCGGGTAGGCATCATAGCTTACAACAAACAACTGGAGGAGGATAGACAGAAACTCACGAATGAGCTTCAGGAATTGCAGGCCACTGCAATAACTCTAGATAAATATGTAGAAGCAGCCCAGTTAACTATAGGTAATATAGACCCAGCTGTGGTATCTACAATGTTGGGAAAGACATCTAAAGATGCAACCCCAATTAGATACAGCCCATTCGTTGATGATGGGGCTGACAAGAATGTGGTATCCGGAATCTATAAGAAACCGGATAACGCTGCAGTAAATGGAACCGCATCTAAACCAGTAGTTCCAATGCTGGATACGATAGGACCAGCACCACCCATACCAGATTTGAGTCACAAAATCAAAGCGACTCACGATGGTGCTACAGGGAATAATAATAATTCACCCGTGGCACAACCAAGAGCACCCGGACCAATGAGACATATGTTGACACCACCTTCATATTTCCCCCAACCCGGCCACAGTACACCAGCAGTACCAAGATTACCGAATCCACCCCCAGGTTCTGGTAATGGTCCTACTGATGGACGTTTTCCGAGACCAAATCCGCCACAAAACAATATCAACGGCGGTACGCACCAACCGAGAACATCTTCCTATGGATATAGAAATAATTATAATCCATCGGGAAGTGGCAATTATCAGAATGGTAATAGCTATAACCAGGGATGGAATCAAAATGATTCTTACCCTAGATATGCTTCTTCTGGAAACACCGGTCACAATAGTGGATACCCTGGTGGTTCATCTGGAGGCTATAATAATAATGGTCCACCAGGAGGAAACCCTCCAGGCGGCCCAGGAGGATCCGGATTCGGAGGATCAGGATCAGGAGGAGATGGCAGGAAACCTAACAGGAGAACTTCTATGCCTGCAGGGATGCAAACCATCTTTGATAGAAGCCAATGTATACAAAACCTTGGCATTGACTGCTACCGAAAGGGAGCAGACGGCATGGAAGTCATGAACTGGAGCATGCGAGAAGCAGATAGACTACGCGGATGTAATAATCCGGCACGTAGGCAGGCACGGATACCCCCTCCATATGATTCTAATGATCCATGGAAGGACAGGTATCAAGCTTTTGTTGACGAAGTCAATTGTAGTGGCTGGACAAAAGAAGAAGCTCTGCCATATTTGATCTGTTGGTTAAATAAAGGCGGAAAAGTAGCCCTCAACCAATGGAGAGCAGCTTACGGAATATACGGTACTTATGATCAACTGGTCGAATGTGCCGCATACCTGTTTGGATCAATCGTTAGAGAAGATCCGTGGGTAAGCTTTAAGAAGAGGACACAAAAACCTAAAGAATCACACAAAGTCTTTGGTTTGGAGCTACAGGACTTGCTTTCGAAAGCACGTCCAAATTGGGCTCACGATGATGATTGTTATCTACAAGAATTGTTTATACAATTCTACAGTGGATTGCGTGATCCGGATCACAAGCAAGTGGTCTGGGACTCTTGGAAAGATGACACTTCCTTCAGTGATCTGTTCATAGCAATCGATGGACATGACATGAAGAAACGTTTGGTAGGTCTCGGACCTAATCCAATAAGAGCAGCTCCATTCCAATATGGAGGTACACCTGCTCCGGTATACGATACTTCCCAATTAGCTCCGGTTGAATCGAATGAAGTTGATGAGAAAGATGAATATGTCTCCGATGAAAACGGAGATTATATTGGTTCAGTCCATGTAGCTGGAAAGTATTACCGACAAAAGCGGTATAGGAAAGTACATTCGAGAGGGAGAGGAGGATCTGTTGCTGGTAAAACAGCTTCCGGATCGACTCAACCTGGCAGTGTAGCCTCTACGGCGAACCCAACTGTAGCAGCCACTGTTGCTCCGACTAACATGATGGAAACATTATTAGCCGGATTAACAGAAGCTCTAAAGAGACCGAGAGTTGACAAATCTCAGAGGAGATGTTTCAGATGCCAGAAACTGGGGCATTATGCTCCAGAATGTATGGCTGAAAAACCTGTCCCTCGTAGACAGGAGAGTGTCTCTGGAGTAAGTACAGAGGAAAACTAAGGAGGGGTCTCCCGAGGGGCAAAGAAGGGGATCCCAGTGACAAATCTTGCCATGATATCACCATCCGTGATGATAGTTCACATGAAGTAACAAGATCGCCTAACACCGAGGTGGTTGTAGACACCCGGAAGGTTAGGGAAGCTGATATAACAGGTGCTATGGGAGCACAGGGGAAACCCAATATCAGTAACGAGGCAGGCGGCTATTCGTTAGCCAAGGTCTGTGGTGCCCACCTGCCCCCGGGTCATCCTTGTCTGGAATTCTTAAAAGGATGTGGATTGACTCCTGGTGTGAAAAATGACGTTCCGATTGTCACGGACATGCCCTCTGTTCTAAACGGAAGGCGGTGGTATGTTTGCCTTACTGTTAACGGAAGGTCTGCCGAATTCCTTGTGGATACGGGAGCTAGCCACTCTTGTATCTCCAAGGGGTTCTACGACCTTATACCGGATGAACATGATACTCTCAAATCGGGAGGAAGTGCTCAGACGGCCGACGGCAGTACCTTGCAAACGTATGGTAGAACTTGTGTGAGACTACAGTTAGATGGTATACATGACTATGTCATGAGCGCCACCGTTGCGGATATAGCAGATGAGGGGATACTCGGGTTGGATTTCGCATCCCTGTATGGTGCTGTATTGGAACCCCAAACAGGAGTGTTGAGTGTGAGATACCCGTACCCCGTGAAGGTTAGATGTGCACTGAGACAAGTGAGCAGTATGGCTAGTGTGGCACACACTGTGCGAATCCCTCCGGGAGTAGCCTGTGATGTGCTCGTAAGAAGTGATCCTGCAATGCGTAACAAACCTGCAGTGATAGAACCGGATGTAGTTACTTTGTCAGGTATTGGATTAAATTCTGTAGACACTATAGTAGCGAATGCATCCTGGTCGGTAGTACCTGTCTCCAATACTGGAAACACTACTATCTACTTGAAAAAGGGACAAGTTTTTGGAAACGTGACCCTTTCGGAAACTGTAACGGATAGTAAGCTAAGCTTACAGAAGGTAACAGGAGATGATGAAATTTCGGAAGACTTACTTAAGTTGTATGAAGAAACTTCATTAGAAGATCCGGAACACCGGAAAGAGTTCTATGATATGCTCTGTCAGTATCATACTGCCTTTGCCAAACCTGGTGAAAAACTAGGTACGACAAATAAGGTATTACATAAAATAGATACTGGAGATGCCGAACCCTTTAAGATACCGTATAGACGGTTACCCTTAGCAAAAAAGAGAGTAGCTGAGGATGAAATAAATAAGATGTTGGAACAGGATGTAATAGTCCCTTCCAATAGTCCATGGAGTAGTCCTGTGTGTATGGTAACAAAAAAGGACGGTACTATCCGTTTCTGCATAGACTACAGGAAGTTGAATGGAATAACGAAAAAGAATTCGTATCCATTACCGAGAATAGATGAAACCATTGACTCCTTAGGAGGAAACAGTTGGTTTTGTACCCTAGACTTGCAATCAGGCTATTGGCAAGTGGGAATGAACCCTTCAGATATGGAGAAAACTGCATTTTCAAGTCATATTGGATTATTCCAATATAATGTAATGCCGTTTGGATTGTGCAATGCACCTGCAACATTTGAAGCAATGATGGAAACAATTCTAAGTGATTTATTGTGGAAAAGATGTCTTGTATATCTAGACGATGTCATTGTCTTCGGAAAAACATTCGAAGAATGTTCTAATAACCTAAAAATGGTACTAGAACGTATTATTTCAAATGGTCTCAAGTTGAAACCTAAGAAATGCCACATGTTTAGAAAGTCCATAAATTATTTGGGCCGCATCATCAGTGATGAAGGAATAAAGGCTGATCCGGAAAAAATCGAATCAGTCACGAATTGGAATAGACCTAAAACACCCAAGGAAGTGAGGTCCTTTTTAGGATTCTGTTCCTATTACAGGGAATTTATTCCGAATTATTCTAGAGTCAGTTACCCATTACAAGCAATAGCTAACTGGACTCCAGGAAGTACCAAGGAAAAATTTCCTTGGACACATGAACAGGAAAACGCTTTTCGAAAGCTAAAAGACCTGTTCACGAGTACTCCCGTATTGCAATATCCGAATGAGACGGATCATTTCATACTGGATACTGATGCTAGTAATGATAGCATTGGTGCAGCTCTCTCGCAAGTCCAAAATGGGAGAGAAGTACCAATTGCCTTTGCCAGCAACACACTGAGCAAGACTCAGCGCAATTACTGCACAACCAAAAGAGAGTTGTTGGCAGTAGTCGTATATACCAAGAAGTTTAAACATTTTCTATGGGGAACGAACTTTACTTTGCGTACGGATCATTCCTCTTTAAGGTGGCTACTGAACTTCCGAGATGCTGAAGGCATGTTAGGCCGATGGCTAGCCCATTTATCCGAATATGGGCTTGAACATCAACAGATTCAGCATAGACCCGGAGTTAAGCATTTAAATGCTGATGCTTTGTCTCGAATACCAATCCGGAAATGTGATAATCCGGATTGTACTGATTGTGGAGCTCATAAGGCAGTGTTAGCAGGGATTCGAAGACCATTCGTACCCCTAGTTGCCAGTATACTGGATTGGTCTATGGATCACATACGACATTTCCAGGAAGCTGACTCGATAACTGCACAGCTACTGCAATTAGTACCAAAGGGTATACGTCCAGTTAGACCAGAGGTCTCTCTGGAAAATCGAGAAATGAGAAGGTTTCTTGCTCAATGGACCGAGCTTGAAGTCCGGAAAGGCGTGTTATACCGTTGGAAGCCATGTAATAATGGTGATAGAATCATGCAAGTGGTGATACCACATGCCATGAGACATGACATTATGTACTTTTGTCATGGACATCGGACCAGTGGTCATTTCGGAAGGAAACGCTCGCTAGCACGACTTTCTAAGAAATACTATTGGCCTGGCATGACACGGGACTTGCAAAGATGGATAAAACCCGGACCCGGGATGGGCAAACTTCCCCTATCCCAAGAACTTTTCGGAGTTAGATTCGCAAGAATCGGGGTAGATATTATTAGTGGATTTAATACAACCGCTAATGATAATACCTGTATGATGGTAGTGTGTGATTATTATACGAAATACACTAAAGTATTTCCACTACCGGACCACAAAGCAATTACTTGTGCCGAAGCTTTTGTAAAAGGTTGGGTACTAAGCTTCGGTGTACCATTAATGTTACACAGTGACCAAGGCAGAGAGTTCGAATCAAATCTCTGGCAGGGTATGTGCGAATACTTGGCTATTTGCAAGACTAGAACCAATCCGTATAGACCACAAAGCGACGGATTGGTGGAAAGGTTCAATAGAACCCTCATCCAAGTCCTAAAGTCACTCGTTAATGAACATATGGATGACTGGGATGAGCAATGTCATTTTGTGACACATGCTTATAATAGTACGGTACATTCAAGTACAAATTGTTCTCCGAACCTTTTAGTATTCGGAGAGGATTTGATAATGCCTGCTGACCTAGTTTTTGGAGTCGTAGGAATGGACCCTGAACTACCTTGCCATGTAGTTTTTGTGGAATGTTTAAGAGACAGATTTAGAAAAGCATATGAGTCTGTCCGAATTGATTTGGAGAAAAGTGCCAAATGGCAGAAAGTAGGATACGATACCGATCTAAAACATCGGAAATTCCAATCCGGAGACAGAGTCCTTAGATTACATGAACCACTTAGACACATAAAATTAGCGTCTAATTGGGACGGTCCCTTTACTATAACACAAATTATCAGTGATTGTACCGTAATTATTAAATCTGACCTTGGTCGACTATATAAGTCAAATGTGGCTAGATTAAGGAGATGGTCTGGGAGGGAGACCTCCACAGAAATGTATGGTGAAGGTTCCGAAAGGATCCTGAATCAGAATCGCATAATAGACCAGGTAAAGAACACTACAGTGAAGCGTGGTCAAGGTAGACCCAAAAAGTGTTCCGAATCAGTAACACCCACGCCAACACCGATTAAGCGTGGGGGAGTTAAAAAAGTCTCGGCAGGTGAAGACAGAAAGAAGAGGAAAGGTGTTTCTAAGGCTAAGAAGCACCTAGAGAAAGCTCTTCAGACTGTCAGGTCCGATAAAGAACTATCCGAGAAGGGGAGATACGTTCGCCGCAGCCCCCGAATTGCCCAGAGGACTGCAGTGACCTAACCTGTACACACAACGAGTGTAATGTTTACATTTAGAGGAACGGATGACAACTGACCCTAAAGGCTTATTTGTCGCCCCCGCATGATGTACCAATGGGTAGTGGACGGATAATCCGGTGGATTTGCTTAAGCTTTCCATAATCTCCACTTAAATCCCCAGTCGAGTCATCGGGGTGAGCGATAATTACCTAAAAACAATCAGTTTGTTGATGTACCGCCTGTAGCACGTGCGTTTCCGCATGACGTCACCGTGTCCAGTCTCGGCTGACCTCTCGTGACCTCGCGGACCGCGGGGAAATGACGTCACGAAAGCTGGCCTGTCGCCATATTTGTTTTCGGTAACGTTCAAGACGGTCGAGCTCGCTCCCTTCTTGGATTTTACCGGCTAAGCAAACCCCCCGCTGCTCCTCCAGAGTCCGTTTGTGCCGGCCCCGGCGCCGTAAAAGCCGGAAAAAGGAGTAGTTTACTCCCGTGGTCGATTCCCCAGTCATGGCTGAGGAATCCGTAGCTGCAGCCAAGCTATCCGGTGACCCGGATAAGCTGACTCCGTCCGCAGAAGCTTTTCCGGAAGCTTTGTCGCCTGTTACACAGGAAGAGAGCGAGATGATGGACGTGGAGGAACCCACGGATCGCTCGTTCGAGGAGAAGCTGGCTTCATTCTCACTCAATGAGCCAGAGAAACTGCTATCTCCACTCCCAGCAGAGGGATCCGGAGCGACTGCGAGTGCTGAACCCGCAGCGACAGAGTCCGAAACTACCCAAGTTGACGGACAGAAGGATGAGTGGAAGCCAGCAGTGGCGGAGCCTTTTCCAGCTAGCTATGATGGTCGCTACCTGTATGTCCACCCGGAACTGCAGGCACAAGTGACCTACGCGGACGGGACACCAGTCAGGATGGACCCGAAAGTCAGGATAGCTATCGAGGGCGTCATGGCTCCCGAACAGCTGACCAGGATGCCTCCCGAGTGGCTTCGAGACTGGCCGTGGTTCCAACGGGGACTTATGGTGGACGCCGGTTTCCGTGAAACCGTGTACGCAGCTAACCGAGCCTTCGAGCTCGGAGCGTATCCAAAGCCTGACAAGTCCCTGTGGAACGTCAAGGCTACGAACATTAACTGGGTAGGCTGTGTCTGGGATACCGATGGCCAGACCTACCCACGCCCTAGTGCTATCCGGACGCCGTGCCGGACCACTAAGGAATTCCGGGAGGCCGCTGCTAACTTCGAGCAGTGGGACGACGGTTACTACATAACCGAACAGGAATTGGTGGATGTCCAGAACAATTCACTAATCGGATTGGACCGAGCTGCAGCCCTTCGGACGGTTATTGTCCGCCGCATGACTGCCGAACAGGAGGCACAGGAAGAGGCTAAGAGGGCCGCGGAAGCACCCGCACCTCCTATCCCCGACCTGAAGCTTGCCACCAGAAGCTCCGCCAGTGCTACATCAGCTACCGGCAGCACTACTACTCCAGTAGAAGCCACGACCTCCAGCACATCCGGAACCCAGGAACCGGAGGAAGACTGGAAGGTCAGTAAGAACCGACGATCCGCTGCTCGGAAGCTCAAGAATCTCCCGGATTCTGCGAGAGCCGAGCCGAAACCCAGCACCTCAACCACTGGTAGTACTGCCATGGAGGTTGAGTCGTCTGACGAGGAGTCGGTGCACGAATCCTCGGTTGAGTATGATGAGAAGGCCACTCCATCAACTCAAACCGAGGCCGAACGTTGGGCTAACGCCAAATCCGGATTCAAAACCCGGATCCCGACGTGTTTCTCCGACTGTGCGTACGGAGTTAAGAAGGACGGCTCTACCCTCTATGCCTGTCCAGACTCAATCAATAAGAACGATGAGTCGGATGATGAAGATTGGATGCGCCTTTCGGACGAGGACCCCAATCCGAGCAAAGCCTATCGAAAGATGTGGCTTATGCTAAACCACACCGAAGGGTATTACACTTATACCCAGAGGAGGAAGCTGCGTTGGGCTTTAGAGAAGTGGTACGGTGACGATCAAAAGTCCTGTCCCTTCTCTATCTGCCAGGATGCGAGTGATGTCTCGATCCGGACCTGGAGTACTCCAGCCCGGTTCCAAAGGCATCTGGTAGAGGCCCACTTCCACCATCACCCGGTTTACATTTGTGATCCGAGTTATGGTAAGAAGGGCAAGAAGTGTACTACGAAGGTGCAATACAACCGACGTAGTGATCTGGCTAGACACCAGAAGAAATGCCACGCAGAAGGTTTGGACGGGGCCCGGAAGCGCATCATGGAGCTTCATCAGGAACTCATGAAGGAGTTCGATAGCCTGAGCGAGGATGCTTGGTCTAAGATCCGACCAGGGGACCAAGTCCTCTGCGAAGTTCCGAAGACCAAGGATTCGAAACTCCGAGCAAAGATAGTCCTGACTCCTGGAAAGGGTAAACTGGACATGCACGAGTCTCTCTGGCAGAAATGCGAGGAATCCGGAAAGGATGCAAAGAGAGCTCGTGAAAGGAGCAGGAGAGACCAGAACCGTGGCGGCAATGGTAATGGTCAGAGCACAACAAAACCGAAGGTCAGAGCAGAGGACCGTTCCAGGTCCCCTCTGACAAGGCACCCCGCAGAACAGGCTCAGGGCACTCCGGTGTTCAAGAAGCCTGAACCTGCCGGATACGCTGGAGCCGTATCTAAACCTGGGAAAGTGAGTTCTCGAAACTTTCCGTCCTTAAACCAGGGACCTGGACCTGAGAGCCAGACCTTGGTGGTAGGAAAGGATGGTCGCCTTATGCCAAAGAAGACCACCGCATCTGCTGCCGCCGGATCTGCATCCGCTCCAGCCGCCCTACCAGTTACCTTTACCCAGGAGCAGTTAAACATGTACCTGCAAATGGGACTGAAACAGAACGTACCACCTGCCTTCTGTGTACCAACGACAGGTGTGTCCGGGAGTCCTAAACCCGGAAGTGTTCCACAGGCCGCCTCGACTCCTCCCAAGGCTGTCGCGGCACCTGAGAAACCGAAGGACGCCATTACCATTAAAACTGGTAATGCGGAAGTTTGGTTTGAGAAGTCTCGCCAAGGGGAGGCAGATGTCCAGAAGGCCATCTACACCCATTGGGAGAAGACCGTTCGTGAGAAAGCGATCGAGTTTCATCAGGGTCTCCTAAACGAAACCCTGTTGTGTATGAAACAGGTGGGCGACGCTGAAAAGCAACGTCTCGAGACTCTCATCAGGGACGATGTAAAGGCCCAGGAGGAGGCTGCCTCAGCTGCTCAAGAAAAAGCAGCTATGGATGTACACGTGTTGGAAAAGCGTGTAAAGGAGGAGATCACTCGGAACACCAACCTGAACACTAAGTTCATGAGGGTGTTCGGAGTCGACTTGGACGAGTGGGACGGCACTCCCGAGTCGGCTTTAGCTCTTCTGAAGAAGAAGCATGCTAAGAAATCCGTTTAAAGCATGCTAGGGTTATTTCTTCCATAATTTTTTTCCAACACCAAATGACCAGATATAGTCTTTGCGGAACCCTAAAGGTCTGCGAATGCTTTTACTAGTGCATGAACACCTATGCTATGTGTTCCGGGTTCCTTTGACCAGTCTATTATTCAGGTTGTATAACATTTATTACACCCTGAATAGCCTATTCGGATTTATAATTTCATCCATGAACAATCCGATAGTAGACTTGCTGCTGTGAGACGTATCCGGATGCCAGTTCCAGACTCCTGCTGTTACCCGTGCTAACCAATTACTAGGATGGACTTTACGATTTACCTCTACAACTCATCTGTACTCCCGAATGGACTTATATCACTACTACTATTACTTCCGGATCAACCTATATCGGACTATTATTTTACTTATGTCAACTAAAACTTAAAAAGGATTACGTTCTCTACACAGTTGACACATCCGGACTAATATTCTACAAATCTACACCATTCGGATATACTATAAACTTTAGCACTACTAGAGGATTGTGGGTAGCTGCCCCAAATCAACTACCGTGTTCACTCAATATAAGGAAACTATAAACTTTAGCACGTCCATCCCGTGGTTAGCTGACCACACCTACCTACTAGTACCCGGAGGATACAGCAGAAGACTCCAGCAGCATTTATAATTCCTGTATATTGTATATAATGTCATATTTCTATTTTTCTATAATATTATATGTATGTACATATCCACTAGATACATATTATAATACGGGTACATATACATTTCCTGATACGGATCTCTAATCACTATTAGTATTTATATTATAAGATCCGTTAAACTTCACCAGATAACACATATTATTGTCCTGCGAGACAAATTATATAATAAGTATAATGATCTGGTGCTATAAAAGTTATTAGGTACACGGTGATAATATATTATTATATTCATTACCACACCGTGATGTTTTTTTTCTTTCTTTTTCAAGTGTATGTTATAAATAATCCTATTCGTACTACTCACGGAATCCTTAACGGATTCGTATAATATTAATATACAACATGTCATTAGATAGTGATGTTACTATAACAGTCTTCTTTAAGACTACATATTCAAGATGTTATTTTGTGATATGTTTTATTATCGACAGTTCCGTTACATATAGCTGTCATCATCACATGTATACGATTCATATTACTTGTCTTATTAATTATACCCGAAATATAATACAATATTATGTGGTATAATAATTAAATAGACAGTTCCGTTTCACATAACTGTCTCTTCTTCAAGTAATTCGTATAATATTTCAACATCCTAATCGTTATATGTAACTAAAATTCACTATCGAATATATATATATGACATCTGGTTCACAATTTATTTAGTGCTAATGTTATACCTATGGTTGTACCTCTATTACTAAAGGTTTAGACATGTAGAAATGTTATCCTAGTAATATTATACGTATAACACCCTCCTAAATGTCTGGGGGAGTGGTGTAGAGGTACACTTTACTACCATATTCCACATAACCCAACAGCATGGTATCCTAACCAGCAACTACAACATCAAGCTCAAGGCGCCCCAATGGTGATATTTTCACCAAACAATGCCAGTGGCAGTAAGTTTGTGACCTATGACATTGAACAGCACATGCCGCATGATAAAGTAAAAAAACCCGCCTTGAATGATGTTATTTCTGCTAGCATGGGTCTCTTGAATAGCATGTTGGCTAGAAACTTCCCATGTAAAAACTATGGAAAACATGCTAAATTCCTAACTGACAAGAAAGCATTCTACAATGAGGATGCTCTCATTCAGTATGATCTTGCGATGCGTGAAAGGGGAGAATCGTTTGGTGAACACACATTCTGCTATTTCGATCACGACATCTTCTCAAACAGTGTTGGTCTTGAGAATCTTAGTGCCGAGCACTTATGTAATGTTCTTGGTATCCAGCCTCCATCATCTCAAAGTGGTGCTGGTACTGTTGCAGGATCGAGTAGTAAGAGGAAAAAGAACAAAAAGAAAAAGTCAGATGAAATTCACTTGTAATGGTTCGTATTGACTTATATGTTGGGTGGCTCTTTGGCTCGCTTACCACTAGATGTACCAACACAACACGAGTAGTTCGGGTTGGGCAAAGCCCCAGAAACCCCTACCTCTCGGGTAGGACTTTATTTGATCTCTTTGATAACAAAGTACTAGCGTCTGGACTGGACCATGTCCAGTCCCCTTCTGCCGCTCGTCCGGCTCCTTAGTAGGAGCTGGACGCGAGGCATGGTGCTGCCCCCTCTTGTACCAACGAGGTATCGCAAAGCGACACCTAGCTAGCATAGAAGGAACAAGCACCACACGAACACGTCTCTCGGATGAACGGCACTAATATATATACAATGATGCCGGCCCCTACACCACCCCCACTAGACTTTACCTAGGGTTGGGTGTAATTAATAAGTAACTATTGTTGACTTTATACAGTGGTGTTATAAATAAATAGGTAAGTCTATATATACACAGTTCGTATTAAATATAGAACATTTAAGGGGCATTATAAGTTATATGTACACAATAAGGCATTATCGTATATAACCCGAAGTGTTTATAAATAATAACAAAAGTAGGAAGTGGCCCCTTATGGACCATCGACCTATGGTGGTAATGTTACAAGTGTGTTATTATTAAACATGAGACGCGACGAAGAATATTGGATGTGTAGTAAGGTGATATTAATAAATTTTTACAATGTTTTTACCGACCCGAGGTGGGGTAAATAACCCGAGAAAAAAATTTTGAGTACTTTTACTTACAAGAATATAATATACGATATAAAAATAGATTTATACAAAATATGAAATATAGGTGTCCTACCAGGGTAGCAGGATCACCCTTACAATATACCGGACTTCCGGCGAACCTGGAACGACTGGTTTCTGCAGCTCCACCCGGCGACATATGTGTGGTGGCAAACCACGTTGCTGTTATGATGTGCCCTGATGAAGATGGGAAGATGGAGACCCGGTTAGATGTTGTAGTCCTTTGGGTGTTCGGGTTAGCGTCCATCCTCGCTGCAGGTTACGTTCCAGGTATCAGGAGTCCAGCGTAAGGAACAGTGCCTCTGGCATACTAAATGCATTTACCCTCGGGTACAAGGAGACACCAACAGATGGACACTCAAAGATCTTCAGGATCTGTGTCCATCTTCTCAGCCGGCTCCACTGAGGCAGATGGAGCCGAGCTGCTACAGCTGCTCGTAGAGAGCGCCGCTGAAGCCTCGCTGGGAGTCTCGCTCCCCAAGCTCAAGGCCCTCATCACTGCGGACGGACTGTCCATTGCCTCGGATGCTGGTGCAGCAACCGTGGCAGTTGGGACAGCCCGGGTGTTCCAAGTGGGGGGCGGGAGCAGGAGAGCTGCCGGAACTGGCGGAGCAGCCGGGACCGGTGGAGTGGCCAGAACCGGTGGAGTAGCCGGGGCTGGCGGGGCATCCGGGGGTATATCTGGTACGAAGATAAGAGACGACGGACGGTAAGCCGTCCCACTCCTCCAGATGTTTCCCGAATGCCAGGAAAAACTTGAGGTCAGCCTCCTTAAATCGATGGATATATCTGGAGTTTTCAGCTTCGTGAAACTCTTTAAGCTTTTCGGCTTCCTTCTGTTTCCGCCGGCAGGACTCGAGGGCTTCCTCGACCTTCTTCCTTTCCAGCTCCCTTATTTTCTCTTCCTCCCGCCTCTGGATCTCGTAGACCAGATTGACGGTGGCTTCAGTCATCACACGCCAGTAGTCAACAGAGCAAGTTGCCGCTCTTCCACGAGCAGAATCCGGTCTCGAATGCCTGCTCTTTCACTTCTTTAATGCTCAGCGCGGACCAATTAGCAAGGAGCTCGCTGAAGCACTTGATGGCTCGTTTCCTGGTCTTCTCCAGGCCGATGCCATGGGCCTTCTGCAAATGCAGAGCCATGTCTCGGCGCCGGTGAGTGCTGAACGAGCCATCACAATGTTTACTCGGGCGGTCCCCGAGCACACACATCATCACAGGCTTGTGATGCATATGGTACTCGACGATGTGCCGAGCGAAGCGGGGCTTCGTCTCGAACACCTTCTCACCCGTGAGAGCCAGCTGGCAAGACTCGAACGGGCACCTTCGGCGGTTGCCGGTTGGTCCCCATTGGGTCATTGCCCACTGGACTTTCGTCCGGGCCTCGTAGCTGTAGATTGAGCCTAATTTGGACTTGAGCTGGTCAATCCAAATCAGGTAGAACTTGCCTACTGGCGTATCCGAGGGGCCGGACTTCATCCACTCCTCGTCATCGCTGTCACCGTCCTTATTGACGGCGCTCGGACACATGTAGTGGACTGTGTCGTAAGCACAGTCCGCGAAGCAGCGGGGAGTCCGTTCCTTGAACCCCTCGGCTGCATTCTTCCACATCCACTTCTGATTGTCGTCCTTGGGAACATCCGTGGTCATTTCTTCCCACGTTGTCACGGACTCCAAATCAGATTTGGCAGACTCGGGCAGCTCTGGATCGCTTTCGCTTTCCTCACTGTCCGTGTATATGTTAGCTCCCCTACGGCTGGCTCGGCTGGAGGTGGTAGTACCAGTCGAAGCCTTGGTAGGGGACTTCGCCTTTGCACCCGACGTGCTGGCTGCAGAAGATGCAGTAACCGAGGTGGCTACCGTGGTGGTTGTAGTAGTGGGAGCGGGCGTCTTCGGTTTGCCCTTACCCCTCGGCTTGGTGGGGGGCGTGGGCTCTGCCGGAGACGCTTTCGCTCCATTCTTTTTCTTCCGGTGCACAACCTTAGTCGGTTGGGCCGGAACTTCGGGACTGGAATCCGACTCGCGTCGGCTCCTGTCCACTGTCCGAGGGCTCCTCCTTCCGCTGACCGGGGAGTCAGAGTCGGAAGAGATCTCAGATTTTTGTTGGGCCTGCTGCTTGCGATGGGCCCGGCGAGCCGCGGTGAGCTCCTTCTGCTGCTTGGCAAGCTCGGCTCGCTTTGCCTCTACAGCAGCCTGCTGGCGCGAGATGTCCTCTTCCGAGATCTCGCCAGGTGCCTCTGGGATGTCGGCAGCTGGGTCGGTCTCGGTCGTGGACCTCTCGACGGCGATGCGGACATCCTCAGCCTCCAGATCGCTCTCAGTGAGAGGACCCTTGGGCGCAGGTTTACGGGTCAATCGCTTGACCCGGTCGGTTTCCACCGACGACAAGGTAACTGTGGAGTCTGTATCCATGTCGGATTCGGACTCCCTTAACTCCGCGGCCTTCTGGATGATGCCCGCAGAGATCAAGACGGCTCGAGCTAAATTCTCGTTAGTCGCCATATTCTCCGCCAACTTCAGATAGTTGCGGAGCCAAGAAACTGGCATGTTGTCAGCCAGCTCGTAACTGCACGAGTCCATTACCATAGTCTTAAGATCATCTGGTATGGGCTCGGGCACGCCCTCTTCCACCGCCATGGGCCCGCATCCGAACATGGAGGCGTGCATAGGGATGTACGTACCCCAGGAGGTGTACACGATACCTTCCTGGCGATCAACGTGTGCTAGACGTCTGATCTGAGTCCTGAATCCCGGAGGATACATTGGAATGTCCAGGACATCCACTTTGCTACCCGAAGCGGCTGTTGTAGACGGGCGCTCCGGGCGTGGCGGTGGTGGAGGTGGCATTCTCTCCCGGTCGGTTGCCTCGGCCATAGCCGAGAGCGTCCGGGCGGCCTCCTCTGTCGAAGAATCCATAGATTCCTCGACCCGAGACGAGACCTTCGGGTCCTCGTCTTGTTCCAACGGAATGTTGGCAGTTTGACGCGCAGCGTCAATCGTTCCCTGTGCCATGGCACCGGGTCCGACTTCCAAAATAAATTGGCAAGTTTTGTTGGACTCCTCCCGAAGGATTCGTCCAACAGGGAGGATTTGGGTTAGCTAGGCTAACACGACAGCTACAGGCTGTACAACCGCCGACAAATAACTAGAGCAAAAACGGGTGGCGTCTAACCAACACGAGTCCGCTCTAGTTATGACCAGTATGACGTCAGACCTCTCGTCTCGCGAGATCCCGCCATGGCTATCCGGTGACCTAGTTCCGCGCTTTCCCGCCACACCAGCAGCGCCACCTAGGGAACTAGATCCGAACCAACATTCGACTCGACATGTGAGACGCGGCCTACTACCCGAGTGCTATCGTCTGGAGCTTGGCGGTGTATACAACGCTTCAAAGCGAATGTACCGGTTAATCCGACCGCCACTCACGGGATACAGCCACCCGGGGAGGGCGCGTTCGACATCTCTAGCCGTGGAACGTATGTTGCCTGCCTATGGCGGACAACACGCAGCAGCTCGTTGTGTACTGAGTTAGGTTACAGCAGACCTCAACCGGGGGCTGCGTCTAACGCCTTCGGTTAGCATTTTATTTTTCCCGGCTTTACGTACGGCCTTTTCTGGATCTCGCTTAGTCAAAGCGGGACCCTTCCCATACGTAATGCCTTCACTCAGCGAGACTTTCTTCCATTTCTTACGATTAGTCTTCGTCTTCTTTTTTACTATAACCTCGTCTCCCGGCGTCTTTCTCGGCCGGCCTCTAGGGCGCTTCGTCGGTACTACCACGCTCGGTCCGCTAGGGACAGATACAGGTGGTTTGTAGCCGAACTCCCTCTCCGCCTCTTCGTGCCCCTTCCAGGGCCGAAGTTTTCCGACATTTGTCTTCCATTTTCTACCCGTCAGGCAGTCCTCTATCATCACCGTGGACTCGGAGATGACACGAACGATTTTAAACGGACCTTCCCAAGGCGTTACGAGCTTCAGCTTATCCAGCGGCTCGTAGTACCTTAGTACTTTGTCCCCAACATTAAAACGAATTCGTTTAGCATTGGTGTCATAGCCCACCTTCTGCCACTTCGCACTCTTCAGCAGTTCTTTCCGAACGGCCTCGTATGCCTGTTTGAACCGGTCCCTTAATGACTCTACAAACAGCACCGTGCAGGGCGCCTCCGGGTCTATTCCAACCACTCCATACACTAAGTCGGCGGGCATTATGATGTCCTCGCCGAACACTAGCATGTTTGGGGTGCAGTTAGTTGATGAATGGACAGTGTTGTTGTAGGCATGTACTACAAACTCGCACTGTTCATCCCAGTCATCCTGGTGGGTATTAACCAGGGGCTTTAGTACTTGTATGAGGGTTCTATTGAAGCGCTCTACCTGCCCATCCGACTGTGGTCGGTACGGGTTTGTTCGGGTCTTACAAATGGCTAGGTAATGGCACATTTCCTGCCAAAGTTCTGACTCGAACTCCCTTCCTTGGTCACTGTGCATCATAAGAGGAACACCCAAATGCAGCACCCAGCCTTTCACAAATGCCTCCGCGCATGTGGCGGCTTTGTGGTTAGGAAGGGGGAACACCCGAGTGTACTTAGTATAATAGTCGGTTACGACCATCATACAAGTATTGTCTCGCGGCGTCGTCTTAATCCCACTGATGATGTCTATCGCTACTCGAGCAAATCTGACACCAAACAATTCCTGTGATAAGGGTTGCTTACCCAGGCCGGGTCCCGGTTTGTTTTTACAACAATCCGGGCAAGTGGCGATCCACCGGAGCAGGTCGCCTCTCATACCGGGCCAGTAGTAACGCCTTTGTAGACGCTCTATCGACCTTCTCTTACCGAAATGGCCACTCGTTTGGTGGCCATGGCAATAATACATGATATCCCTCCTCATCGGGGCGGGTATCACTATTTGCAACAGCCTACCGTTGGTGGGAGTTGTCTTCCACCTACATAGTATGCTGTCTCGGATCTCTAGCTCGGTCCATTGAGCCAGCAACCGCCTCGCTTCCCTATCCTCCAGGGAAACTAGAGGCCTTGCCGGTTTAATGCCTGACCGTAGGTATTCCATTATGCGCGCAGTGGTGGGGTCTGACTGTTGAAACTTCTGGATGGTCTCCGGGGACCAATCGAGATAGCTGCATACAGCCTCCTCCCAGGGGATACGGGGGGTGGTATAATTAAATACCAGCCCGGCTACCACAGCATTGTGGGCCCCGCAGTCTTCACATGTGGCATTTTGGCACCTTCGGATAGGCCGTCTTGACAAGGCATCCGCATTGATGTGTTTAGCACCGGGTCGGTGCTCTATTTGTTTATGCTCTAATCCGAATTCGGATAGGTGAGCTAACCAACGTCCAATCATCCCCTCGGCGTCCTTAAAGTTAAGGAGCCACCTAAGAGACGAATGGTCTGTTCTTAAAGTAAAGTCACTTCCCCAAAGGAAATGCTTGAACTTCTTCGTATACACCACCACAGCGAGGAGTTCTCGCTTGGTGGTACAATAATTTCGCTGTGTCTTGCTTAACGTGTTGCTAGCAAATGCTATTGGCACTTCGACTCCCTCTTGGACCTGAGAGAGAGCTGCCCCAATCGCATCATTGCTCGCATCGGTGTCTAAGATGAAATGTCCCTCGGGAGTGGGATATTTCAACACGGGTGTATTCCTAAATAAATCTTTTATTTTATTAAAAGACTCTTCTTGCTCGCTGGTCCATGGGAATGGGTCCCGTGCCCTACCCGGGGTCCAGTGAGCTAAGCACTGCATGGGGAAGCTGACACGAGAGTAATTCGGTATGAAATCACGATAATAGGAACAAAATCCTAAAAATGATCTCACCTCCTTAGCACTCGTGGGTCTTTCCCAATTTTCTACAGCTTCTAATTTTTCCCGATCCGCACTCACCCCGTTAGGAGTAATGATCCTTCCCAAGTATGTAATGGTTTTCTTAAACAAATTACATTTCTTGGGTTTAAGTTTAAGACCGTTTGATAGTATCCGGTCGAGGACTAATTGCAGATTCGCCAGGCATTCCTTGAATGACTTGCCGAACACGACCACATCATCCAAGTAAACCAGGCATTTCTTCCACAAAAGGTCACTCAGTAAGGATTCCATCATAGCCTCGAATGTAGCGGGGGCGTTACACAATCCGAAGGGTAAGACATTATACTCGAATAGCCCCATATGACTGGAGAATGCTGTCTTCTCCTTGTCATTGGGGTGCATTGGTATTTGCCAATATCCGGACTGTAAATCCAAGGTACAGAACCATTGGTTTCCGCCCAAGCTATCTAAAGTCTCGTCTATCCTTGGTAAAGGATACGAGTTCTTCTTTGTTATACCGTTCAATTTCCGGTAGTCGACACAGAAGCGGATTGTACCGTCTTTCTTAGTAGTCATACAAACAGGGCTGGACCAGGGACTCGAGCTAGGCACGATTACCCCTAGGTCCAACTGTTTTTGTATTTGCTCTTCACAGATTAACTTCTTCTTGAGGGGAAGTCTACGATACGGGATTTTAAAAGGTTTCTCGTTGCCCACATCTATGGTGTGCAACACCTTATCGGATCTACCCACCGGGCCTCCTTCCCTACCAAAAGCACCTTCGTACTTTTGTAGAAGTCTCGCTAGGCAATCCTTATCGTCCGTATTCTTTAAATCTGACTGATCAATCAGCTTTTGGAATTCTTCATCCATGGGATGCTGACTAACTGGGTTTAGTGGTTTGTTAAATTTAGCCTCGGCGACATGTTCTACCGAACTCATCCTTCCAACACTGTCGCCTCGCCTCAAATAAACCACCGAACCACTTCGGTTAGTTATGGGTAATACAGACCAAGCTGCATTAGCCACTAATGTATCCACTGAGTCTAACCCGATGCTTGACAAATACACCGTGTCGGGTTCGTAGACTCCAGTTTCATTCCTCTGAGCCATGGACCCGCCACAAAGGACATCGCAAGTGGTACCCGGTGGGATCTTCACTGTATGTACCACTGCTGCGACCGAAGACACCTGTCTCAATACGCATTGGACATGCAAGCCATACGGGCTCCGTATACCCATCGTACCGTCCCTCGGGTCCAAGACGGCCCCGTATAAGCTTGCAAAATCCAATCCGAGGATTCCGTCATCACTAACCTCTGCTATAGTTGGCGAAAGAACAAATTCTTTGCCTCCTATACGGATAGGCATAAACGTCCTACCAAATGTACGCATACTGCTTCCGTCGGCCGTGCAAGCATTTACCCCCGTTTTGAGGTTCTCATGGCTGCCAGCCACCGAATCGAAGAATCTTTTGGACACACATGAATGACTGGCTCCAGTATCCACCAAGAATTCCCCCACCCGGCCTTCCACAGATATGGGTACATACCACCGTCTCCCCCCTAAAGGCGAGGGGTTACTGGTAAACTGGTGAAAGTCTCCCGAATCACCAAGATTCAATCCGAGTCCTCTCAGGAATTCCAGACACGGATGACTTGGGGGAAGGCGTGTCCCACACACTCGAATCAACTCTTTGATCCATCCTTCCTCTCCCCTAGTGCGGCCACTCGCCCCCATATGATTGCTCCTGCACATATCAACACTAGGGTCCCTGGCCCCGGCCGAGGTGCAGGGGTGCGCACCCTCAGCCACCCGGCCTCCAGGTGTAATTGACTCGAAATCTTCCACCGGGACACCCCCGGTAGCATTTTGGCATTCGTTCCCACTCGGGGCTATGTCAGATGCCGTTGACACAACCCCCACTAGTTTTCCACATCTGTGGAATCCGTAGCATTCTCCCTTCCTACGCCGTCGTCTTCGGCTTCATAGAAGGCAGCCATTACCGGCTTAGTAGCGGTACATTCAGATGAGTAGTGTCCCATGCGCTGGCACCTGAAACACTTAACCGTTCGGCGATCCACCCGGGGTCTTTGCCGATTGGCTTGGATGGCATCTGTAATTTTCTTACACATGTCTTCCAGAAGTTTGGTCATGTCCGGGGACTGAGTCTTCGCTTTGTCAGCGCTTACAGTGGGCTTGACCGCCTTCTCGACAGCCTTCGGGTCACTCTTGACCTCGGATGAAGGTCTAGAGTCCCTTTGTTTATTGAAAGATTTCCTGGGAATATACTTCCTACCTGAAGTATTCTTCCTTAATTGCATCGAACAGAAGGTGCCGTCTTCCTGTTCGATATCAATCAATTCGAAGTCGTCTGAGGGAGTATTGACCTCAGACTGCTGGGTCACCGATGCCAGGGGTACCAAGCCGCTGGCATTAGGTATGTCCCCAGCTAACATAGCTCGCTTCTTCACGGCCATATCTATACCATTAAATATGCCGTGTAGTGTTATGCCTTCTTTCCAGGCATCCCTCGCTGCTAATTGTTCATCTCGGTCTCTTAGACCCTTGACGAATTGTGTGATCAAATCGTCCATATACCAGTCCTGGTTTTCAGTACCGGGTCTGGCCTTACTTAGCAGGGCATGGAGTTCCATACCGTATGCTCTGAAAGCTTCATTCGGCTTCTGTGTACGTTTCTTAAAACGGACCATCGGGTCTTCCTTGACCATGTTGCATAACAGTCCACGAGCAGTTTCTACTAACTGCTCAAAACTCCCAACGAGGCCGTACCAGGTTCGCCATTGCTCTACAGCCATGCGACCCGGCCCGCCTTTCAGACATCTCACCAGATGTGGCTTGGCCTCGTATGGGGTCCATCCATTACAATTCATCACATCGATGAAATCTTCAAACCACTCTTTCCATGGTCGAGTACCGTCATATTCTCTAGGAATAACGGCTACCCTTCGGGCAGAATTGTGAGCATACATCAATCTAGTGCATTGCTGTTTGCTCCATTCAATCGCCTTGGTTTCATTCAAGGTTCGATTGCCCCCTATACCACCGAAGCTCGAATTGCCCGGTGGAGGCGGTGGTGGAGGTTGTGTATACGTCCACTGTGTACCACTGTGGTTCGTATAGCTCGCACCACCCTGGTTGGGGCCGGTACCCGAGGTACCGCTATAGCCTGTGGCACCCGAAGCACCGCCCCCCCCTTGCGCACCTTGGTAACCGCCGTCGGATGGCTGGTTTCCCGTTGACTGGCCGCCATCGTTCGATGGATTTGGTTGGGTGTTGTCATTACCAGCACCCAGCCCCGGGTCGTTACTAGGATCCACATGAATGTGGAACCCACTGGTCTCCGCACTACTATCGGAAGCCTCTCTAGGGGTATAGTCCGGGTCCAGGTTGTGGACTATGGGCACTTCACTTATCCGGACTCTACTAGTTCGGCCATGCTTATCCTGGGTTCTGATGTAAACGCCCCCTTGATCTACATTCCGCGAAGCATTATCATTTACAAAAGGATTATACTGCGGATTCTTCGGTGTAGAACAGGAGACCGGGTCGCCCTGTTTCATGAACGTCGAGTTCGGGTTTGTATCCCTACTCGCCGGAGGGGCATGCGTTTGCTCTTGCTCCTGTAAATAACTCTCCATAGCGGACTTATTTATTGTGAGGGTAGCTACGTCTGTAGTCAGGTTTCGCTGTTCCTCCCTTAGCTGTGCGTTTTCTGCCAAGATTTTCCGCCACAGCTCGGTTTCTTTCTTCTTGGGCGATAATTGCCTCTCGCTTAAAAGTATCCTTAAGTAGGCGGTACTTTTCACCCTTCTCTTTCTGAGACTTGTTATATTCACTGGTCTCCTTCCTGATCTCGGCTTGTTCCGAGACCATCTTGGCTTCTGTCTCAGCCTTCCGGAGTTGAAGTTTCTTAAGCTTCTCCTCCATTGCGTGCAACTCCGTTTGTAATTTATTTACATCCCGAGCCTTAGCAACCTCCTCGGCCCTAGCCTTGTCGATTGCTCTAAGTTTACTGGCTTCCTCGATTTCCAACTCAGCCAGCCTTTTTTCTTTTTCCTGTGCGTCTCTCTCCTTCCGCTCCAACCGATGGGATACGGAGGATAGACGATATTTGAGGTCGGATTCTTTTAGAATCGCCTCCTGCTCAACGGATCGTAATTTTCCGATCCGAGACTTAGCTTCCTCTTCTATTTTGGATTGGGCTAACATGAATTGTTCATGTTGCCTCTTTGCCTGCAACTCCACCTGTTCCTTGGCTTTCAAATAGGCCTGAGTATTTTTATACCCGGGACCCATCCGACGTCCGTAGATAGACTTGCGACTGCCTCCAGGGTAAAACATGGAGTCAGACAAGCCTTCGTCTAGAGATCGGCCTAGGTGATGCCTTTCCGAGTTTTTTGGTCCGGTACCACTAGGCTTATTTTTTGCTTTCGCGCCTGGGACTATTGCGTCCCTTTTGGTTTTGCCATCGTCGCTGTCATGATCCGACGATGTCATTAGTGGGGCTACTTCGTTTCCACCACCTGGTGCTGAACCCTGGGGGGTTGCAGTACGCTGCATAGGGCTTTGTGCAATTGGTGTACCCAAGCCGCTAGCCGAGCCTGTTGGTACCATAGGACCTAGCTGGCGTCTGCTAGTTATAACTTGGGACCAATCGCTCAAGTCTAAAGTTGGGGGTCTTAACACACCCCTAAACAATCCGGTATCCATACTCCTGTTTGGGGTGTAGCCAGATACAATTTTACGATGCCATCTCTGGTGGCATTGTCCATCAGGTCGGGTGTAGAAAAAATATTTCGTACACCCTCCTGATTAAACATTTGTTGTTGACCGGGTTTCCAGTCTAACAACAGATGCTGGGATGTGTAATCATCCTCTTCGAATCCCTCTAGCCCAGGGCTGGGGGGATCCGCTTCGGGTTTCCCGAGGCTTTCGGCCAATGTGGCCGCGCACCACCCCCGAACCAACTGGTCACGGCACCAGTGTAATGGTTCGTATTGACTTATATGTTGGGTGGCTCTTTGGCTCGCTTACCACTAGATGTACCAACACAACACGAGTAGTTCGGGTTGGGCAAAGCCCCAGAAACCCCTACCTCTCGGGTAGGACTTTATTTGATCTCTTTGATAACAAAGTACTAGCGTCTGGACTGGACCATGTCCAGTCCCCTTCTGCCGCTCGTCCGGCTCCTTAGTAGGAGCTGGACGCGAGGCATGGTGCTGCCCCCTCTTGTACCAACGAGGTATCGCAAAGCGACACCTAGCTAGCATAGAAGGAACAAGCACCACACGAACACGTCTCTCGGATGAACGGCACTAATATATATACAATGATGCCGGCCCCTACACACTGTTGCTATGCATTTAACGGTGATAATGGTTGTAACGCCAAAGATTGCCCTCACCCACATGTATGTCGCTCTTGTGGGGGTAATCACACAAAACTAAAGTGCACTGTGAAAAAATCAAATGATTGATATCAGGCCTTAGTGGATTCTGATTCAGGGGTCAGTGTCTCCGAGGAGTCTGGCATAGATGGTGGAATTATAAAATCTTCCGATTCTGACAATACCAGTGAACTTGAATATAGTTTATTATGGGATGTCAACAAATTCGTAATTCCTTGTGGTTCAAATCATGTCACTTCTTCAGATTCATTACCAAAGACGGAAGACATTATATTAACTCCTACTATCTACACTTCCAGAATTGTCGATGGTGTTGAATGGTTTAGACCTTGTCCTTTGGATTGTGATTCCGTTCATGTCTTAGATGGCATGTGCCTCCAACTCAACCCACACGCCTTCTTTGATGAATGCATGGGGTTTGAGGAAGTTGATGGTAACTATGCTTATATCCTAGACGGTGTTCGTAACGGATTCAAAATCGTTGATGTGGATTATAATGGTTCTTATTTTCAAAAAAATTTCCATTCCATAATCAAAGAAGGTGTAAAATGCCAAATGGACGATCTGGTAAGGAAGGAGTTAGTTGTCCAGATCTCAATAAAAACTTTTGCTACACTAATTCGTAAGTTTGCTCCAACATATCACAACATGCTCAGGCCTGATTGTTGTTATCAATTAAGGTGTCGAAATCGTAATACCTTTGTTTGTGATTCTCTGAGAACGTGATTTGTCTCAGAATGGTATAGGCCTATACGTAATCGCAGGACTGCCAATATATTTTTAATGCTGAATATTTCAGGAACTAGCTCAGGAGGGCATTTCAAAACCATAGCTATAGATATCGTTTTGAAATGCCGTGCAGGGCGCCCCCCTTTTATTAGTAAACCTAAAATCTACACAGAAAAAAAAATGTTCAAAATCTTAGTCAGATGTTAGTCAAAAAGGCTAACTTTCTAACAATACCTAGTCAAAAGCATGTGCCTAAGTGTCCAAGTTTTTCTTAGTCAAATACGGCTAACCATTAGTCAAGGTGCCCAACTTGCCTTGGCTTGCCTGTTTTGACTAAGATTCCTCAGTGGTTTTGACTAAGTATGCAATCTAATAATGGTGAGTGTAAGGATCCACATCCACCAAATAATTATCTCATCATTTAGGAAGCATACATGTGAAATGCCTCACATCATTTTCATTAGAGTCCCGGAGTCAATTACTCTGGGTTTCCCACAAAGAACCAGATACATCTGTGGATATTTTACTTATCTAGATTCCCACAGAAAAGGTGTAATTATCTGTCTATCTAGTTTATTTAACAAATCATTAAACTATTTGACATATTTTGCCAAGCTTGATGTTATATTGAATTGTGAAAGCCTCAAAATTATAAAGCGCCTGAAAATCACCATCATTTTGACATCCATCGAATAGTTTATGGTACACAGCCACCAGAAAAATCCTGTTTCAAACCACGCTGCCACCTGGTGTGTAAAGGCAATACTATGCCAAAATACTTAGTCAAAGTCACTAAGAGATCTTAGTCAAAGTGACTATGTGAGAGTGACTAAGATAAGTTAGCTTGCCTGAAACTCACATGGATTTTTTTTCTGTGTACGTATCAATAGGTTCGTAGGATGAAAACACGGAATTCTTTATACCTTTTGGTTTACCCTCTAGCCACATCAAACGGGGATAGAGTGGTGTGTTTATTGTGCTCTGACAGGCTTTTGTGTGGGCTTTGTCGTCATGGTGAGAGACCTCCCTGTAGGACACAGAGTATAAGTGATAAAAACCTTAGTTACCTATGTACCACGTCTAGTACCTGTATATATGTTTGTGTGAGTTGGGGGAGGGGGCTGGAGTGTTCATTAAACCCTAAAAGGGATGATACTGCCACTCGTCGTTATACACTAACAGTAACACCTGTAAGGGACCCTTAGACAATGTCAACCCTTATATGTATGAACCCCATACATCCAACAAAGTGTAACTGCAGCACTGCAGCTGGATTTCATCATACAGTCATCCATCGGCCGTCATCCATCATGTTGACATCACATGCTACCTTCTAGGGTTAATATTAGGTTCGCCATTACCCCCCATCGCTCTTTCTATGCAGATATGGTTGTTCGGCAGGTGAGTGATTCAGTGATAACACGTCTATACTTGACTCAGATTAGGCAACGTGGATAAGGCACTGGACAACTGAACATGCCGTACATTCCTTATCAATAGCCAATATGGGCACCACCGACTATAATATGCTAATATTAGCGATGCACACCCACTAATTCTCTCTTTTCAAATACACTTCCCCTTTTCACAATAGACTCCTATAGTTTGATTTATGAATACGGGTAAGCCTATCTCTTTGCATTTTCTTTCATACATTTGTGCCCAGAGCTCTGGTACTTGGATAATACACGTATGCATGATGAAATCTATATGTAGATCTAGGCCTATTTGTGCCAATGAGTCATGCTGGTTACTATGGACTTATACACACACCCCTCCTGATGAGACCTGTCAGTGACCAACCACACACATATAGATGTGATTCAATGGACAGTGATATTTATTCAATGACCCGTTTTCATATTTTACTCTATCAGAGATTACCATGGATTCAGCTGATGCACCTTTTATATTCAAAACATGGAAAAGTATCTGTATGTTGTTAGGGACAAAAAGTTTTTTTTTTCATAAATATTTTCATAATTTCTTTTGCATAAAGATTTTTTGATAGAATAGTTATTACCTTTCTATTTGGTTGGAGATATATATCCCGGTCCCTACACTTAGTACATTTAGGGTACGTCGCCTGCGTTCTAAAAAAAAACATGCGAAGTAAGTTGTTTTTTCACATACCATACCTCCTATGTCCCTTAATTTCAGAATAAGGGGTCCTTTTCTGGCCAAATATCAGTGGATTTCAAATCAATGACTATTAACATGATAAAGCCTCTACAGTTCAACCTGGCATAGGATGTAACAGAATGCACCTCATTATTTTATACGTTATTGAAGGAGGAAGAAAGAAGAAGGGAAACACCTCTTCTGTGGATATTCAATGTACTCATATATCAATATCTGTGACTTTGTGACTGACTGACTAACTTTGTGATAAACCCAGAGCAACTAAGCTGAGGATTGTAAATGAAAATGAGGCATTGAACCTGCTTCTCAAGTAGAGAGGCTCTGTTCTGAGTATCATGATCTATGTGGGGTTTACACTAACCATTTCGGGTGTTATAATTATCTAGCCTACTAGTTATTATAATGGTATATATTGTAGCGGTTCTGCTACTCAGGTGTCTGCTACACTGGGACTCACATAGGGGGCAGGCCTGCATAGTCTCACCTAAGTCACCTGACCCCCTCCCAGGTAGCCACCACACACACAAGGAGGCCACCATATTGTTTTGGTTGGACCCCAATTTTTTGGGATTGGAATTGGATTACCATGCCACCAAAGGGTTAATCCCCCAGGAACTGCAGGACATGTGGTTACAAGCATGTGCCTCCTACAGGCAAGAAGTGTGTTTTCAATCCAGCCAATTTATCTATGAGCCAACATTTCAATTAAAAAGAAAGAATTGTTATATGCTCAACAAAAAATCTCTATATCATGGCTAAGGCAATTAAGAGAAATCAGGTAAGTCAGGCAGTTTTCCTAAGGGTGAGATGTAAACTCCCAAGAAAACCTTGGTGGTTTGGGGATGTGCAAACTCCCAACTTGGATTAGCAATTCCAACAAATGTTAGCCAGAGGCCTAAGATATTCAGAATATACATGTATAACCACCATTGGAAAGACGTAAACCCACTTTGGTAAGGAATTAAATTGGCTGTGACTAAGCCCCCCCCCCGCCGCAAATTTGAAGGTACGTTCACTTATCTAATTGACCCATTGGTTTGTTGTAAGTGCTTCTGATTTCCCCACCTAATTTGAAAAAGTCATCCTTCCTTAGCCCCCCCCCCCCTTATCAGGAGCTTAATTCAAAACATCCTGGGATCACGACCCCAGTGATCTTAGGAATAAATCAGCCTTATCCTATTAAGCGATCTTAAGAGTTGACTGGGTTCACATATCCTAGCCAGCACTAAGATCGCATCGATCTTAGCCTCAGCCCTCCTACACTATTCCAAGAAGAACTGACTAGGCACAGGGGTAAGAGTCCCAAAATAAAGGAATAGCTGTGGAGTCACTCTTCTTCACAAGAGTGCTTATACCATCGTTCCCCGTCCCCATATGGGCTAACAAAAGAGCACTGGGTGCAGTTGACCCCCGTACAGTATTCAAGAGTTGTTCCCATGAATGTATGCCCTCCCCCCAGGACAAAGAGAGAGAAGGGAAGAATTACCTTACAGTGCACTTAACGCATAAGTAGCCCTAAGAGCCCTCAAGGACACTCAGCAAAAGTCCTCCCTCCCCTCTTTATGTATGCAGCAGGCTATTCACTCTTTCGATCAGGAGTGTTCCTTGTAAGTGCTCTTGTACTCAGGTGAAACCACTATGCATTTCTTTCACTAAAATCGCAGTGATCTTAGTGGTGGAAATGGAATAGTGAAGTGATCCCAGGACTAGCTATTCTGGACAGGCCTGCAACCACTGCATTACATAGGGTAGACCAGCCAGGTCTTATGATATGTGCCTACACTAAGACCGCTGGGGTTGGGATCCCAGGATGTTTTGAATTAAGCTCCAGGGGTGGGCAGCTGTCGCAATGTCGCAAGAAAGGTGCAACAGAGAGATTGAGAAATGCAACAGTGACATTGGAGATGGTATGGGCTTTCTAAATCTAAAAGAATTTTGTAAATATTCCAACTAGAACCAAAGTTATGAGCTTTTTGATAATATATGCCCTATACCCCCTAAAATATAAAGAACACTGTCCAAAATAATTCAATACTTCCTTATAGTAGGCCCTATAAAGTCTAATTGCCATTCTGAAAGGGAGATGTCTGAGGAAAATATGGTGGAAAACACTTCAATACAATTATTAAAGGATTGAACTGTTACTTTTCCTTGGGGCAGAGTATGCCGCCACATCCCTTTAAAACACAAAATTAGTTACATAGAATCTTGATATTCCTGACTGTGATTTCGCCTTGAGGTCTAAATAGCTACCAAAATCACAGAACTCTCACTGTCAGCTTGGAGAAATATACACCTCATTTTCTCCCAAATCCTCTAGAATTGATACTTGTTCAGATCTAATAAAAGGAAGAATCTGAAAATATTCTATGCCTCAAAAATTCATATAAAAGGCAGTATCTGAAGATTTTCTCACAGCAATGTGCCTCCAAAAACCCTTAGATCACACCAATTTTAAAGGCAGAATCTGAAGGTTTTCTTGCAGCAGTTTGCCACCACAATCCCTATAGGTAAAATCTAAAATATTTCTTGAGTAATTTGGAGTTATTTGTCTCTATATCAGTTAGAACACCAATTTAGGTTTGCAGCAATCTAAAGAAATTGTAATTGATCTTGGAGCAATTTGCCCCAAAAATGCTGCAAACCCATTCATTTTAAATGTAAAATTTGAAACTTTTCTGACAGCAAATCACTAACCTATTCCTCTAAAACGTTTTAAGGTAAAATCTGAAAATTTCCTTGGTGTACATTCTCCTTAATCTTCTAAAACGTAACCTATCTAAAGGCACAGGACCTGAAATGTTTGTTGTTTTTTGGTTTTTTTTTGGGGGGGTAGAAGTAGAAGCTGAAAATTTTCTCAGCGATATGCCCACGAATCCCATCGCTATGATGATTTGTATATTTGCTCCATCACTTTGCGTTATACCCACCCCTGCTTATTCGTTTTTTTTTCTTATGTTTTTGAAAAATTGAACCACAATATCCATCAGATAACGTGCGGCTTTGGCACAGGGATTTAGATAGGATTTAGAAGAGTTTTCCATTTCATGTTTTACACAATTCCATCCCCATAAATAACAGAGGAATACGGGCAACAATTGCTCTTTTAAAACTCAACAACTGAAAACTGAAGTATGTGATTTCATTTTCGGATTAAACTAGGCCTACATTGTTAGGTGCATCTTACATTTCAACTGCCTCACATGCAGTGCCCATACATGGACAGGGTCATACCCCGGGGATCATACAGTTTCTTCTGGTGACTGGGAACACATGGTCAGCAGCATTCTTTTATGCCATTCCTACACTCGTCACTGGTGATGGGCAGTCATCAGCCTTATGACTTTTTCTATGGTACCCTTAGACACCTGTTCTGTGGTTTTCTAGTCTGAGGGTAGTAAATGAAGGCAAGAAAGTCAGTATAGTATTTGTGTTATATATAACCTTCTTTACTATATAAGAATTCTATTCTATATTTGTGGAATATAGAAAAGAAGCAGGTGTGAGCATGGAAGCGCCACTATAAATTATCAGAGTCCAACTTAGGCGTAATCTTGAAGTGTATGTGGTTTATTGAGTAAGTATATCAATAGTGACCACCTGGAGGCAACTGAAGATCTCCAAGGGCTACTCCAGGGTTTATATCCCAACCCTGGGGCAGAACAGGGTTGGGATATAAACAGTGTGTCCATGGTCACTGATTGGTACATACAGTAAACAATGCATATTATTGGTGGGGATTATAACATGATAGTAAAGCTAGCTGCTGATTGGTGAAAAGGAAGCAGCCGGACCTTTTGGTCCAAAGTTTTATGCACATGTCCATATATGGTAAGTATATAATTCATTAAGGTGTGAAAGCTCTTGTCGCTTTCTGACACCAGTTTTATGTATATGTCCATATTTGGTAATAAGGTAAAGGTAGAGCTTTAATGCTTAACATCTTATGAGGGTATAATTCTTTGGCTTTCACACTGAAAACATGGAAGATCCGAAACTAGTCAGCTGTGACCACTTTAGGTCCTCAAGTTGACGATACCTAAAACTACAGCTTTAGGTAGTCAAAATGAGGACTTTAGGTCGTCATCCTGACGACCTGAGTCATCAGGATGACAATACTGACAGTACAGAGTCGTCATATTGATGACCCAGGTCGTCAGAATGACGACTTAAAGTCATCATTTTGACTACCTAAAGCTGTAGTTTTAGGTATCGTCAACTTGAGGACCTAAAGTGGTCACCGCTGACTAGTTTCAGAACTTCTAGGTTTTCAGTGCATAGAAATTATGCGGGTGCGGCGGTACCAGCATTATTGATGGATTAATAAAGTCCATATTCCATCTGTTACATATTTCATATAATACATCATAATATATACAAGTATTAGTAATATATTCTTGTTATAATGTGTATTTGTACTTATTGCGGACTATTTACCATCTGTGTGGTTATAATTCATTCATATATAATATAATATCACATATCAATATTAATAATCATAATTGTTACGTAATAATACCAATAGCGGTCATAGATAGCTGGATGTGGTGGATAGTCGGGTGACACAGGGCTTTTGATAAGGAATAGAAAAGAATCTTGCCCCGCAGGGTCATTAATAAGGAATCATATAGAAGCTTAAATCTTAAACCAATGTGGAACAAAATAATTATGCCCCGCAGCCTGGCGCAGGACTATTAATTCAAAATTGATTCTTATGAGGAATAGAAAAGAATTTTGCCCCGCAGGGGTATTAAAGTAAAATTGATACTTCCAAGGAAAAGAATAGATGTTGATAGCTAGCCCTGTGAGGCAAAATATTATTCTTTCTCTATAGGGCATAGTACTGAGGCCTAGTGCGTCCGCCATTGCTTTATCTGGGAGCTGGCGAGATAAGGACTGATAACAACCAGCATGGTGGGTACCAGTATTTACATAATGTACCCAAAAAATTCTGCAGTGAATGGAGGGAGGAGGCATCTCATTGGTTGGTATTGTATCCTGGGTAAGCCCTATATAATAGGTATCAATTTTAGATTCATAACCCTGCGGGGCAAAATTCAATTTCAACCCATTCTATAAGAAAGCAGCTTCTATAAGTAGTTCAGTGAGAGAGGGTCATAAGGTGTTCTGATGACTGCCTATCACCAGTGAAGAGTGATGGGAATGCCATAAGAAGAAAACTGCTGATCATGTGTTCCCGGTCACCAGAAGAAACTGTATGACCGTGGGTGTTTGGGATCCGCCTGACATTCGAAGTACTATATGCTAAATTGAGGACACAAATTTTGGGACATTTGCACATGGCGTGTCTAGCATGTAAGATGCAACCTGAGTTGGATGAAATGCTATAAGGTACATCTGAACCTTGATTTTGAGCAATTTAATATACCCAACCTATAATGTGACCCCTCTTTGGGAGTTTCCATAAGGCGAAATAAGTTTTGGGCTGGCACACTGCTTTTGCCAGTGTAGAATCTTCTAATGCCAACCATCCTAAAGCTACCCCATCATAGTTGGGGGGGGGGCAGACAGCTGAAATATTGATATTCGAAAATGTGCTGGTGTTGAAAGCAGCACGAGGTATCAGATGGTGCTCCTGATATTTAGTGTTTTAGGTAATGGCAATCCTCTAAAAGCCGTTAAAGTAGTCCTGTCCCTCCCTAGTTTTTTTTCAATAATCAAAAGGACTTTTCAGGCCATGGGCAGGGGAACAGAAGCTGAAGGATGACCCTATTCAGCAAAGGTAACTTTCCAAAATCCTCAGGTTCAGGAATCCATATCTGGAGGACTGCAGGACCTCGCATAGAATGACGTTCATCTTCAAATCTGAGGCTTCCTATGCCTAATAGAATATGCGCTGTAAGGATATGATATATATATATATATATATATATATATATATATATATATATATATATATATATGGGACTATATACACCCGTGTATATATATATAATTAATATGTGCAGTGGTTGGATCTACTTTCCTCCAGGGGCGCGCATTGGTATGTGTGACGTCACCGTAAACATCCAGCACCTATATAAGCTGCGGGATCCAAATTAACCGTCAGTTGGCGTGTTTCCTCAGAGCGGCACACACCACGTTGGGTGGTGCCGGGAATTTTAACGGTTTTATCCGTTTTTCCAAGTTAATACGGTATTTAACCTATCATTATGGGTAGGAAAGGAACAACTAGCGGCATACGAAGGTCCAAGACCAAGAAGTCGCCTAAAAAACCAGGGAATATTGCCAACTCTAGGACATCGAGCAGTGTAGATTCCAATGGGGGTGGTCATGGATCATCTTCCCCAACCGCTACTGGGGGTTCATTGGATTTACCTGTTGACCAGACGTATATCGGGGAGCTGGAGGAGCGTACTACTCGCATGGAGCAACAGCTCGAAGATATCCGGTCTTTATTGGAGAACCAGGCGGTTAATCGAACAAATACTTCAACAGCGACTGGCGAGGCTGAGACGGGTCGTGCACGTGGTGGTGTTGATAAACATTCCACAGTCAACATGGTAACCAAGCAACGGGGGCGGGGCCGACAGCGCTCGCCTGACTACCGGGGTCTCCACGGCGACAGGGCAGGTCGTCGCCATCTTGGATCTTCGAGTAGGTCTTCTTCGTACCGTAGTGTTTCAACGGATTCATCGGGTTCTATTGGATCTAATGCCTCAAGGAGTAATCGTCGACATGCTACAAAGTCTAGAGGTACGTTTGACCAGAAAAATTTCTTGAAAAAGGGTGAAAAAATGGACAGTATCGAGAAACTACTGATCGTTAACGTCAGAATGGTTAAGCAATTGTTAGAGGAGGGTGAAGACGTGTTCGATGTGGTTAAGCATATTGAAGTTCTGGTAGAGAAATCTTCTACCAGGATATACACGTTGAAGGCTCTCGTAGCATATGATTCAGCGGTCAAGAATAGAGCCAATGTTGAAGGAATGGTATCGTTTGGTGATGTTAAAAGTGAGGATATTCTTAGGCACCTGTCTTATGACGGAACGGTGCAAGCTCAGAAAGCGGGTGGGGCTAAGCCTAAGTCATTCAAATCAAAACAATCTAACCGAACATGTTATGCCTTCAATAGGGCTGAAGGTTGCAGGGAAGACCCGTGCAGGTATCGGCATATTTGTGAGATTTGCAACTTGTCAAGCCATGGCAAAGATAAATGTCAAAAGAACAAAAAAGATTAGGAATTTTCACTTAGGCAAGGTCCTACGTTAGAGTCTGAATTTTTGATGCCTGATTTTAGTGTAGTACATGTGGTAGACCTTCCTGAGCCTCCCGTTTCAATCATTCCGGGTGAAAATAATGAAAATGATGTTAATAGGTCTTGTAGTTTCAACAAGAATCCTTTTATGTCCTATAGTGGCCCAGTACAGGGCGAATTTGAACCACTGGTTACTGTGGAATGTGTTAATAGACCTAGCATCAGGGTCTATGATAGTTGTGTCAATGGTATCTGCGAGTGTGAGCATTTCATTTATGGTAGGAAGGCTCAAATTTTACCGTGCAGACTAGCTAGTTTTCTGAGGCAGTCAGATATTATTAATATAAGTCAGGTGGAATCTGATTTTCTATGGTGTGGTTTTACCGAGGGGTTCAAAATAGTTGACCCAGATTGTAATACAAGTTATGATTGTAAAAATTATAAGTCTATCATAGAGGGTAGATTTTATACCGAAATGTGTGGTATAATTGAGGATGAGTTAGCCCAGGGCTTGGTAACGAGGACAGTTTCAAAACCTAAATGTATTCACTCCTTAGGGGGTGTGGAAAAATCTAATGGTAAACTTCGTCCCATCACCGACTGCAGCATGCCAGCGGATATCTCTATTAATAACTTTATGAGTACAACGTCCAAAAGTTTCTCCTATAATTCCATTAACACGGTTACATGTCAACTTGATAGAGATGACTTTATGTGTGTAGTAGATTTAAAATCTGCTTATAGAAGTATTAATGTTTATGGTCCGCATATAGGCTATCAAGGGTTCAGGTGGAATTTTGGTAATGGTGACGAGTTTTTTGAGAGTAACCGTTTGACATTTGGTCTAAAGTGTGCTCCATATATATTTAGTAGAATATCTGATTTTTTGACTGCTGTAGCTAAATTCTATGGTGTAGATAGGATAGTAAACTACTTGGATGATTTTATTATCATAGCCAAGACAGAGGAGGATTGTTTACGTAAAAGGAACATCCTAATTGAGTGTATGGAATATCTAGGGTTTGTTGTGTCGAAAGAGAAGGTGACCGAACCCAGCCAGGTGTGTATTTTCTTGGGTATAACCATTGATTCTACGGCTATGGAGTTGTCGCTTCCACAGAAGAAGCTAGATAAAATGAGCTCGGCTATAGACGAGTGTTTGGGTAAAAAATTCGTATCTAAGAAGACATTACAAAAGATTGGTGGTTTGATGTCCTTCTGCTCCCAAGTAGTACGTGGTGGCAGAACTTTCAGCAGGAGATTGTTCGATCTTTGTGCTAAAGCCAGGAGTAGGGGTGTTATTAAACTTAATGAGGAAACTCAGAATGACCTGCTGTGGTGGAGGGATTTTTGTAGAATTTTCAATTGTAGGAATATTATTCTAAATGATAATGAATGTACCCCTATGTATTCCGATTCCTCTGTACAGGGCTTTGGGGCCTGGTTCGATAAAGACTATTTTTATGGTACTTGGAATGACTCTAATCCTATGGTAGACTGTACAGGTCATTTCGTTCATGCCCCTAGCCTTGATAATATCAAACTTCACCATAGAAATATAAATGTTTACGAGCTGTATCCTGTAATGGTAGGCCTTAAGCGCTGGGTGAAAAAGTTTTCTAATACCAGAGTTCATTGCATCACGGATAACATGCAAGTCTTGGCCATGTTGAATACCGGTAGGTCCAAGAATAAGTTGTGTATGTCCTGGTTGAGGGAAATTTTTTGGCTATGTTTTATACATAACATTGAAATATATTCTACATATATTAGGTCGGAGGAGAATATTTTAGCTGACCATTTGTCTAGGCTAAATTACAGAGGTGTCCCAAAGAAATGTAGAAATGTTTTAACTGAATATAACATGTGCTGTTATAATTCCAGGCCTGAGGGAGCTAGAGCGGAGAAGGAGAAGGTTTTTGTATAGGGGCGTGGCAGAGTCCACACGTAAGGTTCGCAAACAGCAGTTTAGTAGGTACAAAAAATTTTGTAAAGTCTTTGACCTCATTCCCCTACCATGTTCTCCTTCTCAAGCCTCTTTGTATAGTGTATACTTAGCAGATAAAATGAAACCTGTATCTGTTCGGAACTATTTGTCCGCGTTATGGTATTATCAGAAATTAAAAGGTTATTCTGATTATAGTGGTAATTTTATTGTAAAAAAGACACTGGATGGTATTGAACGTAATTATAAATGTTCCTCTCTTAAAACTAATCCTTTTACTCCAAGTGATATGCTGAAGATCAAATCTAAGTTGGATTTGTCTGTGTATGAGGATGTAGTCTTCTGGTCAGCTATCCTATTGTGTTATCGAGGTGTGTTCAGGGTGGGTCATGTAGTCGATTCCCCTCATAACTTTAAAGCCAGAGATGTTTCTTTGTCTGTTGATTGCATTCGCATTGATGTTAGATCTTCTAAAACTGACCAATATGGTAGGAAACCTTATGTGGTATATTTGAAGAGAAATGATTATTCTGGTCTATGTCCAGCTAGGTATTTGGGAATTTGTAAAAAATCTAACAGTAAATTATTGTTCACTATAGGTAACAAACCTTTGACTTATAACTATGTTAATACCAGGTTGAAGTCCATTTCTTTAGACTGTGGTATTCCCTACAGAGTTTCAACTCATTCACTCCGACATGGTGGAGCAACTTTGTTAAAAGATTCTGGTTTAAAGGTCAATGATATTAAAAAGAGGGCAAATTGGAAATCTAATGTTGTGTATAATTATTTGCATGATTCTAAACAGGACCTGTTAGCTCTGGATGTGATGTTATAGTGTGGAATGGTGTATCCATTGTGTTTGGCGTTTTTTTGGCATGTATAGAATTGGTATTGACCAGATCAATTCTCACCAAACCCACTGTCTCCTTCCTTATTCCACTTGTGATATTATTATAATATTTATTATAATATTTGTTATCATTATTATATACCCAACGAACATTATTAACTTATGGGACTATATACACCCGTGTATATATATATAATTAATATGTGCAGTGGTTGGATCTACTTTCCTCCAGGGGCGCGCATTGGTATGTGTGACGTCACCGTAAACATCCAGCACCTATATAAGCTGCGGGATCCAAATTAACCGTCAGTTGGCGTGTTTCCTCAGAGCGGCACACACCACGTTGGGTGGTGCCGGGAATTTTAACTTTTAATCTTAGCTTGTATATATTGTATTTACATTGTTATATTGTATCTATTATTGTATATATTGTATTTATATTGTTATATTGTATTTATGTATTGTATTATTAAATTATTGTCTTATTAATAAAGGCATGTATAGAATTGGTATTGACCAGATCAATTCTCACCAAACCCACTGTCTCCTTCCTTATTCCACTTGTGATATTATTATAATATTTATTATAATATTTGTTATCATTATTATATACCCAACGAACATTATTAACTTATATATATATATATATATATATATATATATATATATATATATATATATATACCTGGCAAGATACTTGAACGTCTTATTCATACAAAAATCAGTTCTCATTTAATTACTTATAATATTTTATCGAAATTTCAAGGAGGTTATAATAAAAATCGACTTTAGATACCATAACAGTTCTTGTAGATGATATATTAAGAAATAAAAATCAAATAATATTACTCTAGCTGCTTTCATAGATATCAAAAAAGCTTTTGACTCAGTAAATCATAATATCCTTCTAGCCAAATTAGAACAATACGGTATAAGGGATAGAAACTTGATGCTGATAGAAAACTACCTTTCCAGAAGACAACAGTGTTCAATTGCAAATCATGCTAGATCAGGTTATAGAAATTTAACATGTGGGGTACCACAAGGGTCAATTTTAGGTCCTTTATTTTTCCTATTATATATAAATAATTGTATCTCTGTAAATGATACTCATAAAACTTTGCTATACGCAGACGATTCAGTTCTATATGTATCAGGCAAGGATATAGATCATTTAGAAAATGCTCTAAATAAATTTTATTCTTGGGCCTCAAGTAACAAACTGACAATGAATGAAAATAAAACAAAAATTATGACCTTTGCCCCATCTGTAAAACTGAAAAATCTGAGAAAACCAAATATTGTTATCAACAACAAAGCACTTATGAATGTAGCTTCTTACAAATACCTTGGTGTTAGACCCTGAATTGAAGTTTAATATGTACAGAGAATAAACGGTGACCATAAAAATAACGGGGAAAGTTTGGCATCCATTGTTGCCAGTGAATCCCCGTTTGATCTATGGTAGAATTTTTACAGTGTGTCCTCAATATACAGGCCAGTATCCAGCCAACGTCAGGGTGTGCCCCTGAGTTAATATATATATGCATTTTGCATATCATTTTCTTTCGCCACCACCTTATCATGTATTTTATATGAGATCACGGCAGTAAGCTTTATCATCATGATACCTCACCTGTCATTAAGCCTTAGTCTCCAGTAGATGTTAGGATACAGAATTCCAATAAATGATTAAGAGAAGAGCACTTATGTATAGGAATATATGTTTTCCAAGTTTCGGGTATTAGCCTTATCTCACTGCTATCTCCACATACATTGTACCTCGCCCCCCCCCCCCACCATCCTCTCCCCGAATACACACGTCCAGGCAAGTTACGTGTGACTTTTCTCTTATTAATTGTCTTTACAACTGACTCTGGGCACATAATAAATCTACAATGTGACACATGTATGTAGTGTTGCATACAATGTGCGACGGTGACACCGATTTGTTTTTATCTATTTTTCTCCTCTATTGGTCTAATATACTTTGTGGGAGTGTGAATAAGCACACAAATCTCAACACACTACTGAGTAATAAGGGCACCGTTCAGATATTTAAATCAAATGATATCAGGATCCGAGGCAAGATGCATGACCACATCGTATTACAAGGGTTTGATCATCAGAACTGATTTGTGTTTATTTGAGCCCTGAACTTGGATTATTTGAAAAAGTGGTCTAGGAAACATAGACAATATCTCGAGGTAGCCAATAGGAAATATCATTTTGATTATTGCATACATTAATAATATTCTAACAAATTTCACATCTTGATGGTTGTTCATCGTTGGGAAAACACAAGCATGTTGTTTAATGATATGGCTGAAAGAAAAAAAGTTCAATTATCATTCGAAGTAACAAGGACTGGCAGCGTGTGGCTAGTGCCGTTACAAAGTAACAAGGACTGGCAGCTTGTGGTCGGTGCCGTTACAAAGTAACAAGGACTGGCAGCGTGTGGTCAGTGCCGTTACAAAGTAACAAGGACTGGCAGCGTGTGGTCAGTGCCGTTACAAAGTAACAAGGACTGGCAGCGTGTGGTCAGTGCCGTTACAAAGTAACAAGGACTGGCAGCTTCTGGTTGGTGCCGTTACAAAGTAACAAGGACTGGCAGCGTGTGGTCAGTGCCGTTACAAAGTAACAAGGACTGGCAGCGTGTGGTCAGTGCCGTTACAAAGTAACAAGGACTGGCAGCTTGTGGTTGGTGCCCTTACAACTCTCGCTACATCCGTCAGTCTATGAAGGGTCAAAATGTCATACTAGACCAGATATCTTAATCATTCGATAATTACAAGTTACATAACACTGGTAACCTCATATGTATTGATATGGCTGAAAGAAAAAAAGTTCAATTATCATTCGAAGTAACAAGGACTGGCAGCGTGTGGTTAGTGCCGTTACAAAGTAACAAGGACTGGCAGCTTGTGGTTGGTGCCATTACAAAGTAACAAGGACTGGCAGCGTGTGGTCAGTGCCGTTACAAAGTAACAAGGACTGGCAGCGTGTGGTCAGTGCCGTTACAAAGTAACAAGGACTGGCAGCGTGTGGTCAGTGCCGTTACAAAGTAACAAGGACTGGCAGCATGTGGTCAGTGCCGTTACAAAGTAACAAGGACTGGCAGCTTCTGGTTGGTGCTGTTACAAAGTAACAAGGACTGGCAGCGTGTGGTCAGTGCCGTTACAAAGTAACAAGGACTGGCAGCGTGTGGTCAGTGCCGTTACAAAGTAACAAGGACTGGCAGCGTGTGGTCAGTGCCGTTACAACTCTCACTACATCCGTCAGTCTATGAAGGGTCAAAATGTCATACTAGACCAGATATCTTAATCATTCGATAATTACAAGTTACATAACACTGGTAACCTCATATGTATTCAAAGCATTTTTTTCTGATAGTAACATATATAAACATTTTAGCGATCAATATTAGATACATCACTATTAAAAAGTAAAGAAAAAAAACAACAAATAAAACATAGGTATATCCCGTCTCATTGTGAATTGTTATTATAGGTTACCAAAATATATAGGGAAGCTACACTGAAAACATGGAAGATCCGAAACTAGTCAATGGTGACCACTTTAGGTCCTCAAGTTGACGATACCTAAAACTACAACTATAGATAGTCAAAATGACGACTTTAGGTCGTCATCCTGACGACCTGAGTCAATACCTAAAGTTGTAGTTTTAGGTATCGTCAACTTGAGTACCTAAAGTGGTCACCGCTGACTAGTTTCGGATCTTCCATGTTTTCAGTGTACAATATATATGAATAGTTGAGAGATCGTCGCAAGTTTTATAATTCTATATGATGCTCACTCTTTCAAGCAGAGTTCCTAGATGTGCATTAGAGTGCCAACTTAAAGGTTGTGCTGGTGGGCGTTTTAGTGCCGTCATATATGGCGGTATAGCCTAGTTCCGAGTGTAGATATGAAGGTGCTCCGTGGTGTCGAGAATGAATTGATGCTGTCTTTTTTTCTACAAGAGATGTAGTCCATCTTTGTGGAAAATGATATAGATGCACGGTGCACCCTGATACATGGGCCGCTTGGTGCAATGATACCGAATCTATAGATAAGTTCTCAACTATAGCCACCAGTATAGACTCTTATCTGCACGGTGACATCTGAGGTGCTCCAAGTCACAAAACGCGCTCATCTTGCAAATGTCATGAAATGGTGTGTTTGGTGGTTGGGGGGGGGGTGTCATCTGGTGTTGATATTTCCCAGCAAATTGTCGTGAGTCCTCGTCAACCTGTGTGAAGTGGCTCACACATGTCGCTAGATGGAACACGACGTCGTTATAGCACAAGATCACCAGGAATAGCAATTCATGTGATGGAATAGCAATGCCATGTGAGTCTAACACACAGTGGCGAAAGATGACGGAATGAGTTATCACTCAAAAAGGAGTCACCATTGATAACCAATCATGGCGACAGATGACGACAATTTGCTGGGTTCTCCCCGGAGTAAAAAAGATTGACAAAAATGATGCTCATGACTCAGGGCTCTTAAAAAGGCGGAGACAATATATGTATCAAATGTCCCCAGTACATCGGCACAAAAAAGGTGACAGAGTGACGCCCCATTGGGGCCGTTCAAATATTATGTAACATTAATTAAGGGGGGGGGGGGGTCATGAAGTTTGTTACACTTGGTTACAGGGGGAGGGGGGGTGTCTGCCCAAGTGTTTAATACATAACAAAAATGAAGAGTACATCCCATGGCAAAAGTAGACAATTTATAAGCATTTTAAGGTGATTTTAGAGATCTTCCTGAAATTCTTGTCAAATTGAGGGGGTCAAATGAATTTAGGAATATTGATCAGAAAAACCCACATATCCGGATCATTACTGATGCGTAGGTGGGGGGGGGGGTCTGACTTGTGTTACACAATTAGGGAGGGAGTTCATCATTTTGTTACAAAGTGTTACAAGGGGATAGGGGGGGTGTAAAAAGTGGCCAAATTTGTGTTATGTAATATTTGAACGGCCCTATTCTTACTAAGACGTGACAAAGCGACGTCCTGAAATTTATGAGCACTCAAGAATATATATACACCTACTGGTAGTGTTGGCCTATCCATTGATATAATCCCTACCATAGACTGCGAAATCCTGGTGGGAGGTCAAGCAATGGTGACGCACTATAGAGTTCCCACTAGTCAGGAATAGGGGCGGGGTTTAGAGGAGCAGCTCACCGACTCCCACCAGGACATGGTCGGCTATGTGTATGTGTGTGCAGAGGGGGGGGGGGACTCCTTTTTCCGGGTACAGCACTTCTACATATTAGGCCTCCAGTAGTAGAAAGCAGCCATGGGTGACAGATGTAACAGTGTACTATGGATGGTTCTTATATTTATTCACGGTAAGCCCGGATTTACAAACGTTACCTATAGATCTTTATCATATTGTCAGAAATAACACATGTATACTCCTAAAACCAGCATAAGAGTTGCAAAGCAGTTTCAGCAAATGAAATATCTGAGTATACTTGTAAGTTGGTGACCCCATTACTTCAGAGTGGAAACCGGAATTTGGAGGTTCAGTTTCATGCATGTGGTTACTACCCAGTATGGGCCCTATTCTATTCTGTTAACATAGTGCACGGGATTGAATTCATTATAGATTTAAAGGATTGCACGTAATTGTGTGTTTCATTTAGTATGGCTACTCTCTCTGTCTCTGTCTGTCTGTCTGTCTCTCTCTCTCTCTCCCTCCCTCCCCCTCTCTCTCTCTCTCTCTCTCTCTGTGCCTCTCCCTCTCTCTCTCTCATTGGGAATCCATCACTGTAGATCATTATTCATTTAGGCCTATCTGTACATTAGGTAATAACGATACATGTACATATGTCAGACTGGCAAAATACTTATGCTATAAGAGCACACCTCATATCTATGCCTATCAGCAGTGACGACTGACGTGGTGAAAGAGTCATGGGTCAAAATACACAGTGCCTCACTACTTCACTTTTGGTTGGACACTATACGGGCACCTATAGCTCAACAATTGAACACACCGCTCAAAGAACTCTACTCTTTTTTTTTATTAAAATATTCTTTATTGGTGACCAATAACAGAAGACCCTGCAAACAAATAAAAATGAAATAAAACTGTCACTGCCGACTTGCTTATACTGTTATAGGGTATAAATACGACAGGACCCTGTTTCAATAGTGAGTTTGGATAGTACATTTGCATTTGTGTTTCTTAAGTTGCTCTATCCAAAATAACTCAGGATCGTGTTTCAATAGTTTCCACGACAGGATGGCCTCAATTCGTAGTGGGAGGTATAAGGAATGACTCCATACCAGTGACTACATAGTGAGCTATGTACAGTACAGACCTCAAAATAGGAGCTGTTATTTATTCAACTACTGACTCAATACCCACCACTATGAAGTCAAAGCACCCAATCGTAGGAGCCACTATTGGCTACATAGTGACCAGTCATACCTCTTTCATGGTCAAGTACACACTCCTGTGTTCAAATGAGCATAGGGTTGCAGTAAGGGAGGAATCATTTATTGCCAGGTGGGGGGGGGCTTGTTAAATATAGGAGGGCCATTTTGAAAAAGACTCCCCTGGGGGGCAAAAGCCAATAAACCTTCACACTGTGGGGGGGGGGGTCAAAACTAAATATGGGCAATGCAATACCCATCGCAATGCAATATTTCACGTGTGTATCTGATTTTTGGGGGAGGTCATTTTGCAAAATCAGTTCTATGGGGGGGGTCGCAATCATTTTTGTCAGGAAAAAATCTGCCCATCCGCCAAAATCCATCAAGTGTACAAAACAATTAATTGAAATAATGTTGCAAACTCAATGAATAGGTTAGATCAAAAATGCATAGATGTTATGATCCCACAATCTCTCAGAGGATGATTGAGGCCAGGGATGCTATATAGGAAGGCTCCTCGACCTCTGGGAGTGGCCTGGGGTCAAGACCTTTTGGATCACTAGTCTATATGTAGAGAATACCTATATGATTACAAAGCAAAGAGCACAGATTGGGTACATTTCAGCAAAGGAGTGCAGAGTGCAGCAGATACGACTAACCACTAATTATTCACATAGAGGGCTATCATACATGCACCCCTTATTGAGTCACTGCTCTGGTGGCTATTTAGCCAGCAGGCAGTACAATCACCCAGTAATGTAGCCAGCTATTTGTTCACTATGGCCAAAATCCTAAGATCAGCTGGTAAGATTTGGCCCATCTCCAGTCGTAGCTGCCTGAACCTGTCATAGAAACTATTGAAACAAGGTCCAGTTCGAGTTCTATCTGAGCCTGTGTTAGCCAACTGCCTAAATCCAAATGAGAAGAGCAAGAAGTGCCACTGTTTCAAAACTCTTGGATAGAACTAGCTTTAGTACCATATATTCCATTGGTGGAAGTAAACTTGTTGTTATCCAACCGAAGTTGCTGCCATCATGGCACCATCCATGTTTACTAATGCAAAGCTAATAATGCAGACATAGCAAAGCCTTGCTTCTGTTTCTTAACTTGAGTTCTGTTCTACTGCTCTATTGGCTAGAGCTGGATAAGACAACTTTAGAAACACCCATGCAATGGTGGCATCACAATTATTGCATTTCACTCATCTATCATAAAATGAATCAAGTTTTTGTGTGTGTATTTCTCTTATTTAAAGTTTTGCCATTCACTTATAAGGGTTGGCGGCAAAGTTGTTTGAAAAACAATTATTTTGCCTTCATCAACAGAGCAGATGAGACTCAGTTTGAGTTCTATCCAAAGATTTAGAAACAGTTGCACTTCTTGCTCTATTCATTTGGGTCCATAGCAGTTGGATAAAATGATTTGACTTGAGCAGAACCATTTTGGAGAGAGCAACACTAATGCAAATGGTGCCACCCAAAACTCACTATAGAAACAGGATCCATGTAATTCAAGTGATTTAAACATAAGGTATAACACACAAATGAATAGGTGGAAGGCCCTAAGGATATGCCAGCGAGAGGTACACTGGAGGTGGATAGCACCATTGCATCAGAGTTTCTTAAGTTGTCCTAACCTGCTCTTGCCAATACAGCAGGAGAGTAGAACCCAAGTTAAGAAACAGAAAGCTTTTGCTCTGTCTGCACTTTTAGCTTTGTATTAGCGGACATTGATGGTGCCATTCATTTTTGAAAAGTATAGAAACAGGGCCCAGATGTATACTACATGTTCTAGGTAGCACTGACTCCTGGTGGTGCATTATATAACATTTGATTCTCATTGTTAGATAGTAACCGGCTAGGTATCTCTTCGACGACATGCAGATACAACACAGACAGAAGAAATGGAGTCGCAACGACTCCAAAATGGTAGTCCAGCTCCTATCACTGAGGTGACCCCCTTTGGGACTCTCAAGTGACTCCGAAAGATTAAGGAGTCCTGTAGCTTTGACTCCCTTCATAGGGAGAGTCAAATGGCCCTGATACCATATAAATAGAGTGTTAATCAGATGGGAGTCTATCACTGAATAGAGTCATATCTAGCAGACTCCATACAGAGAATAGATATGGAGTCACTGTAACAATGAAATGGTTGTCTTGAAATAGGGAGTCAAAATGTTTAGTCCCTAGGAATACAGTTAAACTTAATTATTGGGGTTTATACCATAGTAGGTATTTGTCTTGTCCATCTTTTGTTTGTACTTTACCTTAGTCATCCAGGTTGAATTTATTTTGACCATGGAGACACTGTGAACACTTTGAGTTGAGATTTTATCCACAAAAATGGTGTATTCGCAGTACTCCAGCCTTTGTTTACTTATCCCAAAAACTTGAGCATATCCCCTTTTATTTAATGTGTGAATAATTGCTAAATGAGTGATAACCTGAAGCCAACTCCTCCAGATGACTAGCTATGCTCATCATCAAACCAAATGAATCACCATATGATGAGCAAAATTGCACAAACAGCATTGTGGGGCCCTCTAGTAGAAGCACTGAGAAGCACTGGCTGGGTAAAGCTCCATTTCAAAGCTGAGTTAGAGAGTCAGTGTGACTGTCTTTCAATTGGTTTGACTCCATTCCCTCCCTCTGTATTGTGTTAAGTAGGTCAAACATTGCAGGGAGTCAATTAGGAGTCAGCTGAGTTAGACTCCACTTTGAGCTCTGTCCCCTGTGACTACCCCTCCTGGAGTCCACCAGGCTGTGACACTCATTCTATGGGAGTCAATTCAGTAAGATGCCATACTGCAAACATGGTGTTCAGCAGTTAGGAGTCTATCAGCTATGACTCCTTTAAAAGGGGTATCAATATAGAGTCCTGCTCAGCTGACCCCCATTTTGACTCCATTCCTATTGATGTGACTCCATTTCTTAAGGTAAGGGATGTGGGTGGGATTAGCACCGGTCAGTGTTGTTTTAGCATGTCTACTGTCTCCTGTCCATCCTAACCCTAGACCTGTGGTCATGTATGGGTAGCTTGGTGTGCAGGATATTTTATAAATGTATCAAACAGAACAGATGAAGTGGTTCCATGGGGGAAACTTTTATCAAGACTATGCTTTAATTCATATGGATTTCCTAAGGAAGAAGTCGGGGGCTCTGCCCCCAAGCCCCCATTTCCTTCTCTTTTTTTCCTTTCCTTGTTTTCTTCTTTTTTCCCATTTTTGGTTCCCTTCAAATGCAATTCATAAAAATGTAGCTCTAATAAACAGACAAATTTTCAATTTCACATGTAGTGAGGGTCTACAGAGAAGAAGTTGCCCCCACCCCCCTTATGGTTTTTCCCTCATATATATTCAGATTGTCATTACTTTCCTTAACAGATGGCATCCCATACTATTAGCCCCACTCCACTGTTACCCATCCTCTGTCCTGACAAAACTGTGGCCGACGTTAATCCGTCATACTGCCCTAACGTTGCATCTACACGTCGTCGAACAGAGATGCTACCTAGTAACCTAGGGTCAAGAGGAATTTATCACATATTTTATGTATGCGGGCGTGTGGATGACATGGGTACTGTACCTTTTGTCCAAATCGCTCCGAACAAGTAAGGTCACTCTCCTAGGTTTTCAACATAAACTCCAAAACAGGTTCCCATGTTCAACATTATCACCACAAAATGATCACTTGTAACCAGAATCTCTCTCAGCAAATCCACTTCAAGAATACCATATGCTTTACTAAAGGAAACTTTAGGTTGTGTGACATGCATCGATTTGTGTAAGCTGAATGGATAGATGTATCGATATAACATTTTGCAGTAGTCTGAGTTGTTTCATCCTTCCATACACACATTGCATGTAAGTATTAAGAGGGTGGCGAGGCCGAGGTTTGTGCCTAGGCCACTTGATATTATAGGACAAACCAAGGATTCTACTCAAAGCTAATATATCCATTTAAGCGGCCTTATGATATTCATGTGTACTTAAAAGGTCGAATATGATAAGTCTCCTTCTCAGAGGCAGGTCAATTTGTGAAATATCCATGCAAAGCTAGGTTAGATGTTTATGTGTACATCATGATCATCATTCAAAACTAACCGTGACACAGCAACGATTTTCAAACGTTGTTTAAGATTTTAAAGAATGAACACGTTTTAACAAATAAATTAAAACATTTAGAAACTCTAGAGTTCACGTTTTCATTAATTGACAGGTTGCTTAGGGTCCAGTCTCAACATGAAAATAGACCTGGATTGGGGATACATCCAATTAAACCTTACGAGAGGAGCAGACGCCAACAAATTCCAGTGTGCTACAGACTTTTCTCTGCTACAGCCTAACGAACAAAGACAGAATGACATCCTTATTGCTTTGAATCATTTGAAATATGTTCCAGAGGGTAAGTGATAATTGGTGTAGAATCGCGTACTTAATGTCTATGTCTAACAATTACCTCCAAGGGCAATGGAAAAACACTTATTGTGTGCTTGGAGATATGAAAGACTGAAACTATCGGTAAGTGTGTATGCCCCTTTTAAGTGCCCATACAGTGTCAGGTAAGCTTTCCGTCAGGCAAGTCCATCAGGCAGCTAACTGGTTCCACAAGCAAAAGTTAACCTTTCTGTCAAAAAGTCAACATTAAGTTAGCATTTACAGATAAACCTTTTCAGACAAGTGTTCCAGGCTTTCCAATTCTTTTAAATTATATTTTGGCATCAGGTACACAAGAAGTCTTAAATCGAAGAGGCAAGTCAGTTTTCCGAACTTTCCTTTTTTGGTGCCTGGTGGTGTGTAAGCTCCTAGATGCACAGATAAAATGGATAGTCAAATGGAGGCCTCTCTTCTATTACTAATAATAGTCATAAGTGACTTTCAAAGGATCGTGCATTCACTAACAGGTCACTTGGGCAAAAATCAAAATTGAAAGAGGGAACAAACTTTCAAACTCCATCTGTTAAATGAAAAGTCAACAAGTTTGGAAATCCTAAATGTGTATTTTCTGACAAACTTTTCCAAATACATGTAGTTGCCTTTTTATATTTAAAAAAAAAAAACAAAAAAAAAAAAACACAACTAAATGCGCATTTTCTCACAAACTGACTTTTTTTTTTCTGAAAACTGCTTTTTTCATTTCACATGTTGATTTTTCAATTTACATCTTGTCCTATCTGTGGCACCATGATACAGAGCCTTGTAGGCGGAGGTGACCCATCAGTGTGCTAAATCCTGACTACTTGACATTTATTTCAATGCATTCGGTTTGGGTTCAGTGTTATACTTGCAATCTTACATGGATTAAGTATCATCTGCGTGATCTATCTTAGACCACAGTGCATCTCTCAATGCAAACAATAGTTGGCCACTTGATGGTGTTGGTTAGAGGACCATACCTGGGCTCTACATTTTAGGATTTTAACGGTTATTTCTTTCAATTGAGCTAGCTCCCAACTATAGGTCTGCTAAGATTATGTATGTATTGCGAATATCAACCTTAGAAATAGAATAAATATCCCTTGGTCAGATTCCCCGTATCTTTACTGCACATTGTAGTAGAGGATTTGCCGGTTCAACAATTTCCTTTGCTTTTTTTATCAATATCATCTCCTTCGTTTCCTTTCAGACCCCGCGAGAGTATCATGTTATTCCGAAGCAGCACGCGTGGTTTATCAGCCTAGAATAACAAACTGTGCGAGAGATTTTGAAATAAAAGAAAATGGTAAGTTTCTTTAAAAAAGAAAGCAAAACAAACAGCAGTTACCATTTCGGATAGAAGAAGAATAGTAATTAAAGATAGGGTTGGTTAGGTTTACAAATTGAAAAGATTTTCTATGCCAATTCCCTTTAATCCAAGTAACTAACTATGTATGACATTATTATCAAAAGAGCAGTGTATAGGGCCTGTTGCAAGATAGTGTGTATCCAGTGCATACATCATGTGGTTTCAATTTTATCTAAGGGCATTCGATAAGTTGGCTCAGAGAAAAAAAAAATTTGTGTGTGAATAACTTGACTCAAATCTATTCAATATTCATAACTTATACATGCCTCTTCCAAATCTATTCCATTATACACAACATGTATTAGAATTTGGTTGCCATGCAATGAAAATGGAACAATAACATTCTATTTCAGCTTCCTTTGCTGGGGACGTTTTTGCCTTGTTTGTCATAAAATGTCAAAAACATTAGAAAATGGGCGAAAATAGGGGTAAATAAGCATTTTTGACACATTTGGACAATTTCTTTAGCAACAAGGCAACTTTGAAAAGCTCTGGAGACCATATTGATTGGAATTTAAACAAAGAAGCGGCAATGTCACTTGAAAAGAAAATCATGTGTAACAAAATAATCATGTTCTGGGTCGACCTCTACGATGGTGTGAAGGGCAGTAGATGAATGTGGTTATATCATGTATTAGTAAAGGGGGCAAGAGAACTGTATCTATAATTATATGCCCTAAGTGTCCGCAAGAATGTTTTGGTGATTTTGCCTAAAATTGTGCATTTTATGACACTTTGAAATGTCGGCATATTAACATCTAGATTTTTTTTCATGATTCTCTAACATTCATTTATACCTTATAATTAGAGCCCTCACATTACCAAGGCAATGATGTAGAAGTGGTAGGCTGTTCACAGTGAACAAGGACTTATAACTAAGTAATTTTATGCCAAGTATTTATAAGTTTCACCCATAATACAGTGCTCTGAATATGGATTTTAGTCATTTTTACCAATTCTTTTTTATTTCAAAAGACCAAAACTACAAAACTATGCGCGGGACCCCATACTAAATTTTTTTTTATTTAAAATTATCTGAACTACATTTTTTTTTAAAGTTTTAAGAAGAATCTAATGGTTAGATATAGCTAATCTAATCATTTCTTTTTAAGAATAATTGAAAATTTATCCTTCTTTTTGTTGAATCACGAGGAATTTTCCCAGAATTCCATGTAATTGAGGTTCAAACAAAAGTTCTTGATAAATAAGGGTATTGGAACTTTCATCATGTGAGGTTTCACATTTCTGTGTTTTTTGGTTATGATAGGAAAAAAAATCTCAAAGTCAATAATTTTCTTATTTTCAGGTAAAAATGAAAATACTTTTATTTTTTTCAAAAATCTGTAGAAAAAAAAGTAGCTCGGGACCCCCTACTTTTCTTTTCATATTCTTATTTTAGATGATTTTTTTTTTGTAACTCTGGGAGAAAATTGAAGAAAATCTAGGATCTTTGATTCAATGGTAGCGACCCACCTTAAGCTAAAAATGGTGTGCACATTTGTGCATGATTTTTGGCTCTTTGGTGGGGGAGGGCATTTATTCCCCTGCCCAGGTATACGGTACCCTTGAAAACCTGTCACGCCTCCTGTGTTAAAGAATTGGCATTCCCTAGGCGTATACGTGTTTAGATATGTTTGGTTATAAATAATCTTGTTCAGATCATCATGCCCATTGTGATATCCTTTCATGGATGTTACACAACTATAGCAAAGGATTACCGATTTGTTTTATCTAACCAACAGGTGAAGTTTTACGAGATACACACGGGAAGAATTTGCGATGGGCTCTCATAAAGATCGCAAGTGGTGAGTAGCCAATCAGCAATGGAGCATTGGGCTGAGCTAGTTCATAGGCATGGAATTCCCCTTCCATAAATGTGTTCAAAGGGTAGCTAGAGATGGTCTGCAAATCCCAGATAGGTGAACAAGTGAGAGGTACTTGTCATGAGGACTTGTTTATTCCAGCTTAAAACAGCAATACATCCAGCAAACTGACTATTACCAATACCAACCTTCTCAGGTTTGAGTTGGGTATATATATATATATATATATATATATATATATATATATATATATATATATATATATATATATATATATCATAATATCAACCTTCACCTCAATATTGGGAGTAAGGAGCAATGGCAATATACATGACCTTGGGCAATAGCCATGACAAATACAGAACAAGCAATGATAATTTATGTAACCTTGGTTAGGAGAAGTATCAGTCATAAGTGCTGGGACTATATGTAACCTTGGTGGGGATCGGTACCAATTATAAGCAATTACAATGTATGCAACCTTTGTCAAGGACGGTGGCAGTGTCAATCCATGGTAATATTTATATGGCCCCTTTGGGGGACAGTGATACCAGCTGACAATGATAATACAAACGTCCTGGTCAAGGACAGAGCCAATAGCAGACAATGGTAATACACAGGTCAAGGACAGAAGGGTAACCTTCTGCGATAACATATGCTGCCCCTGTTCCAGGACAGTGGCAGCTACAATCAATGATAATGTATACAGCCTTGTTCCAGGAGAGTGTCAATACATACATTCTTGACCATTGTGTCCATAGCAACCAATACACACATCCTTGGCCAGGAACAGTGTCAATAGTGAGGGACGCAATGGTAATGTATTCATTTGACTTTATGGTTCAAGGACAGGCCATGCACGCTGGCCATCCCAATTACAGGACAGTAGGGTTATATGGGGGGTAGTAATCCAAGGACAGACCAATATTAATGTATTCAGGATGGAGAGTACCTATAGCGGTTGAAGGACAGTCAACGGCAACGTATTCAGCACAGTCACAGTAGTTGTTTGTGTAGGTCCACTACAGGGCCATGCTTGTCCATGCTTGGCCCAATATAAGCCGACATTGGCCCAATATTAGCCGACGTTGGCCCAATGTATCCTTGCTACCTGGGTAGTTTATTCATGACTGTTCCTGTGCACTATTGAGAATACCTAAACATATCACTATGTGAAAGGTTGCTCGGCGTTTTGTGCAGGTATAAACCGACAGATAGGAATAGGAGTCCACCTATAGTCATATGGGGATGCCAGCACTGGCAGCTGCTTTCGTTTGCATGATCCTCCACCATGCAGTGGGAGCCAGCGAGTAAGCTGGCACTTTGATATGCAAACACACGGGGTAATGTTCTCCGATTTCTCTATGTTACTTGCAGTAATGTGCCTACCAAACTGCTGGTCATGGGCAAATGCTATATCACAGTCTCCGAATTATTGGTCACCATAGATATACAATTTTCACATGAAAAATTTACTTATTTAATAAAACGTAATAAACTAGATCTTTGTCTCTGAGAGTTACATGTCTCTTCTTAGGGCGGCCTGAACCTAATCCTCCTAACCACACTAGTCCTCAGGCCACAGATCACTTCTGTCTGGTGTATGACTTCTCTACGCAACAAATGACCAAAATAAGGTGCAGTGGCAATAAGATACCTGGTATTGCCTGTCAGAAAAAGCAGGATCCCAATGAAGGTATGTGTTACTGATAAGTTATGCAATGGTTTTAGGTTAAAGTCTTACCTTAAGTAAAGCTAAAGAAAAAGGTTCAAGTCTAAGGACAGAAATGCTATATACATGTGTGTGTTAAGTGGCATAAAACTGGATGCATGAATGTTTTATGACATTGCAGACCAAACTGACAGGGACAGGGACCACAATATGCGTCAGGTCATCATCATAGGTGCAAGTATAGGACTATCCAGTCTGTTGCTGCAGGTCTGCATTTTGATTGGCTGTGCCATACACTGGTGTAGGTAAGACCAAATCGAACATGTTTGCAAAACGTTGATGCTTTAATTAATGTATTTTTCATGTCATTTTCCACCACTCAACTGGTACGTCCCATGGGTGATAGCTCCAACAAACCTCTACAGAGGTACTGTCGGGTCGAGACATCCTTTTTAATATGATGATTCTTGATGACATTGATGAAGAGATAACTCAAGAACCTGCAGATACAGTATATCTTTATTGCATAGGCTTAACAATTGATGTTTTTATGGTGAACAATACTTCTCGCTTGGCTAATGAGGCAATACACATTTCCATTGTGATAGATTCCATACTCAACTTTCAATAAGTCCTTCCGTCCCGTGATGATGATCTCCATCGTGCACTCCGCTATTACCATAGCGGAGTGCACATGCCTGTGTATTAGTTAACCTATAGGGTGCAGCACATAATGCTGCATGGCTATGCTATTGTATACCGGAAGGTGGCGCTGCACAACCTGCGTCCGAGCTGGGTGACCGTCGGGGCAGCTTCTGATTCTACTAATAGGGATATGGGTATCCTATCCCATGGGCTTGCTGGGTCTGGTTCGTAGTAGAATGAACCAGTCTATGGGCCTCACTATGGGATAACCCTGCATGATGGTTATCCTGTGCGATGGGTGTCCTGCCTAATGGTTGTCCCTTGTATGTTCTTTATATATTCTGGATTATTAGTGGTATGGTTTACATATAGTTGTTTTAGTGGGGTCTAATTGTACAGAAGGGTGAAATATGGGTGGTTAATATGTAGAGGCGATGATTGTATAGGAATTACTATAGAGTGAGATTTATAATGAATTTAATGTATGTATTATGCTGACAGTCCCGGGGGGCCACTCTTAAATTTATGGAAACCATGTGCGTACATCACCCTGAGAGGGGTACCCCTTTTAGAGGGGCAAAATCTCATTAAATCACCCCCCCCCCTATGGGCGGATTTCCCTCAAATAATTGAAAGAAATCATACCCCTTTTGGCGGGACTACCCTTTATTTGCAAAAATTGTACCACTTTTGATGTAACATCACTTATTAAAAATGCCCAAAATATACCCCCCTTTTCACTGAAAATTTTGAAAAATTGGTTCAGTTTTTGGGCCTAAAAACCTACCCCTTTTAGCCCAAAATGCCCCAAAAAGTACCCCTTTTAACAGATCCGGCCGGACCCACCCTAAACCCTTAAAAAGTACCCCTTTTCCCTCTACTTTTTGTACGCACATGGTTACTATGGATCATATACGGAGTGGCCCCCCTGGGGCTGACAGTACAAATAGTAATGTAGGGGCTGCCACAGAATATGATGTTGGCTGCGTCCAAATAATCTCAATGCCTTAGTTAATGCCCAGAAAATACGAAACCCATATATGATGGTAGCTACCGGGAGGGTGTTGCTCCTATTGTAAAAAGAGCTGTGAGTATGTGCCCTCTTTTCTAAACAAGTCGTGCACTGCTTCACCATTCAACTTGCACTCACCACATTAGTCTGAAAAGTCACCTGCCTTGTTTAAAGTAGAGAGAGCTGCACTACCAGGTACCTACTGATGTCACATGCTCTATAGTTTATTATACTGACTGAATTCTCCCAACTAGGTACCTACTCAAATCCCCTTTTTTAGCACCGTACTTGAATGACCACTTGTGAGCAACAAAAGGGACAAGTTATAGCGACATGAAAAGAAAGGACTGGAAATGAGGGCATTTTTAGCCAGCTCTTCGTTTTACGATAGGAGCAACACCCTCCACGTATAATAGACCGAAATGAATTCCTCAGAATTTGAAAAGGGAGGGGCGCTGCCTAAAAAGAGGGGGCGCAACCCCGAGTTTTGAGGAAATTCTGGGGTGTAAAATATACAATTAATCTCTTAAGTACTGACAAAACGGAGGGCCCCCCACCTCTCAATCCGCCACTGGGCCGACAGAGCTTACAAATCGGGTGATGGAAAATGACCGGCATATTTGGCACATCATACAAGGAAAGTTTGTGTGATTTATGTACTTTATTCTATCTCGAGGGGGGGGGGACGGTTTAATAAGGTTCAGTAGTCAATTCGTCTAAATTAAACTAGAGGTTACATATTTATTACTTATGCTATGCAGTAAACACGGTCTCAAACATCAATGGAGTACATAAAGCGGTGATAAGACCCCACTGGGCCTCAATCAGCAAATATCATATGAAGGCATTAATCATACAACCCGGTCATACAACCGTCTCGTTCTACCACAGGAAGAAGGAGTGCTGTGGAGGCGGGCCGCGTGATGCGCGTCCCATGCCGTCAGACGCGGCGCGCTGTGTGCGGCTTCAGTCACTGACCTCTGATGGCGACTCGTCAGCAGCCTACGACCACGTACCGCGGGACCCGCTCTCACGCTCCATGCACAGCCTCAACCACCTCCAGCAGCAGAAGCAGGACCAGGACGGCCATGTCTACAACCAGCTTGGACGTGAAGAAGACGCCTGCAGCCCCTACTCACAGCCGTACACACACTTTGTACCAACCCAGCCCCGAAACCCGCCCCCTAAGGACCCTCCCCCCAGCCGCCCACCTACCGGGAATGAATACGCAGAGCCATATCCGACCGCCGGCCGGCCCGCCAAGGGCGCCGTGTGGTGATGTACGAGGTGATGGCGATAGTCTGACAGTAGCCGATAGGGTACACTCATTGACTGGTCCATACCCTTCTTACCTGCTGACAAGTTTCATGCACAGATCATTTGAATTGCCTTGGCATCCGTGTAGTGAGTGTCTAGGATATTGACATTTATATACATACACCTTGATGGGAACCAGTTATCATTTGAGTAGATGACCCAGAGAGAGAGAGAGAGAGAGAGAGAGAGAGAGAGAGAGAGAGAGAGAGAGAGAGAGAGAGAGAGAGAGAGAGAGAGAGAGAAATAGATAGATAGAGGGGGGGGGGGCACTTGATGTGGACGTCAAGATGTATGATAGGGTAGACGAGTATGCAATGCACTCGGCCTACGGTAGTAGCCAACGGGCAGTCAACATCTGTTCGATTAACCCTGTGCGTGTGTACCTGGAGATATCTGCCCTTTTACTTTACTACTACCAGTAGGTAACTTGGGGGCAGCACAGGGCGGTGGGACGGGACAGGGTCGGGGAGCCGGGAAGCGAGCGATGGGCTCAGGGTGGTATAAAGGCCTAATTCCACTGCCATCAACCATTCCGTCAGTCACGATTCCATCAGGATTCCGTTAATATCTGATGAAATGGTGGCGGAATCATGACCAAATCCCCAATAGTGCACTGAATAGTGAGGGAAAATTGACGGAGGCATGGCTGACGAAATGAGCGACAGCAGTGAATTTACCTCTTAAGGAAGTTTGATCTCCAATGAATAGAACACCTTTATATAAATTGGGATCGGATAGCTAAAAACTCGTAACTTACCTGAAGCATAATAATAAAACCAGAGCTCTTAAAGATAACCAACATTATTTTGGTTTCCCGTACAATACCCCAGATGGCGCCAAATGCCAAGGTAAAAGCACGTGAACCCTTTCGAGGAGAAACGGTATGATCGGAAGTGTGTCCCTGGTACCGGCGAAAGTTGAAAGTTTACTGCTCATATTTAACAAGCGAAAATGGCGCCACGTTAGCGCTTCTCCCCGAAAGACGTAACCGTAAAAGCAATGCGTTCTTGGTGAGGAAGTAGAAGTACCAATAGTAGGAACTTCAGAATCCACAAAGTGTGCTGCTTGGGTGTTGTCCATGGGAGCAGCCTTTTTCTGTGCACAGGGCGTTTACCAGAGCCCCCGGACAATGCAGTCAGACCCACCCTGCCCCTGCCCTCCCTATTTCAACTGACACCATCCCAGTTACAGGAAATGAAAAATACCCCCTATTCACTGATTTTGGAGTTGAAAAAGTACCCTATTTGTAGTGAAATCACTGATTTTTGGTGACGAAAAATAACCCTATTGTCAGGAAAAATTCTAACATCAAAAATACTCTAAACAAAACAGTGATGAGTTAAGTAATGCTTTCTCAGTTAGGGTGAACCATTGGGAACTTTTACTGAGTTTCCATACAAAATTTAGGCAATTTTTTTACAATGTAGAGAAAAACACTCGTACAGTCCTTAGTGCATTCTCAACAGTACTGGGTGGGTGGTGACCACTCAGTCGTGCCTCAGCAGTGTTGGCAGGGCAGGGTAGGGTATGTGGCTTTGTCAATGACCAAAGGCCAATTTGGTGGTCAGTGGTCACAGCTTCTGGACACCTGTATAATACGAATGTACAGGGGAAAAATTGTTAATTTTTTCAGACACAAATAATTTAATATCTCAGGTTCTAAAAAGGATAAAAAGAAAATTCCAAAAGATTTAGACTCTGTTTGACAGGCTCTATGGTTATAAAGAAAGAAAATAGAGGATATAATGAATTAGAACTTTTTCTGGGGTCCCTACCAATAGTTCAAGTTGAGGAGGTGAACCATGGCTTGAGATTTACATCACGGTATATTGGCAGGAGAATCTACACTTTATAATCTACGCTAGACTTCACCTTTATTCCGTTTGAAACAAATGATTTTAAATTAGTCCAGAAAACAACAAAACAGATAACAAGTACTCCCTGCTGTCCTAAATGCATGTAATGAATATATGCATCATAATTGTTACTGAAACATATCGCTGTAAGTATTTGCTAAGGATAGGTGAAGGTTTCTTACTTTCACCACAAGTGACCCATACAATGCACAGGTTGTTCAAATGATCGGGTGGTACCGTAGCTCTAACTGCTCTAACGCGGTACATTGTATATTATTGTATCACCCCAACGTATCACCCTTACACGTAATACAACTTATCAGGGGTGTCGGAACAGGCCGGGGGTAATAAAAAAGGGAGGGGGCATGCGATTTTACCCTAATATATAGGAAATAAGGTTTTTGCATTTCCCTTGGGGTATTTCAAACCTCATAGAATATATCCTAAGTTCAAAATCAACTGTACGTGAGTAGAGCCAGTCAGACGACTGGACACCACCAGGACTCCCCCTGGTGTGAGAACATGGAACCAACAGCACTGAGCAGACCCTCAGTGAATGGGGGGTGGGGGAGGGGTGACACACTAAGGGCCATTTTCCACCACCCGATATGTCCCCTCTGTCGGCCGCTAGACCCATAGTAGATGCTATTTTCGGCCGACAGAGACCATGGCCCACCATTGAACCCTATGGCGGCCCTGTCGGCCGAGGTGGTTGAGTGTGGCATCTGTCGGCCGAAAGAGGTACCCTGTCGGATGGTGGAAAACGGCCCTAACGCAGGGGCATTAGCTTTCTCCGCCATGGGCCACCCGGGCCCACAGCCTGAGAAATCTACGAGCCCACACTTAAATCTGTGGGCCCGAGCAATGTATTTAGCTTTTTTAATTCATACTTAATCCACATGTTAACTGTCGTTTTCCTGGTAATTTTCACTTTCTAATGTTATATGACATGGCCATATTGGCATGGGAAATTCTTCCTTAAACCAACTCTTATGGGCCATCCGGGCCCACAGGAGGGTATTTATGATGAAAATTGTGGGCCCAGACTCAGAATTATGGGTCATTGGCCCCTGGGCCAGTGTTTATGTCTACCCCTGATATCGTATATACTCATATAAACTTTAGGGATTTTATATAGATCAGCTTATGATGCGAGCTTCCAAAACTACGAACGGTGCTCCTGGGGTTTCCCTTGCCCCTCATTAAATTGCTTCCGACACGCCTGATTAATAGCATCTCTTCCTGAGATGGTCATACATTTGTTATGCATTTTGGATGATAACTAGCTTTCGTCTCTCATTTATAAGTTGTGTTTCAATATCCGTTATATCAATTGCGTGCCTATATATCATCTGCAGTAAGACTTGGTTACAACAAACTACACTTGTAGAGCATTCGTTGTACCAGCTGGATATCTATAGGAATGGTTAAAAGGGCACTCTCCAAATATCTTTTTGTCATAAACCAGTTTTTGTTACATGTATCACTATAGTCAGCGTGCAGAGACAAACTGTATTTATTCCATAACAATGCATATCTTAAAGAAACCCATAGATGGACCATTTGTATGTTCAGACGTTTCACGCGCATGTCAGCTTAAATGATTTGTGCAAATTAATCTGTTTTGTTGCCTCTGGCATGGAGTTGAAGTACAGCTCATGTATTAATGTAAAAATGTATATATAAACATAGCTATGACACTAGATGTGAAGGTATACGGTCAGGCACGTAACACTCTAAATAGAAATATTTCATTTGACAGTGTTTTTTTATTGCAATGCATCGTATCGGGGACAAGCCAGTGAGTTTGGATGTAGCACATAATTATTAAAGATTTATATACGCGGAGTGTGAATTGCTTATCCCTAAGACATAATTAAGTGCTCCAGTAACTGGGGATCATATGTGTGAGAGGACTATGGGTCATGCTGGATTATCCTTTACGAATAGTGCAGGGGGCTGTTGCGAAAATATTGGGAAAGCTAACGCACCTTCCAGTTTCCCCCAATTCTCCTCCCAGAGAGACCAATTCCCACCTTATGATGTAATGGAATTTATTTGCTCTGAATTAGACTGCATTGCGAAAAGTTGGGGGAATTGCTACCATGATTGGTTCTACCTAAATGTTTACCATAGTAGATAGGCCAGGGAATTGGAGGAAAGAACTAGCCAGGATTTGGCTCTCAATTGGGAAGTATTCGCCAATTCCTGACCATTCCTAACCCAATTCTAAGACCAGTTATCTTTTGGCAACCAAACAGGAAATTGGTTCCCTGAGGTATGTCAGTTCCCTTTTGGGAATAGCACCTCCGACAGAAAACTCCAAATCTCCAAGATTGCGCATTTCCCTCAATATTGGCTTCAGGGTCAGGTCTGTGCATGATATGCACAAAGACCGTGAAGTTGAAGCACTTATAGTTAGGCGTAACATTCAGCTGTAAATATAATGGGGAATAAATGCCTAAATGGGGATCATTTGAGCAAGACCAGGTGAGAACCAGAGGTGATTTTTTTTTATTTGGTCTTCATAAAGGTACAATATGATCTTCATGATCCAATCTCAGCCAACCTGTAAGTGCTGCATTGTTAAGTTTAGTTATGCACTGAATCTTTAATTTGATCAAAGTGATACTATCGTAGAGGACGGTGAAAATATCTAGGATCACTGGGACTCGAACCCGGATCTCTGGCATGACATTCCAGCATGCTAACCATTACACCACAATCCCTTGCCTGATATTTCCACCTTCCAAGTACACCTGGATTGGTATGACACACACTAGAGGAGCAGTGAAGACCAGGCAACCGGCTCCTGAGAGTTGGTCTACTGGGTAGAGGGATTTCCAGTCCCCTACACTCCTCCCAACCAGCTTCATCCTAGGGTTCCTACAGACTCCCAGGACAAGTACTGAGTCACATCCAGGCTGGAGCTGGTTCCGTTCCCAGAAACACCTCAAGGTGCCCCCTGTTTCCAAGGCCCCCAGTACTAGCAGGCTGAAGCGTATCTGTGTCATACCGGCCCAGGCACAGAGTTCCCCGATCCCCCTATTAAGTCATGCGAGGACCGGCTTGGTGATCCTACCAGTGTAGAGGACGGTGAAAATATCTAGGATCACCAGGACTCGAACCCGGATCTCTGGCATGACATTCCAGCATGCTAACCATTACACCACGATCCCTTGCCTGATATTTCCACATTCCAACTACACCTGGATCAGTATGACACACACTAGGGGGTCAGTGAAGACCAGGCAACCGGCTCCTGAGAGTTGGTCTACTGGCTAGAGGGATTTCCAGTCCCCTATATCGAGGACAGGATGGAACTATATGCTAAACTCCTTATTTAAGGGGTAAATAATCTCTGGGACCAATTAGACCATATGTCACAGCATACACAGAGCAAGCATGTTTTCAAGGGAATATCCCATACGTTTGAGTTCATTACCTAACTCTGATATATTTATTGGTTTTTTTCATAGGTGTATTTCCATGTGTCAAGTACTTGATTTCTGCGGGCTACATGGGAGCAAGGAATGGAATTGATGTTGGCGACCGCTCCTTATAGTTGTACTGGATGACACAGGGCCAAGCAGAATGACGTGTTAAAGTTTGCAGACTTCATCATGGTCATGTAGTCTTTCAGAGTAACTTCCCAGGTAGCAAGGATACATTGGGCCAATGTCGGCTTTTATACCACGATTTCTGGGTTACTCAGTGCTTTTTGGTGGCTATTCCCATACACATATCTGTTGATATTGCACACCCTATAGGCTGTAACATCAATTTTGTAAGGCGTGCAGTTATCCATGGATAACCCGCACCCCGTGCGGTTATCCATGGACTGACGAAAAACGCTCGGTTCGAACCACGTCTGGATATGATACAAAGCCGTGTGCGCTGTAGCTGTCCGCTGCTGGGCGACGAGGTGTAGATCTAGTCTAACATGCTCCGGGCGCATCTTTTTTCGCCGTGTGCGCTATATCTGTCCGCTGCTGAGCGCGGGAGGAGGAGACGCGGTGGTCTAGCTGTTAGCACGTTGCGCTCAGCCATCATAGGTCCGCGGATCGAGCCCCGGTCTAGGCGCATCTTTTTTCGCCGTGTGCGCTGTCGCTGTCCGCTGCCAGGCGACGAGGTGTATTTTATACACAAACATAACAGCGAGACGCATCTTTTTTCGCCGTGTGCGCTGTCGCTGTCCGCTGCCAGGCGAGGAGGTGTATTATACACAAACATAACAGCGAGATGCATTCAAAGCTTTAGCTGTCCACTGCCGGGCGACGAGGTGTATGTACCGATCTTGTACAAACACTATTTTTCGCCGTGTGCCACTGCCAAGCCTAGCTGAGACCGGGGCTGTCGCTGTCCGCTGCCGGGCGCCGAGGTGTATGTACCGATCATGTACACACAATGGCTGGCATCGAGTCCCGGGGAGGGGGAATAATTTTTGTTTTCAACTTGAATTTATTGGTATTATATTGATTATTTATTGGTTTCGTGGTATAAAATAAGTAGTCAATGGATAACTCATGACTCGTGTGTGTTAGCAAAGGCTAATAACACTCGGCCTATGGCCTCGTGTCATTATCCTTCACTAAAACACACTCTTCATGAGTTATCCATTGGTTACTTGTTCAATATTGGGCCAATGTCGGCATGGACAAGCATGGCCCAATGCTATATTGCTGATTAGGTTGTTGATGTGACATTATGTATGGATCACATTGACAACTGACCGGACAACTGATCATAGGACCTAGAGTTAGATGTAATATATATCAATGTAGAGTTTAATGTGTGAGGGAGTGAGTGAGGGAGACCCTCATTGTATCATTGCATGGTTTGATGAGTGAGAAAAACCCTGACTACACAACAGGATCTTCTATAGACTGCTGGATAGGATCCAGCAGTGACTACAGAGAAGGCGGAGGGGGGGGGGAGGGGGCTTGGGCCTCAGGAGGTGGGGTGCAGGTATTCCGACAATGTGGGACTGCCCCTAAGCAGTCCATTAGGTAGCCGAGTCTTCACACACCTAACACACCCCAGGCACATAGACATAACACACCAAAAGTCTAAGGAATTAACAGCACATTTTAGAGGAGGGTGCCCTTTTTGGTTGCAGAAGGACCTAGTTTGGTAAGGCCTGAAAACAGGGGATCTGTTCCAACTGACATACGTTTATTTTCTAGCTTTTCCCTGGTATACCTGTCCTTAGCAACTAGTAAACCATCATGCCTAAGGGTGATTAATTACAGAATGTTTTGGTTTCAATGCTATATACACCATTAATCATATGAATATTCATCCTCTGGCTTGACTGTGTAGGGGAACGTGATTTCCCATGCCCGGTTGGCCGACCTACAGGGGCGGGTCTCCGAGCAATCACTTGTCCCCTATTGGTATCATGCCAGTCCAGGCGTGGTTGGAAGGTAGAAAACGTTGTACGGTGAAGTAGCTCAGCGGTAGAGCAAACGTCTGAAGGCTGGGACCTCTGGGAGGTCCCAGGTTCAACTCCCAGTTTCCCTGAAACGTTTTCGCCGTCCCCTACAATGGTAGGGAAACTGAGTGGTCCTGACCCACGTGAGGGGGGGCTACGGAACTCGGTTCCGGGTTTGACAGGATACAGCAAGCGTTTCGACCTGCTAGCACTGGGAGACTTGGAAACAGGTGGCACATATATTAGTTTGTGGGAACAGGAACTACTAGGAACTGTGTGTGACTCAGTGCTGGTTAATTGAGTGGTGGAAGCTGGTTGGGGGCTGTTTAGGGGAATGTGATTTCCCGTGCCCAGTTGGCCGACCTGCAGGGGCGGGTCTCCGGGCAATCACTTGTCCCCTATCGGTATCATGCCAGTCCAGGCATGGGTGGAAGGTAGAAAATCCGGTTTCCCTAAAACGTTTACGCCGTCCCCTACAACATTCTGGAAATTCCACTATAAATCCAAAATGGATGTGGTCTTTATGTATGGTTTGGTTGCATATATGCAGTTCATCTAGACATCCTAGTGGGAGGACATCATAATCATTATGATTATAAATGAGTCCTTGAGAGGCACATTATGCCCTTCCTAACTTTCGAGTAACAATCTAAGAACAAAGATTACCTCAGAATTGTGATTGATTAAAAACTGCAGTGGTATGCTTATGTATTATTTTCTTTTGCCACATAATCGGTGTTTATGATATCCCTGCTACTTTCCTTTGCTACACAAAGATAGATTAATTTTTGAATATCTCAAATCTATGAAACTACAATGTAGACTTGCATTTTGATAACATGATACATAAACCAAAGTGTATACTTTTTGAATTTTGCAACAATTTGATCTGTTTAGGGTCTAGGACATTGAAGAAAGTCTCAAAGCGAGCCCCAAGGCCACCTAGTGGGAAGATATGAAACTTAAAAAAAGACAAAGATTCACCATATACGAAATAACTACTTTTCTGTAGTGTTTTACAAAGATTCACAGTAAAATCACTTAATCTAAGGGTGTTTCATATAGTAATAGAAATAATGGTGAAACCCCATAAAATTTAACAATGTTTCTCTGTAAAATCTATGGAATTTTTTAAGAGTGTATCAGGATATAATATACAAGACTGGGCTTCTATCTCCAGACCCTCATGGATGTAATTCATCTAAGTTAATAAGATGGTACAATACGATACGAATACGACGAGAACAGATTGGGTAAATTTACTAGGTTACAAAGGAACAGGGCTGCTTCTAACTCGCCAAAAGAAGGTTTGAGTTGGCTGGGGTATCGATCATTTATAAACTGCACAAAGGTTAAGGCTCTTATTATCAAACCACACTATGTAGTGGCTTTATTGCCGACCCTTTGCCTTCATGAGAAGCCTGAGCACTGCTACACACAAACATTAGGCTATAACAATCACACGCGGAAAATAGAGGTATATGGGTCCAAATGCCGTAATCATTATACATCTCTGCATGAGTACATCACGAAAACAAATGAAGATGGAGCCTTGAAGCATTATGCCGTCCTAACACGGTTAAGGGTTTTGGGTAGTAGGGCGCCTCGTGCAGTTTCTTCGGGAGGAGCTGCTCGTGTTTCCGGTGTGTGACACGCAGACAGACATGCACAACGAGCTGCCTATGGCGCATACCAGCTCACACTCCCCTAACACATTCTATAACTTAAGAGGATTCCCCTGGCACAACCTGCGACTGGGAATGTGTTTGAAGAGTGTAACCCTAGGAGGCATTGGGCTAAGAGCCCCAACCTTTGCTCAAACCACTCAGTAAATTACCTAATTTCCACCTAGTGAATGTCCCAGGGGATTGCCAGTGTCCTAACTGCCAAACTATCCTGTGCTCGCTGCATTGTATTGTATAGTATGAACTATCCAAGCAAACGCTAAAGGTGACCTGTTCGTGGCATTAAAAACAGAAACACGACTTATCATCCCATGGAAATATTCAATGACACATTTCTGCAATAGCTGTGCTGTTTCCGCGTATGTTTGCGTCTTAAAGTGAAAAGGGTCGGTTTATATAGATACTAGGGACACGTTCAACTGAACGTTGAAATCCTCCTGTAGTAGACCAATGGCTGAGAACCAACATATGAAATGAACCTATAAGGTTATCATATAGGTCTTGTAGATGTCCCGGAGATCTGCAGCCGTTATATGGATGTTACCGATTAGCACTGTACGTCCATTATCTATTTACTGACTGATTCTCACTATTCTGCTTGTTATATTTTCTTTTGTATACCACGCCGGCATTAATTTTATCTGACTGCCTTATAATGGGCAGGTACTTTGCATAAGCTCCCTCACCCCAAATCGTGAAAGGAATGCCTAAAAGGGCTAAAGCTAGCCTCCTGTCTGCCTGTATAGGATCTTGTCACAGGGGTCTGGGCAGCTGCTGTATTTACCTATGTGAGCTGCAGGTGGTGTTGCAAAATACTAACTAACCGTAAACCTATATTGTGAAATTATCAATTTCTGCACTCCTCTACAATAGGCACTTAAGTGGGGCTTGAACCTTGGTGCTAACAATGGCCAATACGGTAGTCTGGTAGGTAAAACCATTGACGTGTTTCACTCACACGTTCTGGAAGTCATTTCTCAAACCCAAAGATTACAGCCCCCTGAAATCGTACCGACCTTGCCATGATCGCAAGGGTATTCTTGGGGGGTGTGCAGTACATAGTGGGGAGACTCAGATCGTAGGGTTTGAGAAATGCCTAGCAGGAGGCACAACTATCGACCTGCCACTACTGGGACCGGAAACGATGAACATTGGTTCTCTTCATTTGTTGAATATAGTTATTGTAATACAAAATGACATCTCCGAACTGCACTATAGTTCTGTATGGTGCAAAGAGGTGTCCCCCATTACACATGCTAATGCCTTTGGTGATTGTGCCCAAATGTATTTCTTTAATCAACTGATATTCCAGTGTGATATCATTCTTCACATCTTCCATCTTATAAACACCATTGATTAAGAGGATTGAAGATAAGAATCAATGTATCTCACAGGGTGGATATTGTATGTCCCATTGCTGTATACTAGGGCACCCTGGTAGCAGAAAAATGTCATTAAACTAATGACCAAGGGTAATCATCATGATCACCTTGGCTCATCACTCTGATGATGTTGTATGCTAGGCCCCCCCGGGGGGCACTTGTCCCAGAAATGGATACCGATTTCAGCCCGACTCTTGAGAGTGCTGCCAGTGGATTACCACATGATCCCGAAAAAGGGGGGCGGTGGATTCTCAGATCTCTAATAGCAGGGCGGTGGAATTCCATCAAATCGTGAAAGGAGTGTATTGTTTATACACCATATATAAGGGCATGAAAATGATAAAAAAAAAATCTCAGTGCTGGACAATGAAAAATTCTGATCCATACAAATACATGAGTACAATAGGCAGCTTGATGGAGGGTGTAGGCTTGAAAGGGGGGGGGGGGCTGTCAGGTCAATATTTGGGATTGTGGAAAAAGGGGGACGGTCAATGTCCAGCTTATCAGTGAAGTAGGGCGGTCAGATTCCAAGATCACAGTGAAAGAGTGTATTGATTCAATATTATATTATCACATTATGTAAATAATCAAAACAGAACAGTTAGGACAATAAGATGAGTGCGACTTTGCATAAATCCATCACTTATTTCCAGAATTAAGGCCTTTAGTTGAAATAAGGACCCAGACTTAATACCCAGAGAAGGTGTCTTAGACCTTTGTTTCTCAACCCTCTTTTGTTTTTTTCCCCAGGGCTGTTTTAGTGTGTGGTCAGAGGTAGTGATGCAATACATCTCTTACTTTGAGCAGGATGTTTGCAATGTCTACTGTTGTGTTTGATGGCTCAATACTGCAGTCTACAAAGCCAATTAATCTATCCATTAACAGCAATAATTAGGCTTCCTGGGCAGAGGACATTCCTCTATGCGAATATGATAAGGTCACCAGGAATTTTATTTTCTTGCCCATGAAATGTAGAATCTGACACTATATGACGGCCTGACTTATACAATTTGCCTTTTTTTGATAAGTCTTTAGATTGAGTTTGAGTTCAGTATTTTATTTAGCATAAGAAATTCACATCTCTAGGGAGCTTTTCAATGCTATGCCCATAAAATGATGATCAATAGTATAATCTAATTTAGCAGTTCTGCATAATTCACAGTTCCTTGCAATTAACAAATATATCTACTTTCTAATACCGGTAGTGAGTCTACTAATCATTCACAGGTTTTATCAAGTTTACTACTCCAGCACTTCTACTGGCTTCAAGTCTTCAGGTGTACGTTTACTCGTGAACAAGACTTTCGCATCAATTCTTTGTATATCACAGCTGAGTCTTCCCCAGAACTGGGTTAGCCCTGTAGTCGAGCGGCCTCTTGTGGTAGGTTTCCTTGTTTGTTCTTTTCACCTTCAGTTTCACCTTTGTGTTCCAATGTAAGTTCCTTACTGGTTTTACAACATTATCCTCGTGTTGTGCTAGGTCATAGGCGTAGCTCAGCAGCAGCTTGTACCTTCTAATTTCCAGTTCTTCCAAGTCATGTCGTTGATGCAGCTTACATGTTGTGATATCTCGCCTATCTAGGCTGCAGGACACTAATTATTTTATCATTGTTGGCTTATATAGCATATGGGGGAAAATAAAATATTTGTGCGAATTTCTGGGCTTAGCCACTGTTATTTTCATGTAGGCACACATTTTTCCCATTAATTTAGGGCCATGAGATGTGGTACAATGTAATTAACTTTTCTGCTATCGGCCCTAGAGTGTGGACATACCCAGATTTGGGGGTTTTGCAGTGAATGATTACAATAAATTCTGTAATTGAAAAGAGTGCACCCCCCTCAACTTACCCTCAAATATCAGCCTAAATAACACTCAAATCGATTAATATACATCCTAAGGATTAATTTGATGCCTGGTTTGCCTACCCACTGTCAGATTTTAGACCATAATCATTGTACAACACCCTTCAGTGCGAACCTACAAAGTGTCTCCTGCTGCCACATCCCGTCAATTGGTGTTCTGCAACCTAAAGGCCTGGGTTGGAATCTTGGTGGTCAATGAAATAGCTTGGAAAGCCTATATTCACTGGCCCATTAATGTCTTATCCAGAATCTTTTACTTTTATGCCCCTCAGGCCCCTCAAATCTCTGAGAATCAATTCCCAGAGCGGGTATCAGTCTGTGCGCTCTCCATAGATTTCATCGATTTCTAGCATAGACATGGAGGTATGGTCCTTTCCCATAGAAAAAATGGTCACAGGGCCAAGAAATTTGACATGCTGATAGCCAAGGGGCACCACCTGTGGTGCTGAGTGTTATTCTCTCTCTAGGTGCTATAATTCACAGAAATATCTGGCTAAAATATATGAAAAACCCTCAGAAATATAATGTTATAAAGGAATAAATTCAACAAAATGCATCTTAACTCCATGTGTAATGGCTTAGATGGCCCTATTTACATATTATTCAAGCTCCCCCATGTGAGGATGAAAAAATAAACCAGATATGGTGAATACAAGGACATTTTATTAAGTGTCAGTAGACATTCATTGGCTGCATAGCTCGGGGAGAGAAAAATTATGTTTTCCCCTGATGCATGAAAAGGCCTCCCATAGAACACTGAGGACAATAGAAATAGATGGAAACAGCTGAGAATGTAAAATCCAGGTAATTCTGACCCTGAAAACCATAATTTTGGTTACCTGGCACCCCCAAGAGAGAAGTATCAGGCTTGCGGATTGACATCAGAATATTTCTCATAAACCTCTCCAAGGCCGAAACTCCGCTACTACGATTTTCAGAGATTTCTCATTGATTTTATTGATTCCCTTGCCCTTTCTCACCATAACATTGTCAAACTGACTTACCCTAAGCAAAATAAACACATTTTAGCGAAATTTCACAAACTTGGTAGAAGGCCCTATATAGCCTGTAGAGGCTGCAGGACACTAATTATTTTCTCACTGTTGGCTTATATAGCATATGGGCGAAAATAAAATATTTGTGCGAATTTCTGGGCTTAGCCACTGTTATTTTCATGTAGGCACACATTTTTCCCATTAATTTAGGGCCATGAGATGTGGTACAATGTAATTAACTTTTCTGCTATCGGCCCTAGAGTGTGGACATACCCAGATTTGGGGGTTTTGCAGTGAATGATTACAATAAATTCTGTAATCGAAAAGAGTGCACCCCCCTCAACTTACCCTCAAATATCAGCCTAAATAACACTCAAATCGATTAATATACATCCTAAGGATTAATTTGATGCCTGGTTTGCCTACCCACTGTCAGATTTTAGACCAATAATCATTGTACAACACCCTTCAGTGCGAACCTACAAAGTGTCTCCTGCTGCCACCTCCCGTCAATTGGTGTTCTGCAACCTCTAGTATCTGCTCACAGACCCTAAGTCCGTTGTTTTGAAGCACCTAAAGTTTCTTCCTAGCCCATTTGGGGACACCATCAAGGATGCATGTACTGAATTCCAGCTGTCATTTCCGAACGTGCCTCGACTGAGGTACATAGAAGTACTCAGAAGACGGCATCCTGCACGGTATTATGATACCATATCCCCTGGTGGTAAGTATAGTCACCAGAGTGATGGGCTCGTGGTCTCAGGTCTCAGCCATGGAAATACTTTTTCACTATATTTTAATGTAGCATGGCATGCCATAACCAGTGTGCCCTGGAGGTATTGAGCAAAAAGTGCCACGTATATCTTTAGGAGCAACCTCGATTTACGACATATAAAAAAAAACAACCTGCGCATTGATCACAAAATCTGGAATGCTGGCCATAAATGTACAGACACCTGCATAATTGACATTTTTTGCAGTGAATAAATTCACTGCAAAAAAATGCCTTTACAACAGTCTCCCAGGCTTTTTCATTAAAAAAACCCCTTCCACTGCAGGTCTCAGCCATGGAAATACTTTTTCATTATATTTTAATGTAGCATGGCATGCCATAACAAGTGTGCCCTGGAGGTATTGAGCAAAAAGTCCCACCGTATATCTTTAGGGGCAACCTCGATTTACGACATGTAAAAAAAACCCTGCGCATCTATCACGAAAATCTGGAATGTACAGACACCTGCATAATTGACATTTTTTGCAGTGAATAAATTCAGTTTAGACCCAATCCAAACAAGCCCAAAAATGAATGGGCATTACTGCAATAATCATGTTTTATTTTATATCATATGAATAAGTACCTACTCAGGACCAGCTATGAATTTTTACAGAGTTCTACAAAATTAGCTAACAATTTTATCCACCCAGGACTCATGTAGTATTCAGTGCGGAGGTCTTCTGTCAGTAAGGATGCACTGAGTGACCCCTAGATTTCCCTACTTGAGACCTGAAGGGACAGGTGTGCTTTTGAGGTTTTCCAAAAATCACTTTTTTATGTCCTTGAGTGTGTTTCACATTTGAATATTGACTTTCATTGCCTTGGAGAAGCTCTTTCTTCTAATAAACCAGCTTCTAGAGGTCAGACACCCAGCAGAGCAAGTGGCATTTTCAGGCCTCACTCCAAGGACCTGATACCTATGTACTTACACATTGATTTATGCAGGAAGAAATGCTAGTAAAACCATCAAATCATACAGGGGTGTTCCCAAGAGATCCCTGACAATGTCACAAGTATGAAGTAAATTCTCTTGATAGCGATTATGTTGATATTGTGATGACATTGTGTGAAACATGGCAAAAAATTGCAATGAATTTCCATACCATTCTGTAAAATTGGTGATTTTTACCATAATGGCCTACCATACAAAGGGGTTCTGACCTGATTCCTATTGATACATATTTTTATCCCATTCTATGAAAGAATTATGCATGTGTTTGTGATGTGTGTTGAGCTATGAACTGCCAATGGACACCCAATGGGCCTCGGACTGAGGCTTGCGGGACTGTCCACAGCCCAGAAAATCATATCGAGAAGTGTTTTACAAGCCCCAACCCTGCCAATACAATGACAAATATGGTCTGAAAATTCCAGAGACTTTATTCTGGAGTAGATACCCCACTTTCTATGAACCTACCTCCATTGTTATAGGTTACTTAGGTCTAATATAGAAAATAGGCAAATTTGGCATTAAAGATTGCTACCCGAAAGTGGGATTTTAGCTATTTTCAAGTGATATTACACACCACAGATGTCTGAATCATGCTAAATCTTACATAACTAATGTAAACCAATAAAAAAATGCCTTTACAACAGTCTCCCAGGCTTTTTCATTAAAAAAAACCCTTCCACTGCAGGTCTCAGCCATGGAAATACTTTTTCATTATATTTTAATGTAGCATGGCATGCCATAACTAGTGTGCCCTGGAGGTATTGAGCAAAAAGTCCCACCGTATATCTTTAGGGGCAACCTCGATTTACGACATGTAAAAAAAAAACCTGCGCATCTATCACGAAAATCTGGAATGTACAGACACCTGCATAATTGACATTTTTTGCAGTGAATAAATTCAATTCAGACCCAATCCAAACAAGCCCAAAAATGAATGGGCATTACTGCAATAATCATGTTTTATTTTATATCATATGAATAAGTACCTACTCAGGACCAGGTATGAATTTTTACAAAGTTCTACAAAATTAGCTTACTATTTTATCCGCCCAGAACTCATGTAGTATTTAGTGCGGAGGTCTTCTGTCAGTAAGGATGCACTGAGTGACCCCGGGATTTCCCTACGTGAGACCCTCAGTGAGGCAAATCCCACAGAAAACCGGAAGTCATATATGAGTGTGGTCAGAAGTGAATACTGCAGCACACTGAATGGTCAATAACCATATTGAAAATAATGCCAATAAATATAAAACCAGTACATATGTTGTGGAATGTTTGCTGCTTTGGATAAACTACCAGGAGGGCATTTTTCAGAGTGCTTACCAATTTTTTCAAGGGCTAGGTTGGAAATAGTGGATCTGCATCTTATTCAGTGCATATTTAGGCAGAATCAGGGTGTTTTTATGCAATAGTTCGGTGCTCAAAATTTCCATGCTCAACTCATATTTTAAGTCAGGCTATATTATAAAGGAAGGATGTCTCTATTAGATCTAGGGTGATTTTTTTAGAAAATGAACATATTCTAATGGGTGCTATCGAGTTTTGCGCTATATTAAACTATAGTGCTCGACCAATTCCTTCTATGAGACCTCTCCCTCAACACATCTTAGTTCTGGTGATGATCAACAGAGGCCTCCACTGTCCGTCACTTTCTGCCTATTTGTTCTCACCCAAACATCACTCTTATGCCCTCGTCTTTTATTATTAATACTATTTTCTTCCATTGGTCATGCTTTGACTGGCTTGGCTGTAGAGGCTTTCTGATTCAACTCATTTTTGTCACATGTTCGCAGTTGATGATGCATTCATTCAGGTTCTGGTTAGACACGTGCCCCAACCTATTCTCAACCTGGGCATTTCGAGGGTGAAGAAAAAACAGAGAGATCACCGAGACCTTGCTAGAAAATACTGCTAACGTCATTTATCTCTTTACAAAATGATAATCAACATATCAAAGCATGATTCCTGCAGCATGCTGGTTTGCTGTACGTATAGTAAGCAGTGTCTACATCTCCCACCCCCATCTACCAAAGTGGCCACTTGAGGCCATGTCCGTGAGGAGGCGGCTTGTGTAGATAGACGGGAGACAAACGGTTAGAGCTGTGACCTGGGTACGTTTAAAATACCAGTCGTCTATTACCTTACCATTACGTTCCACCCCGGCCTCATCTCCGCCCAATCTCCGCTCACACCCACAAAGTGCTCCAAGCACAATTTGGCCGCACGCATGCGCATTGTTGACCTGGCGGGGAGCTCTCAGGGCAGGCTCTATTAAATAAAGTTTGAGTAAATTACAGCAATAAAATACCGAGTGTGTAGGAGAGGGGTATATAGGCAGGGTGGAGGGAGGGCGTAATGGCTGCCATTTCATCTGTTTGAAACAGGTCTGCTTGAGAAGCGCACACCACCACTACTACCAATGTCTATCTAGAGGGAATATCACTTTTATTCTTTAACTATTGGGAGATACAGAAGTTGCATGTCTGTACCCAATGCATTGGCGAGAACCACCCCCCCTCCATATTTCACGAATGTAATGGGAATTGTGTGTAAAATAAGGTCCTAAAATTCGGTTTATTTCATTACAAGTTACTTTTGTACGTACAAGATCCCATGAATTCCCCCTTCCCCTTTCCGATTTTGTAAATTGTTCCAGTTTCCCATGGCAAATGTCAGATTATAAGACATACAATCTATCGAGATAGAAGCGCCCTGGTTCATAGGGTATTTTCCGCATGGTAAAAGCACAATCAATTCAAGAGCTATTGGAATGCTTAAAATACATTGCATTGCATTGCCTTCAAAGATGCACTGTTGCGATTTCACAATAAGATGTTACGTATACCAAGGCGGCTCAGTGAACATCAGTGTATATATATAAAACAATAGGCTATTCTGGTCTTGTGGCAGTAGAGAGGGCTGTATGATAGTAGCAGGAAGTGACGGCGGCTTTTGGATGTTTGCTTGTGGTACAAAGAGCAATACATGTACTTGGATCAGAGTGGTGGTCTGAAGGACGCGGATACAGGGAGGGAGAGGGCTTACAGGGGCCTATAGAGGTGAAGGGGTGAGGGTAAAAAGGGCGCTATAGGTGCATACACATGTGTATATCTATTTAAGGCTGCTATGGTTAGGTGAGCAGCATGAATTAAACGAAGTTATCCCTGTCAAATATAGATTGTCAATTTAGGCATATATAGTGTCTTCATATTGACGGCTTAAGATGACTCAGGTTGTTTTTATACCTATTGAAAGGTCCTGGACTGGAATTTGGCAGGTTTTGCCTGGTTGTTTTATGCTACTCCCTTTTAAGATCATGTTATTAACAGTGCTTTGGGACACAATACATCTACCGGTGACTAGCATGTCAGCTTCTTCCTGCAGCCTCAAACACGAGTGGTGCTAAGGTAGGACGTGCACGAGGAGTTTTCATCTCCTTAACCCTTCAACTTATACGGGACGAGGCCATTGCTAGTACCAAACAAGTTAGCTAGGTGGCTTATGTAGTAGGGGGATAGATCAGCAGTTGGCCCTTTATACAGTTCACTTTAGTTGGCCCTTCCTAATAGTCTATATGAAGCTATATTCTACAAACCTATACCTTTGGATACCAAATACCTTATACTTAAACAATATAAGCTTTATATAGACTTAGTACTTCAAATACAAGAGAAATTATTAAACTTTAAAAATTTTCTGAGAGTGCACATATAGGAACCTAGCGGGATATAATATTGACAAATGAGAAAATTCCTTTCATTCAGTGCCGACTTTTCAGGGTGCATTATGTAACACCTGGTACCCATCAGCTCGCTGATATCAGTCCTTATCTTGCAAGGTATCAGCTTCAGCAGGGGTCAGCCCACTAAGGAATCAGCTAAGCAGGAATAATCCAGGTTGGGTAAAACCAAGCCATTGTCTCCCTATCAGGCTAATCCCCTCCATTCCCACCTAAAACAATGGACAGGTACTTAAGGTGATTAAGATAGAGGCAATGGCAGCTTACCAGTCTTATCAATTCCCATTGTTTTCTGTGAGCGGAGGGGAAGATAAGAGATTACCCAAAATCCTCTGCCAGATCCAAGATGGCCGTTGGGAGCAGTTACATAACTAATTTCAAAATGGCTACCTCCGTACAGAAATGGCTCTGTTCCCTATTGGCTGGAAGCGGGTCTGAAGCTGATTCTGGCGACATGCACTGATAAGAACTGATAACATGGGACCAACATGTCCCTGGAAGTGGGTGTTACCCAGGGACAAGGTACCCATCATCGTATGACTTATTAGTGGGGTTCACCTCAACTAGCAAAATCAAAATGGTAGGCCCACAGGACGTCCATACTAAGCCCTATACCTGGTGGGGGTGGGGGATCAAGTGCCAGGTGACAGATGAGCAGTGGGTTGGAGAGAGGGAGGGGATAAAGGGTAAACACTTACACCCTCTACAATAACCCCTCTTACTGCGTGTCACAAGCACACGTAACCCACTCTCCACCCGCTGCGCTAATTTGCCACCATTGATGCAGAGTGGATCTGGAGATGGGACTGGGCACGAAATGGCCCCCCATCCACTCACCTTCACCACCTCCTTGTATAGGCCCACTGTACACTCACTTTGTTGTCTTTCCATCTGCACCGTCCTGCCCACAGTAATCCGCATGATCTATCTCATGCCAACTAACAATCCTTAATGATGACTCATTTGTAATAAAATAGAGCTCTGTTGCTAAATTCCCACTTTGCAAAGACCTGACATGTTATAACATCAGCCCTCCCTCAGCGCCTTCTTCCATTGACACTCTATTAAATGGCTACTTTCCACTGTGTCCCCCAGTTGCCTTAGCCCATTGCATTTCTATAGCAATGTTTCCCATTGCTTTCTACAACTGCTATTCATATTTCCTTTCCTCATTACATTCCCCTTGCCTTCATTATTGTCTTTTCGTATTGACTTCTGCGTTGTCTTTCCCAATGGCTGCCCTTTTCATCTTACCCATTTTCGCTTCTCATTGCTGCAGTGGCGGATCCAGGATCTGGAAAAGGAGGGGGCACAGCCCAAAAGGAGGGGGGCGCTCCCCCTATTTTTGAGCAAATTTTGGGGTCCAAAATATGTAATCAAACCCTTGAGTATTGGGAAAAAGGGGGATGCGCACACCCCTGCGTCTCCCCTCTAAGTCCGCCACTGATTGCTTCCCTTTTAATATCCGCCCACTCCCTTTTCTCCATTGGTCAATCTTTCTGTCTTTCCTGATGCCCTCCCCCTCTCCCTTCACCATTTTGTCATCTACTTTGCCAATGCACTGCAATCCGCAATATCTTTTGATTATGCCTTGTCCTATCTTCCCAAATCCCAACCCCAATTGCATATTGCCCTATACCACTGTCTTACTTATTGCCTTCTCCAATTGCCATCAGCCATTGCCCCCCTCCACTGTCCTCTACATGCACCATTAACCATTGCCTTATCCACTTTCTCCCACCATTGTCTTATCCATGGCCTCACCTATTGACTTCAACCACTGCGTCCAGCCATTGCCTTTATCATTGCCTGCTGGCTTTGCTGCCTCCATTGCCTTCCACTTTTACTTGCCCACACCTTCACCTTGTAGTCTACAATTGCCTCACAATTAATTGCCCTTCACCATTGACATAATTGGAAAATTGTAAACACTCTGTGGTGACTTCTGCGTCTGATCACTTCTCCATCATTGACTTCTGTCATTTCCTCCGCCATTGCCCTGCAGAATTGCCCCCAAATTTGCCTTCCTCGATTGACTTCCACCAGCGCCATCAATCTTGCCCTCAACCATTGCCTCAATACATGCTTTTCATGATTCCCATCTAGCACTGCTTTACCCATGCTGCATCACAACATTGTTCCTTGGTATTGCATTCTATACCGCTGCAATCCACCATTTAAATATCGTCCACCGTTGTCTTCCACCATAGCTTTAACCAGGCGTGTTTCCAGTAACATGACTTAATATGGTAGGGTTGGTAGGTCGGTTTATTTTTTAATTTTTTTTTCTTATATTTAAATATAGGAAATGTTAGGGCACATATCAATGAATGTATCAAATTCTTTGATTTCATTGTAAAATAATGATGGGAAAATGACAACTATGAGAGAGGGGAAGAACACGAAAAGGATACAGAAAAAAAGGTGTTTTTTCCCCCTGTTTTGCTAGGGTCGGTCGGGTTACTGGAAACAAACCTTTTTTTTTATTTGGCCCCATCACCCGGGACTAGCACATTGCTGGTACTAAGGAAATCAGCTAGGTGGCTCATGTAGTTGGGGGCTAGATCATCATTTTTGACCTCTTTGTATAGTCTAATTTGACAACCTGCCAATTAATTACTATCCATGGGATTTTTCTATAAATCATATGTGTGGATTCTTCATATCAACATCTTTAAGTAGATGATCTAGAAATAGATTAAATATTGAAAATTTAAGACCAATAGATCATTGAAATTTCTGTTTGATTCCACAGGTAAGACAATCAGGACATAGTCTCCTTCTCAGGGTTTTCACCTTACTTCATACCTGAAACAATAGAGAGTTACTTAGAGTGATTAAGATAAGGGATAGGGTACAGCTTATCAGTGATATCACTGACCATTGTTCCGGGGGCTGATAAGAAATTTACCTAACCAAGATGACGACCTCCATAGCCTAATATGCTCACACAGTGACACACCTTCATACTATGGGGGTCTATTTCAAAACTGCCAACGATTTGCGCCCCAAAAAGGTTCTTGACCGATCACCTTTTCTACAATTCCTTTTTAATTCTTTATTTATCCTGGCATTTTTAAGGCTCAATAGCCTGGAAATATCAGTCAATAGGCACTATATATTTTTCCAATTGGATGACAAAACCTTGTTAATTTTGTGGAAACGAGCTATGGCCCATTCAGAACTAAAGTAGAAATTATTGTACACAAGCCCTGTACAATGCAGCTAATAGTGAGAATAGATCCAGGTGAGTAGGGACCCATTTATCCAGTTTCAGTGATCGTAATTTTACCAAAGTGAATAGGTGAGGCTCCACTACGCAATTTTTGCTGAAAATCAGAGCTATTCTCACAAAAGCAGACACAAACACAGATTATAAAGTGGTATTTGTTATTATTTCAAGGTGTAAATAGATGATTGAGAGAGTTTTTTTGTTTATGTTGGGAAGGCTTTGTGTACAATCTCAGGCACATTTCTTTTGCTAAAAGATGTTTTTGTTTACTAAATCAAGTTGACCTAACGTAAATATTGCAGAGTTTCACACTGATGACTCTCTGCAACTCAATATCAGACAGGTTTGATTTTTACAGTACAAGACCCTGCGATCTGTGTGACTGCTGTGTTGTTATTTATATTTTGCTGTGTTTATGTTTATATATTGAACTCCCACCCAATCACAGAGTCTATGAAGGTACAGGTTAGTTGGTAAATATGGCACACGAGGAGAGAGATCACCCATAAAATAACCCTAAAATCTCATGTTTACAATTGTGAATCTCATGTTTACAATATAGGAATGTCAACACCCTATACCTTAGGCATTATAGGGATAAACTTAGGTGAGAATGTACTAAAAAATCGCATAGTGGAGCCTCACCTTAAGAGGAAAGGCTTTACAGTTTATTGTGTGGTTTGATTTAATATTTGTATTTTGTACAATGTACATCATAAACATCAACACAGACTACCCCGTTCTCTCTAAAAGGAAATAGTAAATGTTTATGAAATAATATCATATGGAGAATGTTCAATAACTTTTGGCCCGACTCTTGAGACTCAACTTGCAGTTACTGTCCTGACTTTCTTCAATCGGATGTCATTGATGAGATCAGGTGTCACACGTACTTGGGTGATATACGGACGTGTGTGGTGAGCTACTACAGCACAGGTAAATAGATGACCTTACCTTCATCTTAAATGTATTCAATCTTAACGGATTTCTGCATGGAAAGGCCCCTTCTCTACTTGCCATCTGTGATTTGTTTTGCCCCATTAAGACTCCGCCCCATGTCAGCTTTAACACTTTAGTACAACTCAAGGACGACATGTTGCATGGCGGCTTAACACTATAACACTTTAGTACAACTCAAAGATGATATGTTGCGTGGCGGCTTAACATTATAACACTTTAGTACAACTCAAAGACGACATGTTGCATGGTGGCTTAACACTATAACACTTTGGTACAACTCAAAGACGACATGTTGCATGGTGGCTTAACACTATAACACTTTGGTACAACTCAAAGACGACATGTTGCATGGTGGCTTAACCCTTTAACAATTTAGTACAACTCAAAGACGACATGTTGCGTGGTGGCTTAACACTATAACACTTTGGTACAACTCAAAGACGACATGTTGCATGGTGGCTTAACACTATAACACTTTGGTACAACTCAAAGACGACATGTTGCATGGTGGCTTAACACTTTAACACTTTAGTACAACTCAAGGACGACATGTTGCGTGGTGGCTTAACCCCATAACACTTTAGTACAACTCAAAGACGACATGTTGCATGGTGGCTTAACACTATAACACTTTAGTACAACTCAAAGACGACATGTTGCGTGGTGGCTTAACCCCATAACACTTTAGTACAACTCAAAGACGACATGTTGCATGGTGGCTTAACCCCATAACACTTTAGTACAACTCAAAGACGACATGTTGCGTGGTGGCTTAACCCCATAACACTTTAGTACAACTCAAAGACGACATGTTGCGTGGTGGCTTAACCCCATAACACTTTAGTACAACTCAAAGACAACATGTTGCGTGGTGGCTTAACACTATAACACTTTAGTACAACTCAAGGACGACATGTTGCGTGGTGGCTTAACACTATAACACTTTAGTACAACTCAAGGATGACATGTTGCCTGGCGGCTTAACACTATAACACTTTAGTACAACTCAAGGACGACATGTTGCGTGGTGGCTTCATGTTCGTGATGCAACGATAAGGAGTGAAGTGAGACTGCATTTTTGCATCATCTCAATTATTCCAGAGTATGCAAGTCACTAGGATTGACCTGGTGCATAAATATATGCAACACTTTTGGATCACTTGTGATACCTACATTGACCATTGGCGACAGAAGCCTATAAGGGTATGATATGTTTATAAAGCACTCTGCTACATTTAAAGGGTTAGCCCCAGAGATGTGGAGAGATAGACCCATATAAGAGGCTGGTTCTTTATTAGTGTAGGCGGTCCCCAAGATACGGGTGGGCGGTGTGTCGTCAGTGCTGTGTGATGTTTATTATCTTGACGGTGAGTGGACTGGATGTCCCTACCTGGGCCCTACTCACCTGTCATAACCAGCCCAATACCATCCTCTCTAGGTATCATAGCCTTAACGTGATACATTGTACTGTCAGTACAAATTAAAAAAAAAGGTTTTTGTTTCCAGTAACCCGACCGACCCTAGCAAAATAGGGGGAAAAAAAACCTTTTTTTATGATTTTGAAGATTTTTGTCTCATTCTCTCATAGTTATCATTTTCCCATCATTATTTTACAAAGAAATCAAAGAATTTGATACATCCATTGATATGTGCCCTAACACTTCCTATGTAAATCTAAAAAAAAAAATTAAAAAAAAAATCAAAAAAAAATCCGACCTACCGACCCTACCATTTCAAGTCATGTTACTGGAAACACATATTTATTTTTTCTTGGCCTGACTGTGATACAAGGTGCGCATCACGGGCGTGGACTGGTTACCAGGTTTAGTCTGTGTAGGTGTTATCCATTATGCTATTCCGACCTAGCGGGATAGGGGTGGCACCGTAGTGTCTACCTGAAGCTGGTCACCAGCATGTACCTTACACTGGTTTTAGGGTACAGTTATATAATACCTGGTGGGAATCCACTCTGTCCCACCATACACACTGAAGTACAATTAAGACACTTTAACTAGCATATAGTGGCTTAAAAATATAAATACAACTTCAAAGGTGCTTAGTGTAGGCCATCACTCATCACACCTGGAGATGTGGAGTTTTCACACCTCCAGGGGGTCATTGCACGAACAGCGTAAAAGGTGGTTTTCTGGCTGTGTTTGGTTCAAACCGGGACACAAACATTTTCTTGCTGTTTTTTTTGGTCTCGTTGTGACGAAAAACTCCATAGCGAGAAAACAAGTGTTGCACAATCATTTTCTCGTTGTTGGAAAGTCGTTCTGTTTAATCTCTGAGTTCACAACGAGAAAAAAAAGGCAGTTACTCTGGACCTACTGCCTTTTCATTCTTTAGCATTTTACAGGGTTTTTAAGCTTTACCTACCAATAGGGTCAAAACCTATGCACTAGCCTGGTGTTTTATGGTATCATCCTAGAGAAAACATCCTAAGCCTTCAAATGAGTGTAAACTTTAACGAATCGGACCATAAATTTTTTGAGTTATGGGTCTACAGAATTGAAAAAAGACCAAAGTGTGTACTTCACTGAAAAATACAATATTCACACCCCCACATGCTTCCTATACTGTACAAAACCACTGAAAATTACTTTTGGAATTCAATACATATGTTAACTCTGAGTTCCAAAGAGTTTTAACCCGATGTACATGGTAGATTTTTTTTCTCCCCCATCCTACTAAATAAAGGCGGCATTACTCCCTGCTCAAAAATAAACCTCCTCAAAATACCAATGAAAGATTCTGTTTCTACCATCCATGCTGGACTTAATTTTGAGGGACATTTGAGGGGTCTATATGGTATAAAAAAGTTGCGGCCACACCCATTATCTTTTAGTCCTTGCCCTAAAGTGTATTAGCATACACATTTTTGAGCAGGGAGTAACATTTAACATTTTGGTTAATGAATCAAATTCTACTGCTTCTATACAGTAAATATTTGCTTTGCATAGTGTATTGGCACCCCCTAATTAATCATGAACAAAAATTGGTCCAATATTGACTCCTTGTGCCATTTGTAGACCATAAAATATGATCGGATGTTACTCTCTGCTCATAATTCTAAGTTCTTTGGCCCTAAACCAGATGACATCCTTGTCGTCCCTCGCATGGCGTATCCTAACGGGTCTTTTCTAATCACAACAAGGACACATCCAGGTATCGTTTGATCCTCTTTTGGTCCAATTTTACTGACAATTGTTAATCCTACAGCAAAAAAGGGTAAGGGATTTGCCAAAAATTCGCCTTAATAAGATGTATGGAGGTCTAGGGCACACACTGATGTACTTTGTTGGGGTCCAAATGCTTTTATTTTGACAAAAACCGATGTTGTCCATCGGTAAGTGGTGAAATTTTGCCACTATTTCTAAATGACTGGGCGTTATATGGGGTTGAAGCATGTCGCCTGCCCATGCCCTATGTGTGTTACTCCCTGCTCAAAAATAGATTCTGCCGCTAAAGCTCACTCTCCTGTCCCTCTGTTATCAAAATGTGTACATATTGTAATAGTATGGTCGGACAATAAAACATAACAAGTACATATACGGTATCAGAATCAATGTTATTTATTCACGGACCACAACCCGGTCCACCCCGTGGGTTTAGGCTGCACTCCCACCTCCGCTCCTTATTATCTACTGTCTCTAGTTATCTCCTCCTGGGCGCCGAGTCCCCGACCCACCTGCTCCTTCGCTTCCTTCAGTCTTCGGTCTCTGACTAGGTCCGAGAGACCCCGGCCCCCCTCCAAACTGCCCCTTTTATAGTCCCTCCCGGCTGGTTGGCGTTCTCCTATTGGTCCGCGACCTTGTGACGTCACGGCCCGCCGGCGCGCCCCCTCACAGCAGTCCCGGGAAGCTCCCGACCCCGCGCTTGCCCTCCGACCCTTCCGCGCGACTATTACAATATGATATCCTGATGATAGATTATACACTCCTGTATCTTCCTGGAGTATTTGGTTATGATCCCAATACTTTAAGTGTCTGTTTGAGTGTGGAAATTTCAAAAATCTGCATCGGACCCAAAGATTTATTCCATTGTTTCACATCTCATGTGCCTAATATTGTAAAGATAACTGTTTTTTGTGGCTTTTATGATAGATGCACTTGTCACTTATTCAAAAAAATGTGTTATATGTTACCCACATACAGTTATTTAGCCCCACTAACCCAATCAATGGTGGAATTTGAATTCTGAGCAGAGAGTAACACCTGATAGGAAAATGTTGTAATTTTTTTGAGGAATATCCATCAAACTCCACCTACTACTGTTTCATTTGCTGGTTATGGAGTCCCCCTAACCTATTTATGTAGATTTGTGGACATAATTTGCACTTTGTGCTAATTGGGGGGTGAAATTAAATTTGGGCAGGGAGTAACATGTTACTCCCTGCTAAAAAAAACAAATTGTGGTCTAACTTGTGACCAGTTCTATCACAAACTACTGCTAAATATGGAACAGATGGTAGTTGCATATTAAAGAATGCATATTGAAGTTAATGTAGATGAATATTGGTGGTTATTTGACACCTTTTGACAAAGCTAGATGAAAATTTGGGTTTTAGAAAAAAATTCTCAGAAAAATCAGTCAATGACAAAAGTTCAATATCCGATATCTCGGAAAGTATTTGAAGTAACATATCAATTTTTTGAATACTTACTAGTAGATGTTGTAAATGAATTTAGGAGACATTAGGATATAGTTAAGAGGTATATCCAATTGGTCTCTGAATTTCGAGCAGGGAGTAACACAAATTACAACAGATTATCTTTGAACGCTTATAAAAACGGACCCGCTAGGAGTTGCTGCGTATGTCAGGTGTTTTTATGCAGCCAAGACATTGCTCTTTGAATGTAATAAAGTTGTTGTAACTTATTTTGAATTTCACTGTTTTTGATTTGTCAGGGCCAAAAGTGCCACATTCAAAAATCACTTGCAACCTCGGTATAGAAGGGTGAGAAACTAAAGGGAACTTTGCCAAAGTCACCCCTCACCTCCGTAATCAAGGTCTGTGCATAGCAAATAAAAGCACCAGAGGGTAGCGCTGTTCCCTTTAGTTTCTCACCCTTCTATAAGACTCAGTATGGAGGCCTAGTGGATCCACCATCTTGAATTTCGCTGGTTGAGCTAAAATCCACTGATAAGACATACCATGATGGGTACCTTGTCCCTGGTTAACACCCACTTCCAGGGACATGCTGGTCCCATCTTCTCAGTTCTTATCAGTGTGTGTCACGGGAACCAGCTCCAGACCAGCTAGTGGCATATGGATAACACCTACACAGACTAACCCTGGTAACCAGTCCACGCCCGTGGTGCGTGGTGAGAGGTAGAGATTTCCTATCTGAAACATTGTCCGGAAACATTGTTTGTCATTGATTTGAACTCGTTGGAGATATATCATATAGAAATAAGTTGCATTTGTAGGCCGCATCAGCAATAGGCTTATTCAACACTTGGATTTCTTTTCGAATCAGAATAAAACAGTTTATGTATGTACATTTAAAATTTCAGGAAGTCCGTAAAAGAGAAGAAAATATTTCGGTACCCCAAGGCAGGGCGTTAGTTGGCGTATCCCGGGGGTGTATCTTCAATAAATCTCTACCCCGGCTTTCATTGAGGACGGGCGCCTTAATATCCAATGACCCTGCATCCAAAGAGACCCTTATATTAGGCCGAGCTATGCTACTTTTTTTATCTGGCCTTTACCTCCTTGTAGCCTAGCTACATGCCTGTCTACAGCCCGACACTGTTTGTTGTTGTCAATACTTTCAGTCTGTCCTTTCCCACTGCCCCTTTCTACCATTTAGTGACGTGTTAAAAGACCCGGCAGTATTACATTGTAATCCCCGCGCCATCATTTCATTTGTAGCGTGAAAAGTCGGTGTAATCCGTACCTATAATGTCGGCTAAGGAGGGATTGGGCGCAAAGCCTGTAGTCATCACCCAAAGCCGACACACACAGTTAACGAGGGGGCTGGTGGGTATTTTGGGACGGCCCGTTAGGGACCTTTTCATGGCTATGTGTGGAGGTCAGCCTCAGGTGTGCTGTCTGTGCCCATGTGACCAGCCTCAGTAGTGTGTGTGTGTGTGTGTGTGTGTGTGGGGGGGGGGGTCCGGTGAGGGCCTTAACCCCTGGAGGACAGCATAACGCATCAATTCTATTCCCCCATTTGTACGTTTGCCATTCCCCCTTGACCAAACGAACAAAGGTCAAACTGAAAAGCGCAAAGGGAGAGGTAAAGAACAAAAAAAAAAAAGAAAAAATAAGAAATAAAAAATAGATAAAGAGGTGAAAACTAAGTAGTAACTAACACTGCTTCCCATGCCCCAGTCCATAAGGGGCTGCAGTACCTGTGGGGACGTTAGTTGGGGGACACTGTAACCTGACCTGCCGCCGGCCGCACGTCGTCAATGGCGGCCGGTCACTGCTGACTCTGGGTGCGGACAGGAAGGGTATGGTCGGACAAAGCGCCGTCCGGTCGCCTACAGGCGCCCCGCCGCGCGCCCTCCCCGCCCTATACGCTAGATTTGTGCATTTTACGGACCGTCTTACTACCCCTGCAGGAGAACTGTTGGATGGTGACGCTTGAGGCGTCAGGCCCTGGGCCTCCTCCACTTCTCCCACCCGTGACGTCTTCCCGTACTTCCCACGCAGTCCACTGCAGCCTGCAGAGGTCGCTGCTCCGTCCTGGCGGCCAGCGCCACACCTGAGAATACCGACATCAAGGGGGTTTTAATACTGACCCTCCGTCTGCTGGATGGAGCGTGTAGCTACATACTATAAGGCTATACATACACTCATAATACATAAGCTGCTCGGAATTCTTAGGTTGATCTTTATATTAATAAATGTTATTAGCCATACTGCATCCCCCTGATATATCTCATCCGCTTTATCTACCCCAGTGTGTATTGCAGAAACACAACTCCTACTACAATATACGGGAGATCATGATAATACCAAAAAGTGAAACCACCCCGTTGTTAATAAATTAATTTGATTGTACTGAAATGCTTCTGTGAATTTATGAATTTCTCTACTTTTACAGATTGATGAGGCTCAGTTCCCGCTAGACTGATGAATGTACTTTGTTCTTGCCCTTGGCGATCCTAGTCACTTCTGTTGATATATATATATATATATATATATATATATATATATATATATATATATATATATATATATATATATATATAGTGTATATCTTGATCAACCAATTGGTACATTCTTGGAAACCTTGCATACTTAAAGTAGGTTACTTGCAGTCCCAGTGGCTTCCTTGGTGGCTTCCGCACTACGAGGGTCAGAGCCATGGTATACTGTGTTTCCATATTATGGCATGTTGCAGTTCCCACTAGGAGCTGAGGGGTACTGATCGGTTCTATTTGTCAGCTCTAGTAGGGAGGCTAACCTACAGATGTTCACATACCTTAATTGACACCACGCAATTTGACCATAAAAATGGGGTTACTACTGTCTACATTGCCAAGTCGTTGATGATGATCGAATCGACCAGCTGATTCAACACCCCGGGATTCAACAGCAAACCTTATGTTATCGGCATTTACTGGGGTGGACATCTCAAGGTATGTGGACTCTCTAGGTTAACCTAAACTAAATTAGCATAGTCTTTGTTAGACGTGCGCCAATCTCTGCCATGGCAGGTCAAACAGGCCCCTGTAAGTGTAAAAAGTACTTCAGCACACATGTATACAGTTTGACTATCAGGCAAATCCTATATCGTCACAGCACAATTTCACTAGTTGTTGTTTAAAATACATATATGACCATTGTATAATAGCTAGAGTTTACCTCGTCTGGCAGTCTGCCTTTACTGCTTTGTTATAAATACGAGGGTTTCTCCAAACCTTCCATAACAGAAGTTTTCCGCTTTCCCCCACCCCTAGAACTATGTCCATCCTCCAATCTTATTTGCCTCCATCCAGGTTTCAGCCCCTTTTAGAAGTGCATGAGATCCCCCAGACACGGCTCGCAGCGCCCCCAGTGGATGTAGTGGGATCCACGGCCACCATAGGGCAGCACAAGTGGTGTTGTGCGGCGGCTGGCAGCGGCCTACAGCAGCAAGACACGCCACACGGCGCCCAAGTTACCTCTCCTTCACCCTCCTCACTCACAGCACCACCCCACCACAACCAGCCACCTCCTCCAGTACCACTCCCGCACTGCGCCACACGGTGCCCACAGTAGCGGACCGACAGCAGTAAGGAGGAGAGTACCGGGACTACAGCAGGCACATCGTCACACCTCCACCATGGAGGTGGGGGTACACCGGGGGACATGGACATCATTCATTTAGAGGCTGGACTAACTGCTACAGCACAAGTGTTCTGCTTTAGCACTGCTTTAGGACTTTAAGGACTCCTACCATTACTGCTACAGCTACACACACACTGAGTAGAGGGACGACTGGAGGCTTAGCGGCCGCCCCCAGTGGGCTGAGGATATCTACTCCGTACAAACTAGTGGTACAAAGTGTGGCGTTGTTGCCGCCCCAGGAGGGAGGTGGATCCACTCACGGCGTGAGGACCCCGTGACAGGGGCCGTCATGCTGCCGTAGTAGTCACGTCCAGGACGTACAAGTACTGAGACTCTAACTACGATGGACGTACGGCAGGCACTGTGCCTTCTCCTGCTGGCCGCCCTCCTATGTGGCGTGCCTGGAAAACGCAGAGGTAGGTGATAAATAATACAGTCCATAGCTGCTGAATCATAACGCTCCGCTTAGCCACCACCGACCAACGCGTCCTGCGTGATCGGGGCAATCGAGGTATGTGGGATGGGGGCAAGGGGAGGGGAGGGGAACTCAACTCACTCACTCTCCCTCCCTCCCTCCCTCCCCCCCCCCTCTCTCTCTCTCTCTCTCTCTCTCTCTCTCTCTCTCTCTCTCGCTTTCTTTCTTAAATGATCAAACACTGGCAGATAGATATATAGAGAGAGAGGGAGAGAGAGAGAGAGAGAGAGAGAGAGAGAGAGAGAGAGAGAGAGAGAGACGGGGATTTCAGCTTCAGGGTGGTACTCAACTTTCCCATCAAAACAGAATGTAAAAAGGTGTCTGGCAATGAGAAATGGAAATGAAAGTAATAACAAAAACTGGAGGGAAGCATGTTGGGTTGGCTACACGGCAATCGTGTGAGTTGTCTGTGGCACGGTTACCATCATCTGAATCCTAATTCTTACTGACGGAATCATACTGCAGGCATGCAACATCCCCCCCCCCCTCCCTTCACATCGACAGGTGAGTGGAGTGGGTAATGTGCATGGGGTAGAGGAATGGGAGTGAGGGTGCTCCCTTCCCATGTGCCCTGTCCTGTCCATACCTCATGTCAGACAAGCTGGCGAGACCAAAAGGAAAATGGCTACAATGGGTAAAATATCATGGTCCGGGCATCATGGACTGCAACACATTCTCAGCATGCAGCCTTTGCCCTTTCCCCATGATGCACCGATGCAGTGCTGGAAGGAAAGGGAATCACCAACATTACATCTATGCACCATGCCGAGCCTGCAGGAGCTAGGGAATCCCATAGGGTTGACATGATGTATGTACATGTACTAGTATGCAGTACCTAGTTATTACATGTACCGAAATATCCACCACAGCTCCTGTCCATGTACCATGATGGTGACTTAATCCTGTCATGTACCGTGATGGTGACTTAATCCTGTCATGTACCGTGATGGTGACTTAATCCTGTCATGTACCTTGATGGTGACTTAATCCTGTCATGTACCGTGATGGTGACTTAATCCTGTCATGTACCGTGATGGTGACTTAATCCTGTCATGTACCGTGATGGTGACTTAATCCTGTCATGTACCGTGATGGTGACTTAATCCTGTCATGTACCGTGATGGTGACTTAATCCTGTCATGTACCGTGATGGTGACTTAATCCTGTCATGTACCATGATAGTGACTTAATGACATAGAACACTAATGTCACCTGCCACTTACATATTTAAGGGAATGATTCAAGATTCAAAATGACATCAGGATTCCTAGGATTCCTAGAGGGCAATCACAACACCTCTGTGCCGTGCCAGTCTGAATCATGAAATCACCATTAGATGTGCCAACAGTTGTGTTTACTGTTGTGCCTAGGTAGGAGACGGTCAGCGGCATTAACCTGATAGTCTGATATACAATGTAATGAATACTGGAATGCTTGCATCAATGTCAACTAAGCTCCACCCGGCGATGAATCAATGCCTTTAGTCTATGGAGTAATTTTTTTTATAAGAATTTCAATGTAATTATACCACTTTTACTTACGGGCGACCGGCGCTTTTCAGACACACACTTGAATATGGTCCAGTAGGACACTGTTTAATGATACAGGTAGCTCCTCTCACTGCCTCCAGATCCCTGGCTGGACCAATGTGGTATCGAAGTGTCTTTGTGTTACAAGGCACCTTTAATGTTGCATCCCATCTCGTCTTATAACATCAACAAAGCCTTCCACCTGTGTGCGTGTCTCCACGCCATTTATCTAATCTCAATTAGTTAGGGCTGCTAGACCCCTGCCAAGGTTCTAATCACACACAGGGCAAACACTGTATATCATAATAGTGCATAGATAGACATGGGTTACTGGATTGGTCGGCTCTTTGAATAAACGCCGGGTCTGAATAAGTACATGGAACTTGATGGTGCAGAACTAATAAATGAACATCATATTTAGACTTGTGTTGAACAACCACTGGCTTCTTAAAACTGCGCCTGTCGGAGAGGGGGGGGGGGGGGGGTAGAACCCTTCTGCCCTAGGGCGATCATTCAGGACAATGCGGTACATGAAGCAGGGCGGGGTGTTCTAGTTATGGCGATCATCACGCAGGGATATTCAATGGTGTTCGTGTACGAGGTGCTATATGTTACTCTAGCCGTCTTTGAGAAGTAGCACGTGTGGGTGAGGAGATATTTACCGGGGTAGAGTGGTTTATTTAGACAGACCGCGGCTAGTACTCCCCATGTTAACATTAGCCGGGCCAAGGTCTAGTGCCCCACTCAATATCAGTATATCCAGGCTAAAAGGGTTAAGGAACACCCTGTAGCCTGTATCCAGTCACCTTCGGGCTGGGGTGGGTGAATATGAAATGTAATACTTGTCAAGAGAGGACTACATGAAGGGGTGTTTGCCCGGGTGTTTGACGTAGTCACTACCTGTGCACACAACATGCTGGTATCAGCTTCCATACATACTCTGCCCAGCTTGGTGACTCTCTCCTACCATTAACCATAGAGCACAGACTCATCATAACCATATTCAGCCACAGAGATTATCAGGAAATCTCTCTGCTCCAACTCACAACTCTTACTGCATAGCTTTACCAAGCACCTGGAAGGTTATTCACAATGTTGAAAACCTCCTGGTGGTATCCTAAGATATCAAATCAAGTAGTTTTCTATATATTGTAGAGGATTTGACGAACGGCATGCAGACACAGATGATGTGGCCAATGGACGATGTGGACACTGGACCATGTGGCCAAACCAAGGACTTTGTGGCCAAATTTCTGGACGATGTGGCCAAAAGTGGACGATGTGGACAATCTGAGGAAATGGACGATGTGGCCTTTTAGAAGTAGATTTACATTAAAACCACATCTGTTTCACTTTGGTCACATGGTCCATTGGCCACATCGTCCTTTGGCCACATCGTCCACAGAGATTAGTGCACAAATTCGGGTTAGAATTGGGAAGAATATTGTAAAAATAAATCCATATATAATATTCCGGGGTAAAATTGTGTAAGGGTAGGTAAATGGGTTAGTTATAGGACCCTTGGGGACCCATAATCTTATAGCAAATTGCATTTTAAAACAGTGGCCACATCGTCCACCCAGTTTGGCCACATCGTCTTGGCCACATCGTCTTTTGGCCACATCGTCTACAAATCAGTCTATGGGGTAGTGGCACTGGCCTGGGGCACTGGGCAATGTGGGCATCAAGACCTCAAGTTACACTTTAAAGGGTTACTGACACGATTTTTCCGTTTTCTATTGTATTATCCAACATGAAGAACACAGGTAGTAGGAACACTTTATGTATCTAAGAGTGACCACCATCCCGCCCTTACCACACAGGGGCTGCCTCCTCCTAAACCTGCCTCCCTACACTCCACTTACCAATCTCTCTTATCTCGCCATGTTGTGACGTCACCAGAGGCGATGAGGGACATACTACAGATGTGGTTATCTATGAACATGTGTCCTCTATACCTCTCATAGATGCTTCACTTTTTTGGAATTTCAAATTTCTAACCATAATTTCTATAGACATTCCAAACTGAAATGGAGAAGGTTTTATCAATTTCCCGATTTTCAGTCACCAATGTGTGGCATCTCTGACCTCAACCTTGTGGTTGCTAATTTTGAGATAATCACTATGATTTGTTTAATCGATGCAAGTTAAATCAAAATTTAATATAGAAATTAACTAATAATCTCTGCACATAATCCCAATGTCATTGGGTTAATCACAGATAAAGTACAAACATACTTGGAACCTTGTAGATCCATGCATAGTATACTAAATCTAAAATGATTCCACATCAACATGTACATAGAAAATGTATGTTGGGTCTTTCTATATTCCCCTTGTAGATTTAAAGAAAGGAAACATGGTTCAAAATAAACCAAATGTTGACATAGGTCCTATTTAGAACAAATCAAACCCATTGTATTCTGATCTGCATCTGGGATTTTGGGCATTTTGGAAAACAAATATTTCTAAAATGTTTTTATATATATATATATATATATATATATATATATATATATATATATATATATATATATATATATAATTACATTTGATGATAGCAAAGGTCTATCAGCAAAGGTGATAATAATTGGTGTACAATATGATGTATGTATATTGTCATAAACTAACATTAACGTTGACTGCCTGCCAACCCACAGCCAAAGACTATGGTGACGTAACATACAGGTGCTCACACCTGCTGTGTGACTGCGGCCTTTCTGGCGCTGTTATGGCTTTGTCACACTTCTAGCATTTTATATTAAATGTACTTTGATTTACGGTGAATATTTAGGGGGGGGGGTCGTAGTCATTGGCTACCTGACTAGGCTTAGGCAATGTTTGCCCGCAGCTAACCAACCTCTGGGGTGGCAGAGAGGTAACGTTGTACAGGCAGGTGGGGGTATGTACCGTGGGGAATTGCATAATATCCTTACTGCACCTGCCATACTGGCGAGACATACACTTTCTTACCTGGAAAGCTCAGGTCCCCTAACGACCCTTCACATACCATAATATCATACACCCTCCTTTTATGTTCCTCAACAACAATGATACGAAGTGGTGTCAGCTGAGTTCAAGACAAAATATCTTTGCTGCTATTACACAATCCCTCATTTGACGATACAAATTCTATATTATGGAGTAGCATTGAGTGAATTTGCATTGTGATGAAAACCGTCATCCGTAAGCATTAAAATAATGCGTGCGTCATTAGTATAGGGCTCAGTATGGAGTCCTAGTGAGTCCACCATTGCTGGATCTGTCACCTGCCGAGATAAGCACTGATAAGAACCAGCATAATGGGTACCAGGTGTTACATAGTGTACCAAAAGAATTCTGCACTGAATCCAGGGAATGATCTGATTGGTTATAAATGTATCCCGGGTCAACCCTATAGGGCTGTAATGGGATACATTTTCAACCAATGAAATGACTCCCTGAATTTTTTGGGTATATTATGTAACACCTGGTACCCACCATGGGGGCTGTTATCAGTGCTTATCTCGCTAGGTCCAAGATCAAGCAATGGCGGCCCCACTAGACCTGAACACTAAGCCCACTATACCAATAACATGTCATGCTTCAGTCCACCCTTGAGTGGTAGTGCCAAAGTACATATGTATTCTATCTGTTTGACTACACGTGTCTACAAACCTCTCTATCTCTATCTACCTAAGCACGTTCTATTACCCTCCATTTGCTCCCCTGCAGCCTCCAAACAGTTTGATCACCCTTCCACAGCACATCACGGTAAGTACTACAGTATTTTCCGAATTTCCCCGGTGTAATTACATTGTGAAATGGGGGATACACATTGACTTCTTGGCCTCGCGTTTACCACGTCAGACCTGTGTATACCTCTCTGTGGTGGGGGTTGCCGTGTAAAAGTTATCCTCACAAACCGACCCTACAATTGTAAAGTACATTACTTTTGCTGCCCCTCGCAATTACCTCCGCCTCCAACTTCTGGAGCGCAGTCAAAACGTCTGGGGGCATGGTCCTATAAGGTGAAACATTGTCTTAGGTGTGTGGGGGTGGTGTACGCACGACCTGGCACTGTGACAGGGCCTGCTGGTGCAGGCTGTGGGCGGCGTGAGAAGCTAGCGAAAGGTGGCTGTATTGGCTACAAGCAGGTCTGGCGCTGGTTCTGGCAATATGCACTGATAAGAACTGATAAAATGGGACCAGTATGTCCTTAGAAGTGGGTGTTAACCATGGACGAGGTACCAATCATGACATGTCTTATCTGTGAGTTTTACCTCAACCAGTAAAATTCAAGATGGCGGATCCACTGGGCACCCATACTAAGTCATATACCGCAAACAGGCTTGTACATACGGCATGGGTGCAGCTATGTTCCTACCCTCTTATTTCTCTCAACTCACAACTAGTGAATGGGGGCTATCCGATGGACATGGTCAAGGTAGTGACAACTGATGCCTGTGTGTAGAATGCATTTTGAGGCTGTCTGATGGACAAGGTCAAGGTAGAGGCAGTTGATGCCCATGTGTAGAATGTAGTAGGGGGTCTGTCTAATGGATAGGAGACAGTTGATGCCCATGTGTAGATGTAGTAGGGGGTCTGTCTAATGGATAGGAGACAGTTGATGACCGTGTGTAGAATGGAGTAGGGGGTCTGTCTAATGCATAGGAGACAGTTGATGCCAATGTGTAGAATGGAGTAGTGGGCTGTCTAATGGAAAGGAGACAGTTGATGACCGTGTGTATAATGGAGTAGGGGGTCTGTCTAATGCATAGGAGACAGTTGATGCCAATGTGTAGAATGGAGTAGTGGTCTGTCTAATGGAAAGGAGACAGTTGATACCCATGTGGATAGTAGAGTTGGAGCCTGACGAGTTGATAATAGCCATGGTTAATACTCGTGTGTATAGTAGAGTTGGAGCCTGACCAGTTGATGATAGACATGGTTGATGCCCGTGTGTAGAATACAGTTGGAGCCTAACCAGCTGTTTGATGGACATGGTTGATGCCTGTGTGTAAAATAGAGCTGAAAACTGATGGACAATGCCAAGGTAGAGGAAGTTGATGCCAATGTGGAGAATAGAGTTGGAATCAGCCTGATGGACAAGGTCAGGACAGAGAAAGTTGATGCCCATGTGGAGAATATAGTGTGTCAGCTATTGTCAGGGTAGAGATAGTTGAGGCCCGTGTGGAGAATAGAGTTGGAAGCTGTCTCACGGACAAGGTCAGGGTAGAGATGGAGAGGGACAGCTGGCCTCCTAGTCACCTACTCCACTAACAGAGGTTTGGTGTCCCATTTTCTTTTCTTAAAAAGAAAAGAAATGGTTATGCTCCCTCCAACTCTTCTTGTTTCTTCAACATTCCTTCCCTACAGAGAGCAAGGCCAACTTTCACCAGGTATTGATCTACAGGTTGATGTACATTGTATACCCTATCATTTGTGAGGTAGAGTCAGGACAGATAATAATTATGTTGTCCCTACGTTTTTACCCAAACAAGGATTCCTTTACATCCCATACCACAAGGGCACAAGGTGTGCTATAGATCCGCCACCCATCAGGGAGTAAGATTATTGTCATGCAACCTAGAAGTCCCGCTAGAAGTACATGTACAATGTACATGTATTGCAGCCATTGGGATACGGGCACACACAGTCACAGCCAAAGCCATGCAGACTAAAATAGAACATTCTCTCAACTTTGACACCCTAATTCCACATAAGAATGATGACTATTCCCAAGCTACCACTTCCTTTATAAATAGAGCCTGGTTTGCCTGTCTTTGTATGTTTATACAGTTAGCCCTCACTTCCTCGACCCTTTAATTCCTCAGCTCCCTCATTACCTCAGACAGAAGATTTGCAACTTCCTCTATGTTTTCTATTATATTTGGACTTAAATCCTTGAATATTTTGCTTTCTCTGACAATTTTCCTTTCATTTTCCAAATTTGAGGAAGCAAGGGCTGACTAGTTGAATGGCTCGCCGTCCAGCAGTGCTAACCTGACCGTTAACTTACACACGGGGCTGGCAGGGCTTCAATCTACTTGTGTCCAGATATAGAACGTAATAGGGGATATTATTCTGTAGTATATAATGTATGTACCCCATAGTATGACAAACTAACAGTAATGGGATGATGAGTCTGTTCCCACTTAGAGATTAGAGCAATGTACTATAATGCTGGTGCATACATGGCCACATGATTGGCAGCCCCCCCCCTCTATACAACCCATCATATCTAACTCTTTAGAGGTTACACAATTTCTCTAGGTTTAACTTTCATACGTATTTATCACTTAGATGTGCCAATGCAGCCCGGGTCAGTAACCCGCTATTACCGTAAATCTTCGCGTATAAGAAGCGCCTTAATACACTTGGATTACATTGCCTCCGTCCTATAGGATCTGGCCAAAATCAGGGTGCGCCCTATTTGCGAGGAATTTACGCTATATCACTACTAATATGACCAAAATATGACCTCAGGTGCGTCCTACATGGTTCAGCCCAACTCAGGCTGCGTCTAATACACAAGGTGCGTCATATACACGAGGATTTACGGTAGGCAGTACCAGCGAGAAGCTTATTGACACGGTATTGTCACATCATACCAGTTCTTTTGAGAACCAATTCGCTAGGCTACTCCTGCTGCCTGAATACAGTCCTGACACAGAATAACGTGCTCAGTCTGTCAGGACTGAATCCTTTATGGATCAAGAGACAACACGAGGACAATGCTGATAAAAAACACAATGCTGCCTTTAAAGGACTAAGAGTGTTTATTTCCGTATCCCTTACCGTCCTGTGGATATGTGTCCCACCAACTCTGTGCAGACCACGCTGTGTTACACCGATTTGTTCCACTCACTGCTGGACCCTGCTAGCAAATAGGGCAAATATAATAGTTGGCAAAATAGGTTTGGGTGTGCTTAACCCTTTGTCAGTCGTATAGTAATGTCACGTACAATTATGCCTTGGTAACATGGTTATACATGTAGGAATGTCATGTACAAGTATCCCTTGGTAACATGGTCATAGTACTGTCACGTACAAGTATGCCTTGGTAACATGGTTATAGTACTGTCACATACAAGTATGCCTCGGTAACATGGTTATAGTACTGTCACATACAAGTATGCCTTGGTAACATGGTCATAGTACTGTCACATACAAGTATGCCTTGTTAACATGGTCATAGTACTGTCACGTACAAGTATGCCTTGGTAACATGGTTATAGTACTGTCACGTACAAGTATGCCTTGGTAACATGGTCATACTACTGTCATGTACAAGTATGCCTTGGTAACATGGTTATAGTACTGTCACATACAAGTATGCCTTGGTAACATGGTTATAGTACTGTCACATACAAGTATGCCTTGGTAACATGGTTATAGTGCTGTCACATACAAGTATGCCTTGGTGACATGCTTAAATTACTCCCTGGTGGCATCAAAACGTGTTTTTATACGTTAAAAAACGTTTATATTGGTTTCCCTATTGGTCATTTGGTTGAAAATTGGTTAGAAAAACGTTTAAATACGTTTTTTGCCAAGTGGGCTGTCATGTAGTATACCTTGGTAACATGTTTGGCTGCGGCAATAGTGGGTATCTGTCGCATACACTTGCACTGAAATCATAGCCTGAAAGCATCGGCAGCTATTCTCCACAGGGGTGTGAGGAAAATTTCCTTCCAATTTAATTGTATCTCATTCTTCATGGTCCCATTCCACACTTCTCAACCCCCTTACCAGAAAGTAATTTTTAGTAGATTAGTCCCTTGACTCTGGCTCCTGGAATACTACTTAAAGGCTAACTCGTAAGATATTCACTCAGTTTGGAGCTATTCTCGCTAACCACACTCTATGGGTGGAACAGGTGTGAGGCGGATTGCCAATACAGCATTTGCCTGGTGAGGTACACACACCTGGCGCTGCATTGGTGCATCATGAGCGAAAGGGCTGTGGGATGATGCGGCTGTGGGAAGGATAGCCTATTAATGGTTAAGGCTGTATGTGTGCATCATAAGTAGCATATGGGGTTTGGTGTGTAGAGACATGATGTGGCTGTAGAAGTGGTTAGCTTAATGGTTAAGGCTGTATGTGTGCATCATAAGTAGCATATGGGGTTTGGTGTGTAGAGACATGATGTGGCTGTAGAAGTGGTTAGCTTAATGGTTAAGGCTGTATGTGTGCATCATAAGTAGCATATGGGGTTTGGTGTGTAGAGACATGATGTGGCTGTAGAAGTGGTTAGCTTAATGGTTAAGGCTGTATGTGTGCATCATAAGTAGCATATGGGGTTTGGTGTGTAGAGACATGATGTGGCTGTAGAAGTGGTTAGCTTAATGGTTAAGGCTGTATGTGTGCATCATAAGTAGCATGGGGTTTGGCGTGGAGAGGGCGTGTTGAGGGGTCAGGCTGTGTGTCAGGCTAGGTGTCAGTGTGTCGGCTCATCATGACGAGGCTACAAGTGGGCACCTCGATACACCATGTGGGTTGGCAGGCCTTTTCACAGATCAACCCCACCAACTCTACAAATCGTCTTTGCAGTCTGTATAATTATTGTTTAGTTTTTTTAAACAATCGATTGGATTGGGGTGGTGGGGCATTTCAGCAATTTAGGCGTTACACATGTACTGGCAAGGGAAGGTGAAAACTGAAAAGGGCCAACAATGTCAACACCTAACCCATTAAGGCCTAGGTGGTACCTTAATTTGTTGGCACAATTTGCAGCAAAGGTACATTAGTAGAATGATATAAGGATGTAGCATTATGGAATTACTACCAGCAAAAAACAAGCGTCCATGCAATTGCATCATTACAAAACTCACATTGATGAAGTGTTTGGCTTTTGAATAGACTGGCAGTGGGCATCTCTACCTGATTTAGTGTGCGAGTAGTTCCAATATATTTTTTGGTCATTGGCTACTGAACATTGAAAAAGCTCTTGCAACATGTACCCGCGAATAGACGTATTTCAGACCTGACTGTTACATGTGTATCGCACCCTTTGAATAAGTTCAATGTCAGAGGAATAGTATACTAAGTATTCTGAGGTTTCTTGTGATGTTTGTTGGAAGCTACGAGGCTGTTAATAGTGATGAATGTTTCATAGAGGGTGATACCTGGTACTTTCTACAAACACTGTAGAGTGCTGGGCGGGGTGGGTGGAGGAGAGAAACAGCGGTGGGACTGGAGTCAGATTCACAAGGCCTAGACCCAACACAATCCGAGCGGCATTTAAAGGAAAAGGTCAACACGTATTTGTTTTCGGTCTGAGAACAGGTCCGACCCTCTATCACATTCTTCCTTGGTATTCAAGAGTTATCGACTCCCAGAAACTAAAGCTGAATGCAGAGTTTGCATACCAGGGAAGGGAAACTTGAGTTGGTGGTAGGGGCAGCGTAAACAGCATTCTGTCCAGAGAACTGCCACTGTGAAAAACTGTAGCCGGAGATGGGACAGTCTGTTTACCAACACTGCAGTAGTGCAAGAAAGTGGGGGTTGTTAGAGGATGGAAAGGAAAAGCATGGGGGAGAGGTCGGGGAGAGGTCTGTAAGGGAACAGTGGGAGAGAGGTCTGGTACACTCATAGTCCACTTGGCCACTGTCACACGATGGAGCCATGCATTTCCTATATAGATTTCTGTGACAGAGGCCTAATGGACTATGAGTGTAGGGAAAGCATAGAAGAGGTTTATAACATTAATTGAACATTATAGGCCTGTATGGCTCAATCACGGGATAGAGGTCAAGTGGACTATGGGTCTAAGGGAACAGTGGGAGAGAAGTTTTTTGAAAGGGAACAGTGGGACAGAGGTTTGTTGAAAGGCAACAGTGTGACAGGTTTGTCAAAGAGAACAGTAGTAGTATATAGGGGCAAACTCAGTGCATAGGAACAGCTACTGAAATCAATTTGACCTACTTACGAACCAGAAGTGACCTATTGACCTTAACCTCTTGACCAATCAGAAGCCAGCAATTAACCAGAAGTGAGGTCATGACCTCATTTCTCGTGCTCTGATTGGCTGAGGGGTGGTGGCCATGGCAACCGTCAAAAATAAACAAACTGTGTTGTCATTGCAACACCTAGCAGATATTATTGGAACTGCTTATAGCTGGGTTTAGTGGAGACCCCTTGTGGTTAAAAAAAAAACTAGTGGCGCCCTTACGCCTGACACCTAGTGGATATTATTAGAACTACTCATAGCTGGGTTTAGTGGAGCCCCCTTGTGGGTAAAGAAATTAGTGACGCCTTTATGCCTGACACCTAGTGGATATTATTGGAACTACTTATAGCTGGGTTCAGTGGAGCCCCCTTGTGGCCTGGGGAGGTGAAAGGTTAACACACATTTCAAAGGGTCTATCCATGTAGGAGCGAATGGCCAGACCTTTCACGTTGGGCTTCTTGTACACCTCTATGCGTGTGTTCTTGTCACCTTCGGGGTAGAAAATTTGGTTAGGAGCGGGTGTAATATTTTGCCCACTCACTTTTTCCACAGGCCATTTCTTGGAAGTTAATTTGATGCTCTCATTTTCGTCTACAGACCTCCGCCTTTTCTTTTTTCCACCGGTTCAAAATCGGTCCCTGGCCCTGTTTCTGACCCTGTCCCTTTCTTCTTTCTCGAGTTGGTGGAAGAAGTTTTCTCATCAGTCAATAGTGGGGGTGAAGCAACACCTGCCACCACCACCACTGCCTTCTTTTCATCCTTTTTTTCCTCCTCCTCTTTGGTCGATGTGTGTGAGTTGCCAAAGATGTCTCCAGGTGATCGTGGGGGTGATGATGATGGTGCCCGCGGTGGCGCTGTTGTCGCAACTCCAGTTAGGTCTGTTGGGGATTTAGGGTTCTTGTAGCTCTGAAGAAACTCGCGTACATCAAAATTAGACTTGGCATTTTCCCCTCTGTCCCATTCACTGTGCAAGTTGTGTATTAAGCTTTCCACCTCTGGAGTTTTATCTGGGTGAGTGATGAGTAAGAGGCTGGTGTTGCTCCCTCGGCGCGGCAATCGTCCACTGTTATACTATAACAAGGTGCGGAGAGAAAGCCCTCTGTAGAAGAGAGCTGTAGTTTAATGGGTGGTACTTTTTTACCTCTCGTTTTCAGTTTGCTCGACATAACTGTGGAGATGCTGGTTGCGGTGTAGTGAAGCTGTGGTAGGTGTGGTTGCAGCAGCAGCAGCAGTGATAAAAGCGCCCGTATAATGGTCAGTGAACCGCTCACCACTCCTTATAAACCTACTTTTTCCCCTCCCTCCCTCCCTCCCTCCCTCCCTCCCTCCCTCCCTCCCTCCCTCCCTCCCTCCCTCCCTCCCTCCCTCCCTCCCTCCCTCCCTCCCTCCCTCCCTCCCTCCCTCCCTCCCTCCCTCCCTCCCTCCCTCCCTCCCTCCCTCCCTCCCTCCCTCCAGCAGCAGCCTAATGAGCCTGTATATGCAACCTTGTTTTTGTTTATGTTAGCCTGCCCGCAAAGTTGCCACCGTGTGCAGTGCGTTGAGCAGCTTTTTCTGTCCACCCCCTTTTCCCTAGTATCCATTACCCCCACCCTCCTGTCAAACTGACCACCGAGTTGCCACTGTGACCATTGATGGTGCAAGGTTCACTCACATTAGACAAGAGCTGCTCAGCTGATCATGACTCCTGCTTCATTACCTCTGAGCTTATCCACTTCTCACAAAAGAGAAACAAAGGTTTTTATTTCAGACATAAGGGGTGGTGTAGAACAAGGTAAGCTGTTTCAACTGTGGCGGTATTGTCCTGAACATTATCCTTCAGACGCGTTTTTTCCTCCCAATTTGAATTTTAGAGAGTGTTTCCTTCAAAACAACACTGCACCTTTGATAAAGCACGGCAAGCACTCCTTTTGTCCATCCATTAAGTAAATTGATCACAAAAAGTAAAAATTGGCAGCTAGCAAGGATTGAGCTTACTCATTATGTTGTAGTGCACATTATGAGACGTCACACCATACCCTGCGCCTCCTCAATCGCGAAAGTCCAAAGGGTGGAAATTCAATTTTCATTGATCTCACTTTGGTAGAAGCGTTGATAAAAACAACGCTATTTCAGGTGGACAAAAATACATTATCCCCCCTTTCCCCAAACAGAATCATTTACGAAAGGGTGTTCAGAACTGAAATTGGCCACTCCTCACTAGGCTGTTGTCATATAGTGAGAGTCGTAGCTCAAATATCTGCTGGAGGTTGCAAAGTTGTCACAGCTTATCCTGTTAACCATTTCACCCCTTACTGGAGAAAAAAAGACAAAAAAAAACCTCTAGGATTTTTTTTACCTGTTAGTAAAAAGTAATAACTCACCAATTTAACAAAGAATAAGTTTTTTAATTTTTGTTTAAAAAAACGCGAGTTTAACAGCACAGTTTTTTTTCAAAAATATCTCATGGGGCTCTAAATGTTTCCACATGCTCCATGACTCTTTTTTTTTAAAAAAAAAAAGAAGATAAATTGACCATTTTCCATGTCAGTGTAAAACACTTTTCCGCAGGTTAAATTTACATTTTTTCGCTCGCCATTTTTGAAAAAAGAAAATCTCCTTGTGACTAAACATCATTTTACATGTCACACAATTAAAAAAGATGTTTCCATTAGCATGTTGAAAACTAGTAGTCTACACCCAACCCTGTCTGCATGCTGCACCACTGCCATTGCCATCTGTCCTCCAGGATCAAAAGACAAGTGTGGAATTCATCCTTACCTCTAGTCCCACCACAACCCCCCACAACAACAACAACAACAACTACTGGACACTGGTCCGTGCTTGCATAATAAACATTTCTTTGCTTGTATGTTTGAGCTAACATGAAGGGTGGTAAAAGCAGGCATCATTTTACTCCCTCATAATAACACTCTCTTTACCACACTGTTAAAAACAATAAAACCCTGCATTTTGCATATCACACTGTCCAAATTAGCAGTTTACATATTGTTTACATGTTACAAGCTGTTCACAACCATCTGTGTTACATGCTCCAGGAGATCAAAAGACAGCTGCACACCAAATGGTACCTGTGTTCCAGGATCAAAGCCAGTCGTCGGATTTTACCCCCCCCCCCTTACCTTTAGTCCTACTCAATCATACTACAATCAGTCTATGGCGCCCGCTGCATATTTTGCAGCTATGTTAACTCTATGGCGACCCCTCCGTGTATGTCAATTTTATGGTGTCGGCTCCGTACTGCACGCTATGGTTATGGTAAGGTTATTAAAAATGTTTTCCATCACATGTTGAAAACTAGTAGTTAGCTTTTACCCTGTTTGCATGCTGCATCACTGGCATTGACACCTTTTCCTCCAGGAACAATAAACTACAATCGTAAAAAAAGTGATGGATTTTACCACCTGCTTCCCGGCTCACTCATCATCATCATAACATTTTCCCACCACACCACCACACCGTTAAGCTCCCATATCATCATGTTCAAATTGGCAGTTTTACACCCTGTTTACATGTTTACATTGTGCTTAAGGATCAAAGCCAAATGTTGGATTTTACTTTTTCCCCCTATACCTCCAGTTTCACTCATCATTAACATTCTCTGCCGCTACAGGATGAAAAAAAGACAAGTGTAAGATTTGACCTCCTAACTTTTACCTTCTCCCGGCTTACTCGTCATTATTAACGTTTTAAAATTTATGGATTGCACCCTGTTTGCATAATAAAGGATTTCATGTATAAACTGGAAAAAAAAGAGAGATCTGACAAGCCACGTCCACGCGACATGCTTCAGGATAAAAAGCATTTTACCTCCCGGTTTGTTTATCGTAACATTCTCCATGAATGAGCCTATCAACATGTTCCAATCAGCCTTTTACATAGTACACTCTGCCATGGCACGGGTTTTAGGATCAAAACGCGTGCCATGGATCAAAGGAAAGCCTCCACAGTGGCGGATTTAGAGGGGGGTGTGGGGGCGTGCGCCTCCCCTTTTTCCCTGTATTTAAGAGTTTACCTAACTTTTTTTTACCCTAGAATTTAGCCAAAATTAGGGGCTAAATGAGGGGTGCGCCCCCCATTTTCAAAATCCTGGATCTGACAAAGGCGACAAAGTTTACCCCCTCCCATACACCATAACATTCTCCCCACTGCAAGTTTACAAAAACAAATAACCCCATCAACATGTTCCAATTAACCTTTTACATGCTGCACTCTACCATGGCACGCGTAACCCTCATCATAATATTTTCCCCACCACCACCACTACCACGACCCCACACACCCATTGCTGGTCACTGGTTTGTGGTTGAATAAAAAAACGATTTTCTTTTTAAGCTAGAATAAAGGAGGCGGAGAGAAAAAAATTAGGTAGAGTAGGTAGGGTAGGTAGGTGTAAAAGAGGTAGAGTAGGGGTAAGGTAGGGTAGGGTGGGGTAGTGGTAAAGTATGGGGTGGGGGGCACCCCTTAAGTAACAAGGGGGCAAGGGGGCACCACACACATGCGCATATGTAGAACACCCCCTACCCTACCCTACTTTACCCTATATAACCTCTACCTATCTCTACCTACCTACCTACTTACCTAACCTACCTACCTACCTACCTACCTACCTATCTACCTACCTACCTACCTACCTACCAGCACAACAAATGTAAAAAGCAAAATATCCCACAGATTTCACACTGTTTAAAAAATAGGTGAAAATGATAGGAGTCGCTTTAGGAATTCAAATGGACACCCTACACTATCTTACACATGAAGACAATCCCGCTGAGCATTATAGAAGGTTCATTCGACTGACGGGGAACTTACCACTTTGTCCACACTCATCTCAAAACTAGCTGATGCTTGTAAACCTTTTTGAAGTTTTAGTGGATGTCCTACGTGGACTCACCTTAAAAACGGCAAGCTGTTACGGGGAGGAATCATTGAAAGCGGTGGAAAAGACCACATATGAAAAAAATGGAGGACATTGTAGTCAAATTGTTTTAAAACCGGCCGCTGCTGCTGGTTAAAAGAGGAGGTCAATTGTCACCCATTTGTTTAATGACTGCAGTGCAGGATTAAATGTGAAGAACGAGGAGAATGTGGACATGGAGCATGACACAGGAGCTGCGCCCACTCGTTGGAAACTGGCAATGATGCCATCTGTTGTATCTTGTCAAATCTATTCTGTTACAAGCTGTGATTTTTCATTTTTGAAATAAAATAGGGAATATAAGCCGCTTTTTTCCTACATAAACGTGATGCTATGTGCTTAGGCGGTTGGTGTTTCTAAAAAGTGCAAAGTTGCGGCACCTAGTGAAAAGCAGATGCACTAACGCTGTTTACACACACAGGCGGTCCACCACCACCACCACTCGCTAAGTTGGTACACCACCTAACCCACCTACCCTATATAACCCACTTGTATGTTTCCTGCCCTATCATAACCTACCTACCTACCAACTATCATGGTACAATCGGCTAGGTGTTTATTCAGGACTGAGAATGAGTCTCATGGAGTACATGAAAAGTGAAACTAGCAATGCTTCAATAGCCAGAGAAATACTAACTTGTTGCTACAGGAAAAATGTGTGTTGTAAGTGGATGGTATTAAGACATGCACTGAGTGAGATAGGACGTAATGATTTGGTGGAATACTGCAGATGGTTCATGGCATATCACAACATGGTGGATCATAGTGAAATACCTGCAGATGAATGGAAAGTAGAAACTTTGTTTGTTGACCTTGCACAGAAGTTGCCACGAGATTGGAAAGAATTGGGAATGGAATTGGAGTTAAGTTTTCCTGAGCTTAACCTCTGCTCTACACCAGTTCCCTCCGACAGAAGTGTACAAAACCCTGTCCTTGAAGTTCTTAAGGTGTGGAAATCAAGAAGATATCTCATCCCAGCAGTTTAATTATGGTGTTAAACAACATGGGTCGTGTCGACGTAGCTCTTTACGTAGAAAGTTTAACGGAGGTTTCACCTAACTTAAAAGACACCACTGTTGAGGTTTGAGCTTTCATTCACCATGGATCAACATATGTACAAAAAAAAAATGAAATACAAGTAAAAAAAACCTACATTGTGTTGTGTTGTGTTAATTATGCTGAGAAGAGGGACGCCATCCAATACTTTTGGAGATAAGTAAGATGAGCATCCCGATAATATCAGAAAAGCCCTCCAAAAAATCCCGTCAGTGGTACGATGACAACTGCAAAGCAGCTAGGAAGGAACGCAAGAGGGGCCTCAGAAAATTTAACAACAACATAATCCCAGAAAACATGTACAACTTCCTCCAGACAAGGGCAAAAACCAAATTAACGCTCAAAACAACTAAAAGAGAATCTTTCCAAAATTATGTTAAATCTCTACCCTTGTCCAAATCCATGAAAAAGGTCTGGCAAGCAGTAAATAGAATGAAAGGGAAGGCCAACAACCCAACAATATACCACCTGAGAGTTGGGGGCGACCCAAAAGAACGAAGCAAGAGATTGCAAATGCACTGGCGAACCAATTCTGCAAAATTTCGTCAAGTGAAAACTGCACCCACACATTCCTGAGACATAAAGAAAAAGAAGAATTACACAAACCCAACTCCTCTTCAGATAATAAAGAGAACTATAACCCAACTTTTAACATTCGTAAATTGAAACATGCACTAAATGGCTCAAAAGACTCCAGCCCAGGACCGGATGAGATCCACTACCAAATGTTGAAACATCTCCCTGCCAATCAACTCAACCTCCTACTGGATATCTTCAATGATATCTGGGTAAATGGGAAATATCCCAAATCTTGAGCAGAGGCATTGGTCGTACCCATCCCCAAACCAGGAAAAGACCACAGTCAACCCTGTAACTACAGACCCATAGCAATGACAAGCTGCCTTGCCAAAACTATGGAAAGAATGGTGAACAGCCGACTGATGTGGTACCTTGAGTCTAATGAACTCATGAATCCACTTTAGTCAGCATTCCAGAAAAATCGTAGCACGACAGACCATCGTGTCAGGTTAGAAAGTTACATCCGAAAGGGATTTGCAAATAATGAACATGTGGTTGCCATCTTCTTCGACCTGGAGAAGGCCTATGACACCACATGGAAACATGGAATCCTGAAAGACATTCACAAACTAGGGCTCTGTGGAAGGCTTCCCATGTTTGTATCAAAATTTCTTGCCAACAGAGTATTCAGTGTACGCCTTGGCACTACACTCTCAGACAGAGTAGAACAAGAAATGCGTGTCCCCCAGGGCTGTGTCCTCTCTGTTACCCTGTTTGGCATAAAGATTAATAAAATAACCAAAAACTTACAAAATGACATCAATTGCTCTTTGTATGTGGATGACTTTGTCATTTGTTACAGATCGAGGCATATTTAAACTATTGAAAGAAAGCTTCAACAGCCTATCCAGAACCAGGGACTGAGATTGTGCCTGGGGGCATTCCTTACATCTCCGGGAAAAAGTCTAGAGGTGGAGGCAAACATCGCCCCTCTTGAGCTTAGGCGAGAAATGCTGTCTATGCAGTATGCAGTTAAAGTAAGAGCAAACAAAAGAAACCCAACATATGAGACACTGTTCACAAAAAAAACAATTCAGTGTACAGGAAAAAACCGAACATGACCCAACCATACTCGTACAGAGTAAAAAGACCTATGAAAGCAGCAAAATTAGATGTGATCAAAACCAGGGAGATAAAACCACCTGATGATCCCAATGGCTACAAATGAAACCAAAGATCATCTTCACCCTCTGCAAAAACAAAAAGGCAGAAACAGACCCAGTCACCTTTGAAGATCAACTCCAAGGGATAGAAAAAGACCATAGTGAACACCTGGCAGTTTACACAGATGGTTCTAAGGAGGGTGACAAAGTAGGCTATGGAGTACACACGCCATATGGCAACCTCAAAAGAGGCCTCCATCCCAAAGCCAGCATATTCACGGCAGAGGCTAGCGCCTTGCTACATGCTCTAGAATATGCCAGGATATCAACTCACCAGAAATTCATTGCCCTGTCAGACTCCAAGTCATGCCTTCAAGCTATGAACCAATATTAACCAAACAATCCATTGATACAAGACATCAGGGACAAAACCAACAACCTTGAGAAAGTAAAGAAAGAAGTGGTTTTCTGCTGGCTGCCGAGCCATATTGGCATAGATGGAAACGAGGCAGCAGATGAAGCCGCAAAGTCAGCACTGAAACTGACACCCGAGAAGTCCCAATCCCACACACCGACCTGACATCAACAATCAAGAAATATGTGAAACTGAAATGGCAAGCTGACTGGAATAAGCAGCATGAGAACAAGCTACACTCCATTCAGCCTCAACTGAAAGGAAAGGGTGAAAAAAAGAAAACTATCCAGATCACACGAAGTGAAACTAACACGTCTACGAATTGGCCACACAAGGCTTACACACAAACACCACCTGAAACGTGAAGCCCAACCAATGTGCCAACAATGCAAGACTGAACTCACAATTAAGCATATCTTGCTCAACTGTCAAAGGACTGCAAGCAGCAGAAGAAAATATCTTGAAAATACAACAACACTGAAAGCTGTCTTCAACACAATAGAAACAAAAGAACTCCTGAACTTCCTCAAAGAATCAAACTTATATAAGTACATATAGATCATATATACATATAATTTATAAAAAAAGAAAAAAAAAATCGAAAATGGCTGGTCCGTCGGTGTCAGGATAATGTGACCGACCGGGTGATGTGTCTACAGTTTGCGACATGTTACCTGCGTGAGGCAGCACAATAAAGAGGGGCCTTGAGCCATGAGTGGTATTTCACCGCTACAAGCCATGTCCCACTGCTACAAGCAGATTCATAAATATATGCACACGCGCATATACACACATGCACTCATATGCGCAATGAATATTTTAAAACTCTTGAATGTCTGAGTTCCTCGATGGCCCCGGACGTAAAACTAAACAAACAAACAAAATTACACATTTCATTTCATGATGGTAAAGGAAAGTAACATGGTTGTTTTTATATGGTGTACATTACAATAGTCATAATCACAAAATACAGTACTGGTACATGAGATTCATTTTAGCACCACAAATCATATGTTACAAAGGGGTAAGATATAGAAAAAATAAGACAAGGAGGCTCCACTAAACGCAGCTATAAGTAGTTCCAATAATATCGACTAGGTGTCAGGCGTAAAGGCATCACTAGTATTTTTTTAACCACAAGGGGGCTCCACTAAACCCAGCTATAAGCAGTTCCAATAATATCCACTAGGTGTCAGGTGATTATGTGATGTTGCCATTAAAACAACACATTTTGTTTATTTTTGACGGTTGAAATGACAACCACATCTCAGCCAATCAGAGGTTGAAAAAACGAGGTCACATGCCCATATATAGTCATGGGCATGGCTTCCGGTCAAATGCTGGCTTCTGATTGGTCGAGAGGTTGTTCAAAAGGTCACTTCTGGTCCGTAAGTAGGTCAAATTGATTTCAGTAGCTGTTCCTATGCGCTGAGTTTGCCCCTATATACTGCTAACAGTGGGAGAGAGCTTTGTAAGTGAGTGGTGGATCCGGGATTTGAAAAAGGAGGAGCGCGGCCCAAAACTCACCCCGTCTAAATCCGCCAGTGGGGAGAGAGGTTTGTAAGAGAAGAATGGGGGGAAAGGTTTGTAAGGGAACAATGGGAGAGAAGTTTATAAGGGAACAGTGGGAAGGGGATTTATAAGTGATGATGGAAGAGGAATATGTGGGGGGAGGGATATATATTAAAGAGGGGAGCGATGGGAGAGAGGATTGCGGGGGAATAGGAATTTATACAAGAATAGTTGGGTGTGCACGTGAGGGTACTCAGGGAGAGGAACGAGACACCTTTTTTTATTGTTAAGGAAACAGCTTTGTGAGGCATGGATGGGAGAGGGGTATAATGGAATATAGGGGGAGTGATAATTCAGTGATGGTTAGAAAGAGGTTTCTGACACGCTGCCAGAGTACAGGGTAGAAGTGAGAGGGCAATTCGAAGGGAGAAGCGGAGATTGGCCTCGCATATAACATCGATAGTCCACTAGGCCTCTGTCACAGAAATTTATATAGGAAATGTATGGCTCAATCGCGCGACAGAGGCCAAGTGGACTACATGACTTTCAGAGAGGCGCGAAAGGCTCATGAAAGAGCTTTTGAAAATCAAACGGGAGAAGGGCTTCTGATGAGATATATACCTTGGTGGTGCAGAAACCATGGCCCATTGTTACTGGTGAGTCATGTCTAGAGTTTTATGTAACTATACATTCAGGAAAATGTATTTACACTATATTAAAAAGGCATTGTTGGTTCGCTGGTTATAGAATCTAATATAATGACTGCTTCAGCCTTGAGTAACCTTGGGGTACCAGATGAAGCAAAATTTTCAGACCATGAACCAGTTAGGAAAGTCTGAGTTAACTAGAATTTTTGACAGAAAATTGATTATTACCGGTACGATATGTACCCTCGACATAGGGCCTAGCAACAAGCAAAAAACACATCGAGAAGAAAACCACCATTGTTGTTCGATGATTCAAACCATTGAAATAATCATTCCTCAAATCATTGATGTGCAAATGATACACAACATTGTAGCACCCTAATTGAGAGAACTCCTTCTTAACATTTGAATCGAGCCCTTCGGGAAAACATCTGCTTGGAAAGTGAGGTTGCTGACACACTTTTGGTGCACCAACCCGTCACTAAGCAACGTCATGTTTCCTGGTAACGTCACGTCACTAGGCAACGTCAGTGGCAAGGTGCGCAGTAACAATTTGCCGTGAAACTAGGTACAAAATGGCCATGAAATCAAGCAGGAAATGGCCAGTACTTTTGCCCCAAACTCTGGTGGCGAAGCCACTAGTTCTAGGTAAAATGGGCTACAAGAGGTGACTTCTCTGTCAGAAAGCAGGCATTGCTGTTTAGTAGAAAGGTCCTGTTTGTTGTGTGGTTGTCATGTGGATAGCAGGGATAGCAGGCTGGGGCTAGGAGGGCCCCACTCCCTACACACATAGGGGAGCTGATAAGAGGTGATGGATTGGTGCTAGCCGCCACAGTGAGGTCATACCGGACACACCAATGACACTCTGCCACACCCCTGGAAGCACCCACTCTCATATATAACCTTAGGGTCAGAGGGACATAAGGTAGTATACAAATATCACATATAATATGCCACAGTATTCCGTTGTCTGCTTAAGGTTCCCACAATCAATGTCCTTGCCTTTCAATGGTACAATATCGATTATTAATCTTCGTGAAGATGAACCGGCATGTTTATATAGAACATACTTTCTTGAGTTCCCCTTTATTACTGAAAACTCCACATTTTAGCTTAAACTTGAAGGAATCATCAGCTTTATTTCCAATTTCCTGCTAGTCTACTTGCACACTATAATTCCACCCGTTTGTACTACATACCACCAATGAAATACAAACCTATGATATATGGGGTCACTTCAAATAGGATAGATAGAGTCTATTAAATCCTCTAGTATGTATGGGGGTGGGGGTAATTGAAAAGTTATTTCAAAGGGCTATCGTTAATCACTGGCGGATTTAGATGGGGGCACGGGGACACACCCCCGTCTAAGTCTTATTCCTACTGGAATCAAGTTCCACTCAGGAAAAGTACTAAAAACAGGGGATTTTCTTACTTTTTCAGTATGGGGCAAGAAATGCTTAATTAATAGACCATCTGCTGCACGTGTATTTCTATTATCAACCATTTCAAGCAAGTTTAAACTTAATAATCTATGACTAATAACACCTTGTAAATATTTTTCTCAAATCTAGAGGTAACACATACGTTTTTTTATGTAGATCTTTTACTGAAACATTAATGGATTTAACATATTCGCAATGCATTATTTTGTACAACTTGAACTTTTTTACTGATTGACAAAGCTGCATGAGACCAGAGAAAAACAAGTTGCTAGTATCTATATATGACATTAATATTGACTTCAAAACCGTTGTAGAAGTTAACTCATCCATACAATTTCTGAAAAGACCTAATAACACTATTTTATGATACCGCAATGCCGTAATACCCCAGCAAATTGCCGTGAGTCCTCGTCAACCTGTGTGAAGTGGCTCACACATGTCGCTAGATGGAACACGACGTCGTTATAGCACAAGATCACCAGGAGTAGCAATTGCTATGCCAAGTGAGTCTAACACACAGTGGCAAAAGATGACGGAATGAGTTATCACTCAAAAAGGAGTCACCATTGATGACCAATCATGGCGACAGATGACGACAATTTGCTGGGACTTGTTCTGAGAACCCAGGACAAAATTTGTCAGCCTTTGGTGTTTGTGGTTCCCAGGTAGCAAGGACACATCGGGCCAATGTCAGCTTGCATTGACATCACCACCGAAATATTAATTTTATATAGACATTGGCCCAATATGGGAAAGCAGACATTGGTACATTATTCAAATTCCAATATTGGTTTACTACCGGAAAAATGATGTCCATAGGAAATGGAACAGTGGGCCAGCATATGATTTCTTATATTGGGCTAATGCTAGCTTGACCACTGGCCAAACTGGCAAAATATTGGCTTTACGATCTCCACCACTCAATATTGTGTGAAGAGTTGTTGATAGGAGGACTCATACATTGTCTTATCAGTGGGTTAGAAATTTAGTGCACTGTACACTATGTAGGTAATAAAGTCAAAAGGACTTCATTGATGATGACAAACATGACAAAAGTATCACCTTTCTGCATGAATTAGCCAAGAGTACTGTATACATATCACAAGTACCCGTAACACAATGACACCTCACTTTTGATAATGAAATATGGATAAGTCCTAAATCATAGGATAACAGTTTGTATCATTTCCTATCCTTTTGGGGCAAAGATTGAAATGACATTCAAATGCAGAAATGACTCTTTCTAATCTGCATGATAATTGACAGCCCTGTCTTTAGGATCTTTACAAACATATAGGCTGTTGATAGACAGTCTATATGCTGCTACAAAGATGTGTACAAGGTCCACTCTATGTACACAAACTAAATGACAATAAAGAAAATGACATTGGGTATTAATCATTATTTGCTGTAGGCCTGTGGAGCCATTAGACATTTGGCCAATATTGAACCAATGTTAAAACATCAAAATGATGGGCCAACATTGTGCCAACCTAATGACAATATAGACCATTTCAAGCTTGGGCAATTTCAGGGCCAGTGGTCAGGCCTTCCATTCGCCAATATAAACATGCCAACTTTGGGCCATTCTACTGACTTATATTGGTCCAAGCATGGCCCAATTCTCCATTGCTGATTGGGTTTCATCTTGATACAGCTTCAAACTCTTTTTTTGGGGGGCTCATTTCAGTCAAACTAGTGATAATGGACTGTTCACTGATACAGACCGAAGTACTCAGCCTGATGTTATCTCCACATACGGGCAGCACAACGACTAAAAGTGACTAAGGCACTACATCATACACATACATACCATACCACCTATGGTGTAGTCTGGCCGCCTGACATATGGATTCGGATGAAGTTATGGGTCTGTATGGGGGGCTGAGGGCGCCATATTGATCTGGTAACAGTGTCGTGAAGTGACTGTCCGCTGGGACCTGCAAGGTATAACAACAACGACCAAAAGGCTGACACGCTGCCAGAGTAGAGGGGACCAGATAAGAGGGTATACATAGAATACGCCCGCCACAACTAAACCTGACACTTCACAAGCTGTGAAGTCCCCACCAGAAGAAGGAGAATTACTGGAAATCGAAACGAAGATTGCACTCCTCTGGCCAGTAAAAGTTCAAGTTTCACCAGCATTGATAGCTCTATCTGTAAATTATCCAATCCTAAGAAAAGAAAGATTTCTGAAGAGTATGGCGACTCCTATGTACCAGCATCAAAGCCTAAATCAAAAAGTGTAATTCCCCCATATGTACCAACTCGCATTGTAAACACAAGTAACTCACCCACTCAGACAGATTATGATCCGAAATTCTACCATAGAACCGTGTCAGCCAGAGATGTACTCAAAGACCTATACTATGCTATTGATAACATTGATCAGAATATGAGAATCTACCTGCGTCACCGTATGGTAGATGTAGGCATCTTGAAATAACTTGTTGAAAATTATCATACTTGTATTAATATTTTTTTTATATGGGAAATAAGTTTTAAACTATTACCGGTAGTTACCTAAGTAACATTCCACATATTAGCAAGGTACATAAAGCACAAAAAGGATATCTAAAAACACAGTGGTCCTATGACCTAATGACCTACTTAAGCAGACCTGTGACCTCTGAACTTTGACCTTAAGTTGACCTAATTACCTTTGATGTGAAAGCATTGTTACCATAGACACCATATCCAAACGCATGCTCATTTTCTTACCTCAGTAGCTCTAATGTGTTAATATGCATCACCTGATGAAGGCCTGAACGCCGAAACGTTGTGATAAATATGATATACATAGAATCCCTAGAACACACCGACAGTTTCTCTCAATGAGGATGTGAATGTCTTAATGTAGATCTCAATGTATATACAGGGGCGTGGGAAGCAGTTAGAGTGGGTGGGACCAGGGGGGTTTTCTGCAATTTTTTACCTCCCTTTGCTTGACCTTTTAGTTTTGACCTTTTGAGGAGTTGGCCAAAAGTGGGGGCGGGGGGGGGGGCATGTCCCCCCTGCTTTCCACGCCCATGATATACTACTCATTCTGTTTTGCTAACCTCACATAAAACTGCTCTTCACTTTGTGCTCCTATCTAAGGTTTCCCGCCATAGGTGATAAGTGTTGGGATGGCGAGGGTTTATCGGCCGGACAATGTTGTACATACCAGGGGCAGGAGTGGTTGGGTGAAGTCGGGGTGATTGTGTCGAGGTGGGGATAGGATCAGGGCATGGTATTTTAGGATACACAGAGAAAATAAAGGGAGTCAAAAGGGAGTCAACTGACTCCCTTAAGGGAGTCTGGAGTTTTGCAGCCAGAATGACTCCCTTTTACTACAAAGGGAGTCCAGGTCACCTTTGACTCTCTTCTAAAAGGGAGTCTAACCACTCTTCGACTCCCTTTCAAGCAATTTGATTCCTCCTAAATACTAGTAATATCTAGACCCATGGTCTTTAGAGACCGAGTGTAATGTCAGTCATACTTCATCTTTAACACCTCTGCATTACACTGTAAGAAATGTGTGTTGCATTTACACGCTTTCTAACACACTTCTTTGCAGCATATTTTTACTCACTTATTTTTTTAACACACAACACGCTTTTCCCAAAAGTGTGTTAAGAAGTGTGTTCATGTCAAAAAGGGTGTTACAACAAAAGTGTGTTGCAAAAAGTGTGTTCATGCATATAGTGTGTTCATAGAAAGTGTGTTGCTTCATAAAGTGTTTAGATAGGAAAGTGAGTTAATATTTCTACAATGAAAGGGGTGGGTTGGGGGCATTTAGCCTTTATTTCTTCATATTTTAATTTTGGTATACTTGTTATTGTCCTGAGATGATGTGACGAAGGTAACCATGAGGCACACATACTTAATCTGGAAAGGAATAACAATATATTTTTATAAGACCATAATTATGATATGTTGATTTAGTGCAGAAATTGTCCTAATATCACTTAAACTTCTACATTAAAATATACTAATACATCAATAACATATCTTCTGATTTCTGTCTAGAGTTTAGAATGGTGACTGAGTCTAGGCTCCCATATGTAAAAAAGTCGTTATGTAGGTACATTATAATGATAAAGAATTATATTCAAAATGCAGAATAGTCCCACTTACCTATTCCTGGTATTGTGTAAATCACAAATCAGCATGAGAACTTGTCAGTGACTGGAGCAAGCAGATTGTAGTTTTCTGAAACAGAAGAATTGGTGAATGAACACTGTATGCTACACTGGATAGTATGTTAGGCAGCATATTGATTCAGCTTTTAAAGAATTTCTTTATGTGAGTGTAAATCTATGATAAACCAACTTACTACACTCTTTTACAGCTTGTATAGCACTAGTGTTGAGGATGATATATAAGATTACTTACCAAAATTGAGCAGAGAAGTGAAGACACTCCTCTCTCCAGCAGGTGCAGATTCAAACTGACTGTGTGTAACTGTTATAACTGACCTTTGGTTAGGTGAGGGGCAATTAATGGGTTACATAATACCACTGATAAGACTAAAGGATTAATAAAATGTGTGTTGATTTAACACACTTTTCAGTTCCTAAACACTTTTGAGAAAAAAGTGTGTAAGTGTGTTAGAAAAACTGTGTTGATGCCCTCAAAGTGAGTAAACTGCTCAAAGTGGGTTGAATATCCATGTGTGTTACAATCTTGTGTGTTCCTGCAACACACATTATTTACAGTGTACAGGGTTAAAGATGTTAAAGGAAGTTGACTTGCCTTCAGTATGCATCAGTTGACATGATGAAGCAATTGACTATTTGTGCATTTAGCTTTCTGATATATGTCCAGATGTGGTGTCTAACACTTCTGAATGTAATTTAACTGCTCAAATATCAACTGATTTGTGCTATTCTACTGTATTTTATTTCGAGGGTATGTACTGATTGTATTATAATTGAATTCTGTCAATATAAATGTGAAGAGGCGCCTATAGAGGGCAGTCCGGTCATTGAGCGCCAAGTGGGTGCCGTGTTAACCGCGCCCACCGCCCCACACAATCGATCAAACTCCTCAGTGCCCATTTAATGTGGCTTCTACCCTTCGGCGGCAACAGCCTAAATGTTTACACTTGTCTCACGGCAAAGGAGAACTTATTTCCGCGCCCTCCCCGTCACTTCCCATTCTATCTGTTTGCACATATGCTTCTTATCTTGACGGCGGTAGACAGAGAAGGCCTGAGGGCTGTGGGAGATGTTAGTGTGCGGGCCAGTGTCCCACAGCTCCCACCAACTTGTACCCAATAGTTAAACTATGTAATGGCAATAAAGTAAGGTGAAGCAGGTTCTAACATAAGGTGTGCTAAAGAAGCAAGATCGCTTTACCTCCAAAATGGCTGCGCTAGAGATCAGCTATATGTCGTTATCCTCTTTTAACATGTGCCCGAGAAGAAAGTAAATTATATATCATGATATCAATGTCCTCCGATCCGAAGTTCCCTTTTTGGAAGAGGTTTCGCCTACGGATCTCCTAATTGAAACACAGTCCTATGTTTAATCTCCTGTTAAAAGATATTTTTATATAAAGACAATAAGGCAACATTTCAGCTTCCTTCTATTTAAAAGTCAAAGCAAACAGATATGTTGGAAGGTCATCCTGTCTCTCTGCATGACCTTGTAGTAACAAGAGGCCATCACCCCCGGGGTTCTCTTTGTTAGAATGCCTTCTGTAGGCCTTCCGCCGAGTAGCCAAAGACTTTAGCCCTATCTTCATAACCCTTCTCCTCTCGCCCCAATATGGGGATAATTTGTGGAGAATGACAGACTTGGAGGATCCCGGCACAGGGCGGGTGGATGAGCCTTCATGTCACTGGATGGCAGACATGGGGGTACCGTGTTCCACACACCACCAGAATGACACCTGACCCCTCCCCTCCCCACGTGCCGCCCCGTCCCCACCCGGCCGTCTGCCCGCCCCCACCCGGCCCTGTAATGACCGTTCCACTGGAGGCCGCCAAAGATTGATCCTACCGTCTGTGGCCGCTATATTGATCCAATAGGCAATGGGGCGGAGAAGGACCCTGGGTGGGGCTGCATACTCCGGGGGGAGAGGGGGGGGGATGACTGTCAACTGGCCCGCCGGCGGCAGAATGCAGGGGACGGTCTGAGCCCGTCTCAATCAGCGGACGGAGAATGGCTTCTGTGGTGGCTTCTCGTGTAGCTTCCCGAGCCGTGCCCAGAGCTGTGCCGCCACGGGGGGAAATGGGGCTGTCACTGGTATCGATCATACGCCAATGTACATAGAGTAATACATTCTGTCCCAAGAAGTGCTTCTGCTGGCGGTAGGCGCTATAGAGCCGGGTATATACACACAATCAAAGTTCTTTATTGCTCCGTCAAACCTCAGTAAACTGACAGTCTTTTACTAAGGCTGCAGGAACCATATCAAGCAGACTGGGAGCTTCGCTGGTACAGGACTTAACCCTTCAGTTGTTTGATATAGTTAGGTATGTAATTTTGTCATAATGATATCACACTATAGATGTACAATAGGCTCCCAACTTTGCATCATTCAAACCTCAAGTAGGGCTACCATAAAAAGGCAACTTGTCGCCGATTTACGCGGCGAATCTGCATTAGTCATAAAGAATGAAGAAGATCCGGTCGGGGAGGCGGGGATCATGCCCAGGGTTCATGGTACATTGGTTCCTCACTTTATCTATACCACTATCTTTGCAAAAGGAATATCCTGATGCCTCTGCCCTGCAGCAGAACTTGCTGGTAGATAAGGGAATCCGCTTATAATATTAGAGAGTTTAAGATTTGGGAACTTGTACCTGTACGGGACATGTGGGCCATGTCTGTGCTGAAGTACACTCTTAGCACGCAGGGTATGTCAGGATTCTTTGAGTGAGTAATTACAGTGTGATACATTTAACTTACCACCAATTAACACCTCAGAATGATGCATATGAACCTGACAATCATGTGTCTTTAGTGATTTCCTTTAAGGATAGATTTAAGTAAAGTATAATTACATTCTGCCTAGAAGTTCTAGATGTACTTGTAGAGAGGGTTCTACAAGTCCAAAACTTCTAGTCTACAAGTTGTATACTGCTAGCTTGGGATTCCCCCACGTGACCTATGACGTTACACGTTGCAGTGGCGGTACACGTTCATATCTTAAACTCCCTAATATATCATTGTATCAATGCGTCCTCTCGCTAGCTTTATTGTGATCACTGAGTTACTAGGAAAGTGTTTTCTTCTCTCACGATGAGAGTGACTTTTGAAGTCGGCTGATATCGAGAGAGTGTATTAAATAGAATTTAGATTTTAAAACATCCAGTCTGTGTCATCTGAGATCTTACAGACCACCCCTTCCCCAACCAGGGGTTAAAGAGGGACAGAAGTCGGTTTGCCTCCACCCACTTTACTTAGACCTGCTGACCACACCCCTGTTAACATGTGAGGCTATGCATTGTGTATAAAGCTGTCCATCACCTGTCCCTGTGTGTGCGTGTGGGGGGACCTCGTTTCTCTGAGAAATCCCACAACGCTAAACCTACGCTGGGCAACTGCGGTCTGTATAACTACTGCAGGCATAGGGCTCAACCCCCAACCCTTCTCCCCTTACTTCCTCCTGTGTCAAGGTCAGGTCACATACAGGGAGATTGGCTGGTCCTGCAGCCCAACCTCCCACGCTTGGTATAGGGCAGGTAGCTAGCAACTCCAAGCACTGGCAGCTACAAAGCCTTGGTATAGGCGAGTGCCCCCTATACCAAGGCTTTGTAGTTTGCCAATGCTTGAAGAGTGATATGCAAATCATAATTTAATTGGGGGTGATAAGTGGATGTTTATTCTGCACTCTGTATCAGGTCATTTCACATTCTCCCCCGCATATTCAGATAATCTATCAGTGATAACATCTGCTGGGAGAGTGTGCTCACTCATACACATCTAACAGTTTCCAACAAGTTGGCCAAGGCTTCCACCTGAGAGTAGCGGGAGCGGAATTCAGGGGTAGGTTTTCAGCCTACGCTAAACCTAATATCAGCATGATGCTTCAGGACTTGGTGTGTTTTAGTGCTATAAGAGTGTACTTGTATCAGTCCCAGAATATCAGTATGGCAGACATGGATCACGAATGCAGGACTGGTGACCTACTCACGGACATGGTATATTAAAGCACTGTGGCTCGTATCCAGCCTTCTGTGTGTGTGGGGGGGGGGGTGCTCAAATGCATTAGATGGAACTCCACGTTGCGCAGCAGCGTGATTCGCAAGCAAAGCGCAGCAAATTTTGTAGGGGGTTTGGGGGCATGCCCCCCACAAAAATTTTGAATAGTAGTCATCAAATGGTACAATCTGGGGACTTGTTTTTATGAGGAATACCTCCATTAGAACACTCATTAAAATGTCACCTTAGTGTAGTAGTACAGACCCCTGAATACATGACTTGTTTATAGAGAATTATTGACAGTGATAAAGATAAAAAGTGAATTCATTATGTGATGCATTCAACCAAAGTTTATCAAGTAAAATAGGCTAACTGGAACAGTTATTCGTAAATGATATTGCAGACAGGTAACTGAAACAGTTATTTATAAAGACCTTTCATTTCCAACATTTGAATTATGGGTCCAACTCACATTTAGTGATTATAGTTAAGAATATTGATATTCTGTATCTCATGCACAAATCACAATTCATGAGAGTTTAGTACAATTCCTCTAGCTTAGAACGTGATTACCATAAAGCTATATCATCCAATTTCCATTATATATATATATGCTAAATTTATGATAACATTCATAAACAGTATACATGTAGAACTTATCACGCAGACATTTTGCTGTTTTCAGACATATCAGTAGAGAGCTATTCATGTGGTCCTCATCTATACATGTATATGCATTGTGTCCACACTAAGGGAATTGTTTGTTAAGAAAGTTGTTTGTCATGCAGAACACTGCCAGCTGGAGGTCGTTGCACAATCCACGAGAATGATCACGTTCTCGTTGTGCATGTGTTGAACCATTCCACAAATGTTTTCTCACTGTTATTTCTTTCCCAATTTTGCACAACGAGAAAAAAGTATTGCACAATCATAAAATCGTTATGAGAAAATCATTGTGGGTCATTTTTCATGTAAACAATGAGGAAAAAAGGCAGTTAGTCAAGAGGCACTGCCTTTTGGGATTTTAGCATTGATTCCTATAGGGACCATAGTTGTGTTATGAAATATATAGGAGAGGTCACAAATAACTAAAATCCTGGCTAGCAGGTCGTGAATAATGAGATAAAGTCAGGAAATTAATAGATGGGGTCAGAAATAATGAGATAAAGTTAGGAAATTAATTGGTGGGGTTGGAAATAAGGAGATAAAGTTAGGAAATTAAAAGGTGAAGTCGGAAATAATCAGATGAAGTCAGGAGATCAATAAACTAGTAATCAATCTTTAACCCCACCTATCCTATTAATTACCTGACTTTGTCAGATAATTCCAAAGTTGTTTTGATTATTTCTCATTTATTAGATCAGTGAGACCAATGGTTCCAATGGGAATGATAAGCCATCTGGTGGAAATTGTCGGAACTCCCATTCGCAATTTCGTTCACCGATTTCAAGGGGAAATCTACAATAAAACACTGACTTGGTACTGGAAATCGGTAGATAACTTGTTACAACATACATCTGAAGCTTTACAGCATGTAAATCGGATTATGAATAAGAATTTTAGACAAAACTCATCATAAATATTGTGGAACCGGAAGTGGCAAAAAATCATGTTGTTGCTAAAGTGGGTCAAATTACACTGGTTTTTCTGTACAACAACGAGAAAGCAACAATGATTCTCATTGTGAAAAGGCAGAAACAATTGTGCAACAGGGGTAAAAAATACTCTTTGTTATTCTTGTTGTTTTCTAGACATTTTCAACAACGATGGTTAGCTATTTGTGCAACGACCTCCTGTTCTGTGATTTCCTAGAATGTTTTTAATGTGTCACATTCAAATGCTAATATAACAACGTAGAGCTCTGACCATTAGTCTCTAGCAAGGTTGCTTTTCAAGAAGAATACTAGAGAGTTACATTCTCCTTGGATGTCTGTGTGCAAATGTATCTACAACTGATTGAACATCAATGATCTTTTCATAGTGAATGTGAACCAATGCCAGTGATGTTAATTTGTCTTCAGTCATATAAGATCTCACCCAACCATTGCCAGTTCCGCCCCGGGTAATCCTGATCCTTGCAGTTCCACCCAGCCATGGCCAGTTCTGCCCCGGGAGATCCCACCCTTGGAGTTCCACCAAGCCGTGGCCAGTTCAGCCCTAGGAGATTCCACCCCTTGGAGTTCCACCTAATTATGATGAGTTCCACCCTGGGAGATCCTGCCCCTTGGAGTTCTACCCAGCCATGGCCAGTTCTGGCCTGGGAGATCCCGCCCCTTGGAGTTCCACCCAACTATAGCCATTTACGCCCTGGGAGATCCCGCCCCTTGGAGTTCTATCCAGCCATGGCCAGTTCTTCCCTGGGAGATCCCGCCCCTTAGAGTTCTAACCAGCCATGGCCAGTGCCGCTCTCAGAGATCCCGCCCCTTGAAATTCCACCCACAATTGATGAGTTCCGCCCTCAGAGAAAATATGATATAAAAACGTATATATGTGTCTTGGGGAGGTGGAACTCAACATCATTTTGATTTCGTGGTGGGGGGGGGGTGCTTGAGCACCCCTAGCACCCCCCTGGATATGGGCCTGTATTAAAGCACTGTGCTGCCATTATAGGGTTAAAGACATTGTGGTGAATGGCTGTGTATAAGTCCAGGTGTGCAGCGAGGTAAGGGTTAAAGACATTGTGGTGAATGGCTGTGTATAAGTCCAGGTGTGCAGCGAGGTAAGGGTTAAAGACATTGTGGTGAATGGCTGTGTATAAGTCCAGGTGTGCAGCGAGGTAAGGGTTAAAGACATTGTGGTGAATGGCTGTGTATAAGTCCAGGTGTGCAGCGAGGTAAGTGTCAAAGACATTGTGGTGAATGGCTGTGTATAAGTCTATGTGTGCAGCTAGGTAAGGGTTAAAGACATTGTGGTGAATGGCTGTGAATAAGTCTATGTGTGCAGTGAGGTAAGTGTCAAAGACATTGTGGTGAATGGCTGTGTATAAGTCTATGTGTGCAGCGAGGTAAGGGTTAAAGACATTGTGGTGAATGGCTGTGTATAAGTCCAGGTGTGCAGTGAGGTAAGGGTTAAAGACATTGTGGTGAATGGCTGTGTATAAGTCCAGGTGTGCAGTGAGGTAAGGGTTAAAGACATTGTGGTGAATGGCTGTGTATAAGTCTATGTGTGCAGCGAGGTAAGTGGTCGCTCTGTCAATGTTAAATAATTCACGTGGAATGTTGTGTGTGACGACCAGCATACAGAGCTAAACACTACCAGCGGTCAGTATGTACACCACCTATAGGGGCCTAACCCTCTGATGACAGCACAATACTTGGGTGTACCATGCCCTTTTGTCATTATGGTGCATGTATACAGTAGTAAGAGTGTAGTAAGTAAGACAAAGCTGCATTCATACACCACGTCGACACCATGGAACGAAGTATACACTCCTGAAAGGTCAGTATGATGTACTAAAGCGGCACCCGTGAGTTACACGCCCCCACACGTTTAATGCATAACGGTGACAAATAAACATGCTGTCTTGAACCACTATGCTGCCCCTAGAGGGTTAAAGGAGGGGCAGGCCGTGTTGACCTGCGTTAAATCCGCAGTTAGCTGCACATGATTAGTGGCGACACCTACGTCACCTCCGCCACACGTCAGGACTGCGTCAAACACGTCAGGACTGCGTCAAACATTGACACCCTGTGATTAAACAAACAACGCCGTCCCTAAGTACCATACTGACTGCCTACGGATATGTAGCCAAACGTCAAACGTGGTGGGTGGTCACCCAGAGGTTGGGGGCGGGGGTTAAGGCAGAGAAGTTAATGTCTTTGATATAGTTTATGGCATGGTGGGCACCAAAGAAGGTGACATGCACTCTGACAACACCTGCCACAGCCAGGGAGGTGGCAAGTTTCAAAGTCATATTTATTTTTTCCATCTATGGTCAGGTGCCGTGGGGGTGGGTGGGTGTCGATAAGTAAAAACACACACAGTTGGATCAATGAGATGATACCATGAGACCCAAACCACTCGCTGATATAGAGTAGGCCATCACCCCATCCCTTGTAAGGCTCGTTATTACAACAAAAAGCTCAAACCTATACCATGCACTGTTGATTGCAGTATAATGCAGACAAGGGGACAGCAGGGACACCACTCATTAACCTGCTGCTCCTATGCACAGTCTGTTAACACTTAGGGAAACTATGACGTCTTAAAGCTATGTCTCCCTTTGACATAATGGTTGATTGGCAATATGCAGCAATGGCAAGTTAGTCGTCAGAGTTGAATACACTGGATTCCCTGCTCGATGGTTCACATGGACATTATGTTCAGATGAACAAATGTGCTAAGAGCAGTACATTCAATATTCGGCCCATAAAGAGGTTAACTCCTTTGTATGCAGATATGCCTTAGGGCTTATGGAGGTGCAGAAAACCAACAAGGCAGTTTGTGAGATGTGAAGACGTGACCTGAGGTCAGTCATGTCAGACACACCATATCCTCACTGACTGTGTGGTGCACATGGGGCACGGCGCTAACATGTTACACCCCATCTATAGGAACCTAGCGGGATATAATATTGTCCAATGAGAAAATTCCTTTCATTCAGTGCCGACTTTTCAGGGTGCATTACGTAACACCTGGTACCCATCAGCTCGCTGTTATCAGTCCTTATCTCGCAAGGTATCAGCTTCAGCAGGGGTCAGTCCACTAAGGAATCCGCTAAGCGGGAATAGGAGAGGTCCTCCAAGGGATAAATTTGGGGGTGAACAGGGGAAACTGCCCCCCCCCACTCAAAGTTAACTCAAATACTATGAGATGTAAAAAATCCCTGTATCAATGGAATTGTGAGGGTGGACCATGTTTATTTTCACTTCATCTCCTAGATTTGGGCAACCTAAGCTTTTCACAAGTGCATGACAAACTGTACAACCACCCATGCTACACTGAGCGATAAGAGTGTGGCTGTGGGCAGTACACCACAACTATCACATATCGGTAACTGTCTACCTGACAGCATCAAATAGGTACTCCAACAGGTGAGTAGGGTGGGGGTTGGAGGTGGAGGAGGGCAGCTGATACGAGTAGGTAGTTAGTGAGTCGCCGTGGGTGTGGCGTGAAGAAGTGCCTAGCAGGGTGTAACATTGATACGTGCCCCCACACAGATAACGGCAGATGTGGGGTGTTAGGTTGTACCACCTTGTACAGGTGTCCAAGGGACATAGTGCAGTCATTATGTAACAAATTCCAGGTGTTTTTGACACATCTGCATACAGGGTCTTTAGATAATGGTGAAATGAGATCCAAGTGGATACATTCATTTTAAAGAATGTTTCCCCCCCTAAAATTGATGTTGAACATAGATTGTGTGAAAATGATGAACAATTCCATAAAAATTCCTTGTCTCTTATCCAATAGGTTACTTTGCAAAACTGAACATAGGGAATAATTTATATAAGCAATGATGATAGCCTAATTTGCATTTGAAAATGAGGTAATTATTTATATGCAGCTCTGCCTTTGGACGACTGAGAGATCACCTCCTGATGCAGTGAAAAACAGTACTTTTGTAAAAGCAGTACATGAACAGTGTAGTCTAGCTGTAGTGTTACAGTACCAAATCGGTATGTGTAACAGTGGTGTTTCAGTATCAACTGCTATTCCTCTGTCAACATTACAGCAATATAGTAGTTGTGGTCCAGTAGTAGAGCAGTGGCATATCAGTATACAAGCAGTGGCAAATCAGTATGTCTGAAATATGTAAATGAGGTGCAATAGTTGATCAGTGGCCTACTGATTTAGTACTGCTACAGCACCATGCGCAGTACAGTAGATGGCTGCAGAGCTACTGCTAGGGCAGGAAGAAGTACTATAAGAGTGCCCACTGCATCACTACTGACCTTCTTGTGTAAATTGCTCATACTATCTGATCTGCCTCTGAAGAAGTTTTTCTGCCCATGGGGGGAGTTGAACTTGGATCCTTCTGATTACTGTTTGGTACATTAGTCCACTGGGCTATCTCCCCATCAATTATATGTAGCTGCATTTACTTCATAATAGTTTGTGTAACCCATATATAGGAGGGGACTAGGGCAGTATCAAATCAATAGTACTGGGTAACCACTACCATAGCAGGAGGGGAACATAAGCCGGTACTGATAAAGCCTTCCAATAGTAGTATGACAGCAGCATTGATGTTGAGGTGAGAAAATTGTAAAATGGTGGATCAGTGATATAAATTATATTTGAAAATATCATGATTGTGACAAAGAAAGAATTGCCAGACAGTTCATTACATTATGCCTTACTCACTGGCAGTGAGTAATATCTCACCTTTATACACCGCTTTAACCTATCTGTTTATCTGTAATCACAACCATTATATATCAAAGGTGTGAGTCTCACCAGCACTAACCCTGGACAGAAGCACATTCATGGCCCATCTTACTCATTCCTGGCATTTCCAGCTCATTTCCTGTCTGGCTAGCTCATTTCTGGCCTGTCTAGCTCATTCCCTGCCCTTCTAGCTCATTCCAGGCCTATCTATAGCTCATATACGGCCTATCTACCTCATTCCTGACCTATCCAACTCATTCCTGGCCCATCTAGCTAATTCCCAGGCTATCTAGCCTATTCCTTGGATATCTAGCACATGTCCTGTCTGGCCTGTCTAGCTCATTCCCTGCCCTTCCAGCTAATTCCAGGCCTATCCAGCTCATATTTGGCCTATCTACCTCATTCCCGACCTATCTATCTCAATCCTGGCACATCTAGCTCATTACCTACCCATCTAGCTCACTCCTGGCTTGTGTAGCTCATTACCTGCCCATCTAGCTCACTCCTGGCTTGTGTAGCCCATTCCCTGCCCATCTAGCTCATTCCACGCACTCTCCATGCCTATCTAGTTCATACCCTGTCTCATTCCTGGCCTATGAAGTAAATCCCTGGCCTATCTAGCCTATTACCAGCTGATGTGGCCTATTCTCCCCTTCCTATTTATATGGATACAATAGGATTTTTCACATGACGAGGACCATACAAAACACTTCCTTTAGTGGCTTCTTTCACAAGAATTTTGCATAAATCATGCTTATTAGGGATGGTCCAAATGATAAAAAATACACTATTAAAAACTCTGATCAAACAAATAAAGGTTAGTCAGCATTGAATTATGTGTGTGATTTTTGAGACCACTAGAACTATTGACTTATTCTTACCTGATTACGATATGCAAATTAGTTATATTTTATGCAAATAAAGGTCATGGACTAATAATCTAGACTTTTCATGAATCAAAGTACTTTATATTTTCAATGTTACATTACATGTAGAAACCTTTTTCAAAATTAATGTATCCACTTACATTTGGATTCAGCGTACTTAAAAACCTCTGTAGCCCAAATTTCATGATTTCTGCCAAATGTGCCAAACCATTTTACATAATGACTACACTAACATGGTGTAAGCCCGCAGGCTACTACAAATGTACAGTAGGCTGTATGGAACTACCATACACACAGCCAAGACATTCACACCTGGACCTGAGTCACACAGAGACTATGGTACTAGCCTATACACAGCCAAGACATTCTCACCTGTACCTGAGTCACACACAGACTATAGTACTATTCTATACACAGCCAAGACATTCACACCTGGACCTGGGTCACACACAGACTATGGTACTACACAGCCAAGACATTCACACGTGTACCTGGGTCACACTCAGACTATGTTATTATGTGAAAACCTACACTTCACGGTCAGAACTATTCGTGAACAGTAATACCTGATATCATAACATTGATACGTGATGTGTATTCTAATCATACATGTCTACTTAATCCTTTGACGAGGACCTAAATGACTTTCTCTTTCTTTTACAGGTAAGTGTGAATCCTGATCAGTGTTGATAATCCATCCACCAATCGGTAAGATACTCTATTTAGCCTCTTAACGATGTCTCAATGCCTCAAGGTTCATGTTCATGCTCACCATGAATGCACTGATGCATCACGGTGTGACTAATTTTGTCGTATTATGCCAACGTTACTGATCTAATTTGTGCCTGCAAGGTATGTTAATGCAGTCCTTACTTACCGGATCTATGCACCTAAATGATGACAAAGGACAAAGGGTGCATAGCCTTCACATGTAAAATATCAAGCATCATCATAGTAGTCTATTCATTGATGTGTATATATATATATATATATATATATATATATATATATATATATATATATATATATATATATATATAGGAACATATTTTAGCTTGAACTGTGACATAACATCATCCACAGGTTATTCACAAAGTTGAAGGGAGTGAAAATTCTTGAAGAGTGTGAAAATTGTACTTCTCACCAACATTTATCACTTACTATAAGGCACGATGTGCATGTCTCAGAATACTCTTTTGAAACCCTCTCTCTGGACACCTCTTGGAGGAATCCTAATATGTCAAATCAACTATTTTCCTATATGTTATAGACATTTTGTCAAACATAATGTTTGCCAGAATTCAAGTCTGGCAAGTATTTTTTTAGAATTGCACAGTATTCTTAAAATCAGGAAACTTGCCTGAATATTCACTCACTTCACCCAACTTTCATCAAACTTTCTGAATTAGCTTCCTGTAGTCCAATGTAACATTGTGAAGGCAATGGTGCTGTACCATCTTTAGGGAACAGAGCCATTCCTGTATGGAGGTGGCCATCTTAAAATTAGTTATGTAACTGCCCCCCCCCCGATGGCCATCTTGGATCTGGCAGAGGATTGTGGGTAATCTCTTATCATTTCCTCCACCCACAGAAAACAATGGGAATTGATAAGACTGATAAGCTGCCCCTGCCTCTATCATAACCACCTTAAGTACCTGTCCATTGTTTTAGGTGTGAATGGAGGGGATTTGCCTGATAGGGAGACAATGGCTTGGTTTTACTCAGCCTGGAGTATATGTTCCCTCTAAGAAAACTTTTAAAGTTTAATTTCTCTTGTATTTGAAGTACTAAGTCTATATGAAGCTAATATTGTTTAAGTTTAAAATATTTGATATCCCCAAGTATAGATTTTTAGAATATACCTTCATATAGACTATTAGGAAGGGCCAACCAAAGTAAACTGTACAAAGAGGCCAACTGCTGATCTAGCCCCCGACTACATGAGCCACCTAGGAAATTTGTTTGGCACTAGCAATGGCTCTGTCCCATATATTTTCTAGTGAAAGTTAATTGCTGCACTATGCAAAGACACCAACAAGGAGGCTGTCGATGAAAGCATGGTCCAAGAACCCCATAGACAACAAACTATGGTGCAGAGAATTTTAATTAATGGTTTACCAACACCACACACACAACAGGCCCAGTGGCACAGCTTTTCATGAGTTTTCACTCTGTTTGATATTGTGAATTACCATCCAGGTACATTGGCAATTGGCGGTGGTAAAGGTGTGGAGGTGAAGGTATGCAGGAGTCAGTCGTTAGTTGTGTGCGGGAATGCAGCAACACGAACAACAACCATTGGTCAACTATTTGGGTAGAGTAGGGATATTTTTGACTACTCAGTGTGCGTGGCCTCTGGGGTATTGAGTAAATTAAGTGAAGCAGAGTTAATGAATGAGTGGGAAAGTGTTGATGAGAAGTAAATCGAGTAAAACAGTGTGGATGGTGTGAGGCAGTATGAATGATGTGAGGCAGTGTGGATGGGGTAAGGCAGTATGAGTTGTGTGAGTCAATGTGAATGATGTGAGGCAGTGTGGATGGTGTGAGACAGTGCAATGATGTGAGGCAATATGAATGATGTGAGGCAATGTGGATGGTGTGAGGCAGTGTGGATGATGTGAGGCAGTGTGAATGATGTGAGACAGTGTAGATGATGTGAGGCAGTGTGAATGATGTGAGACAGTGTAGATGATGTGAGGCAATGTGGATGATGTGAGGCAGTGTGAATGATGTGAGACAGTGTAGATGATGTGAGGCAGTGTGGATGATGTGAGGCAGTGTGAATGATGTGAGACAGTATGAATGATGTGAGACAGTGTGGATGATGTGAGACAGTGTGAATGATGTGAGGCAGTGTGGATGATGTGAGGCAGTGTGAATGATGTGAGACAGTGTGGATGATGTGAGACAGTGTGGATGATGTGAGACAGTATGAATGATATGAGGCAATGTGATGGAGTGAAGTTTTGTGAATGGTAGTATCAATGGTGCGAAGTAATCTGGAAGGATATTGTGAATGGAGTGAGACAGTATAAATGGTGTGAAGCAGTGTGGTGGAGTGAAGTTGTGGGAATGGTGTAAGGCAGTGTGAATGCAGTAAAGCAGAATGGAAGGAGTGAGGTACCGTGAAGTTCCCTAACCCTGGTACAGGTGTGATGAGGGCTGGTGTTTTGGCACCTGTTTTGCTACATCACCTGCCACCACATTGCACTGTGCAGGTCATGCTGGCCACCAGCATACCGTTAGGTGTCCATCACACCGGTGTGGAGTTATGAGAGAGAGAGAGAGAGAGAGAGAGAGAGAGAGAGAGAGAGAGAGAGAGAGAGAGAGAGAGAGAGAGAGAAAAGGGGGTTATTTGGGGTTAGATTAATTCACAAAAGCACGCAGCGGCATCCGAGGCCTAGCCTACAACTCCCTTCCCACCTGCAATTTTGTCATAGATCAACACGGGAATCCCTTGGTGTAGTTATCGTCTAGTTAAAAATACAAATGGACGAACAGATGCAGGACTCTTACACCAGCAATACAATTGCACTCACTGCATGGTATAGACATATTTCTCCGGCATGTTTCATACTGGGAGTATACCGGAGCTCCGAAACTCCTTTCCAAATGGATTTTACCTGTTATTTCTTCTTGGCTTTTCCCCTACTTTTAGCTACAACCTGAACTGTGAGCACGCACATGGCCTGTGGTTGTGTTATCTTGCTGTAGGGAAATGAGATAAGCTGTCAGTAATATCCTACTCCTTAAACCTATAAGGACTGCACCATGGTTGGATGCATCAGAGATCCATACATTGAGCCCTTCAGACTAACTACCAAGTGCCACATTCACGCAGCATGCTGACCTTATGGTGGACATCACCATCATTACAGCATTGCCGAGTTCCTCGATGGCCCTGCATTTGTGCATCATGACGACAAAGGAGGACAAGGCCTGAGGCGTCATGCCACCACTAAAGGGTTCAACTTCAACCCTTTCCGGCTTCTGCCCCAACACAGACGTCGCCATGACTCGTGAGCAGCATGCATGCAAGCCTGCTGTCAACAAAAGGAAAGGCCGACCTCTCCCACTTATACCTGTACAAGGGACTAGCTCCCCTCCCCCATACCCACATAGAACAGGTATCCAAATCCACAACCAGGGATCATCTTCTTCCTGCCACACTCAATGGGCTATAGTCGCACATGTGCATGGAACCACTTCCAGGAACAGATGGTGTAGGAACTATGAAAAAAATTCTTCCTGCTTATTGTAGTGCCCCGGGATATTGGCTGCTGGGCCTTGAGTAAGTCTTGAATGGGCGGTTTCAGAGTATGTATATGTGGTACTTAATAGTTTTGAGATGGCAGCAGTATGCTAATTTTAGGTTCAATAATGCCAGATGCCGGTCTATATAAGTACTACGAATATAGAATGTCGGTGACATCAATGTTTATACAGGCGGTGTTACTCCAAGGGGAAAATTAATTAGTATTTAAACGCTCTCGTTTGTAATTATTCCCGAAGTTTTGGTTAGACAGCCGATGGAAGAGATTGGAGGTAGGATTGAACCAAGATGACAGGGAGGGTGTCCAGGCTACTGGTAGATGAGGGCAGGGCCACAGGGGTGATACATGATCCTTTAATGTCTGTATCGTCTATTATTGCAGGAGTAGACACAACACTGGCCCGGTGGCCAATGGCCAGTAATTTGGAGTGCGGGCCAGGTTTTTTTTCAAAACCAACTTTGCAACTGGCCCGGGTGGCCAGTGGGCTTTCCCACCACTAAAATCTAAGGCATCTGGTAGAGAAAAAACATCATAACTACATTCAATTTGTAACCAAATTAATGGGGTGAATATTGCTAATAAAGAGCCTATATTAGAGTTTCGAATTCTATTGTTTTGGATATTGAACAGGGGTTTCCAGCTTTAATACCGGGCCAACAGCATTTATAAGCTGCGGGCCAGTAGCTTTGTGAGGCTGCTGGCCCGGGTGGCCAGTGTCTAGAAAAGTTAGTGTCTGCCCCTGTTATTGCATTCTGTCCTTTTGCCGTCACAAACGTACAGCTGGTAGGGGATTCAACATGGCTGCATGCATGCACCATGCTGACTCTCTCTGTGGGATTGGTACAACCCTGGATGGTCTTTTTGGTGCTTGGTGCATCAAGTCCTTGTTGGTGTGTTACTGCAGTGTCTAACTGATATTGGCACATCATGTCGACAAAAGGAATATGAATTTGGAGTCATCACCTGGTCCTTAGAGGGTTTAGTGAGATGGATGGGTGGGTACACTTGAGTAGGGCAGTTTGGAGGGGGCGTTCCTGACTGAAGGGGTGAAGCAGGTCAGGCTAAGATACCAGGCTGTCTGGCCAAATGACTGTGCATATGTACATGTACAAGATCCCTGACCTTCCTCTGGATTGCTCATCCTTCCTCATCCTGTCAAGGGTTGTATATATCTAGCCTATCCATCTATCCTCTGCTCACTTCCAAAGACTTACCAATTTATACGCATGAGGAATTCGATGTAAATCCTGCCCAAATGGAGATGACGATGGCAGGTTATGCTGAGTCCCTGTATTGGATTGTAGACAGTCTACCTACCCCCTGCCTCTGTCTGTGTCATCACTTTTCAAGGGGCAATGTCAGGGTTAGATTTAATTTAGCAAAATACCAGTGCATTATCAAAATGAACACCTACTTTCTATCATCTATTGGTTAGGTCTCACCTATCTTGAGTTTTCTTTTCGAGCACTGTTGGTCGGTATTTTTTTCTGTGCAAGTACTGCATGCTTGTTTATCAATATACCAGTACTCTAACATTTCACTCTCTGACCTATCTTACTGTCTGTCCTTTGTTCCTCTTTATCTGTCTGCCCTCCTGTCCCTCTCCTATTTTCCACTTTCAACTTACTTCTTGCCCTCTGCTCTCTCCTGCTGCCCCCAGATTGCCCCTTTGCCTCCTGTCGCCACCCTGGCGCCTGGAGAGGGCGTACAGGTGTCGGGGGCAGCGGTCATGCCTCCCCTGCCTCTCCATGTGGTATGGAGTTCTCTCTCCGACACTGACAGATGCTTTAATAAACGTAGAAACTGGTCTCGCCTTTCCTTCAGCCGGTGTCTATTGCGCCTAATGACGGCGCGTTCCGCGCGGCGGCGCTGTGAATCAGTATCCGGTGCGACAGGAAGCAGGCGTCGGCGGGCGGCGTAAATTAATGACTAATCATATTTCTGTGCTGGGTTTCTGGCATCACCTGGCGCCGCCGGCTTCTGCCACCGAACACCCGACCACCGCAAAAAGCAGGTAACGAGATTCTCCGCCAGTTGTTTCTGCAGCTCGGTCTCAAACGCCTGTCAAATATCATTACAACTTCAACTAATGCTCCATCCTAGCTCTCACTCCATCCAACCCTGTTTTTCTAAGAATTCATTTTGCATTTTCGTCTTTTTGATAACTCAAGTAAACAGAGACAGCAGACAACTATGTACAATGATTCCATATTTTCCTGTGAAGGTAGATCGGGTTGGGGTTAATACGTGTGATTAATGATGTCTGTTGTGGTAATAAAGATGGTTAGAATACCATTGATAAACCTGGGAGGTCAGCTGATGATAAAATAAATCACCGGTAGTGCAGGCTGCTATAACGTTACAGGAGCCAGCAGGAGATGGTATACACGGGTACCTGGTACCTCCATTCTCATACTCTGGTAATGGAATATTGTATATACCCGTACTATGCGTAAAGCATAACGCCGACCTGTTAACATCACGCTTACCAAGTTAACGCCATACAGATACATCAAAAAGGGCTGGCCGAGTCCCGTAACATCTTCAACAGTGGCCTATCATATCAGTAAGAAAAAGCCATCACACCATCACCTACACTAGCACAAGAAATAGCCACAACTCCCTATCAGTACATTTGTGAGATTATTATCGTAGACCTTTATAAACACCGGGCCATAGAATGTACGTCTTGATTTAGCACCCGGGAAGTCCTGAAGGTGGTGGCTCACTCGTCACCAACGTCAAACTGACATCTGTGTTTTCTGGTAACCAGTAAGTCACACATAGAATGTATATAACTAACACCATGATTATGACTACAGACTTACTAATAGACTGCCCCAAAGTAACCCCATGATAAGCAGGAGGACAGACAATGTCAGGCCTCATTTTGTGGCGTGTAATGAAGCATTAGATGTGAATAGCAGAAGTAACATGTACATGTAGTTTGTAGCTCAGAGTTACTCCTCTCCTACCCTGACTCTCCTACCGTTTCATCTCTCAGCAAATCAATCCTATATATAGGTTAGAGCACTCATCCAAACCACTAGAAGAACCACTAAACAAATAGACATGGGATTCACCTTCTAGTCGGCGTTTTTCGGGATAAACAGGTGAATAAAAGTTCACGGGCTATCTCATGTGAGCTCGTAAGAAGGGGTGCTGACGTTGGAAAGGCCATCTCTCTGAGAAAATACCACCGCCCCCTGCTGACGGACGCCGGTATGTAAGACCTAGTGCGGGCAAAGGTCGCTCTCACTCAGGAGCAGGATCCGCCAAGGCCTATAGTATAGGCCTGAGGTGGAAGTGGGCCTCAAGGCTAGTCCCTGAAGCACCACATAATGTTATAATGCAGCCCTGGTGTGTGGCTTGCAAGGACTTCATCCATGCGTTACGTCAAGCCTATTTTGTCTATACACTACCCTGATGGCCAGGAATGATGTGCAGCACTGGCGAGTTATTGGCTAACTGTGTGTGTGCAGCAAGGTGACAAATGAGAGTGAAGCATATGGCATGAAGCTGCCACTCCAGGATTAGGCATTGTGTAGGTCAAGTAGGCTGAACCTGAAGTGGTTGTAGAGCAGCAACAGGCGGATAAAGAGCAGCAGCCAGAAGTGACGGGCTGACTGATAATGGATCAACCTTTCTGGACAGCATCATGTCTCTATCTGTCTCTCTCATAGATTGTTGTATGTTGCAGCGTTGCATCAGTTCATTAATCTAACTTTCTATAGTGTGAATGCTATCATGCATGCTTAGAGGACCAGCATAACCATTCAGCATTTCGGAAGATGGCTGGTGAGTAATTCTCAATGGCATGAAGACAGAAAATAGGAAAGGAAATAGGCATAGTGCATGGAAGCACGATGCAGGTCTGAAAAGGGTTACATTTCTAACCGGAAATGGATACAGAGGGGCGGAAGTTGGAACTGTGCTGGTGTGATGGAGGTAGCGCTTCCATTAATACAGTAGTAGGAACTGTTCAGCCTGACCCACAAATTCCACACGTAGGAAGATCAAGTATACACAAAATCATATACAAAGCATCACTATAGAGGGACAGAGGAAGGGTACATTTGTCAAATTTGTCAACATTTCCAGGCAACGTTCCACTGCAGCGATTTCATAATAAGACCGTCATTCTGAACTAGAGTCTGAGTTCCAGGTAAAGAGCAGAACATTGCTCGTGAATTCTGATAATTGCCTAGTGAATTCAAAGCAGTATAGTTATTGATAAGGTGAGGGATTTTTGGCTGTCTTGAATAAACTGTAGTGCCCTAGTTTTGTAGGTGTGGCAGATATCACTCATGCGTAGAGGACGCTATATGCCATAGAATCGAATTAGGTGTTAACAACGGAATGTCACGAGAAAAAGGATTTCAAAGTTATCGATCAGCTGCATATTGCACGAGCCGAAGGCGAGTGCAATATCATCAATATACAAACCGTGGGCTGTCATATTTATGCCATAATGCGTTTATACCACCTTTTCCTCCATTATAACATTAATTTCTTACCTGGTATCCCCAGAATAAATACAGCAGTCCCCGGTTCACCCTGCTTGAAGCCATTGTTATTCTTGGCGGGTGCTCGACATTACACCCATTTTTCGTATTGAATCCAACCATGACATGTCGAGATATTAAAACATACACATCCTTAGACATTCTAGATGATCCCTCCATGCTTATTATGTCCAATGATTTTTCCACTGTAAGTGAGTCGTGGTCCGACATTTTCAGCGTCTTCCTCGTTCATCCTGTGACCTACATCTGGGCCACTGACACATTTCGTCAAGCAAGGAGGTAGGGGGAATGGTGGACCGCGACTCGCTTACGATGGAAAAATCATTGGATTATTCTTTATTGTTAAGATTATGGATGGATCATCTAGAATATAAATTATTATGAGGATGTATACATTTTAATAACTCGACATGTCATGGTTGGATTCTACCTTAAATCTGGATGCACAGATGTGTAGGTGAGTGATTTCTTGACAGATATGTCATTTGCATTGGACTTCATCACTGTTCAGTGTGGCACAATGGCTAAGCCCCTCGCCTACCTCCACTGTGCCCGGGGTTCAATACTCCTACCAGTTGGGACGATTTTTGACATTGAAACAATGGCGAGACTGAAATTGTATGTCTCACCACTCTCCGAAAAAGTATATCCAAAAATCCCCAAAAAGCACATGTGCGTATATGCTCTCATAAGGCACTGGTAGAAGAGGGCATAACAGTAATGGAGGTGCAGGAATAGTGGTATAATACATGATCGCAGTATGTTCCAGCAGCTCAATGAGCCTGACTCAGACTAGGAGTGTGTTTAATAATAGGACAAATGGGGATAGACATGAAGTTGTTTTTGGGGATTGATAGATATGGGAGTGTGTGGCTGTGTTGGTGTGTGGTACACAGAGGTAGAGGGGAGGCTAACCTCTCTCACTGTGTCACACAATGTGGCAGAAGTTGTGTGCTGAAGTGGGGGCAGGGTGAGGGGAGCAGGGCCTCATGTGTGTGATCAGGGCAGCAGCAGCAGTCTCTGACTGACAGTCTGTGCTCTATGTTTGTTTATAGATAGCAGCAGTCTGGTGCCCATTGGACGCCCTCTTGTTCACCAGCCCCTCCCAGGGACATCTCCATCCTGACCCGGGAGAAGCAATGCCCTCTGAGGCCCCCTCCCACCCACTGGATCACATAAGGGATGCCTCAGGGAATCTTTACCAATCAACTAGGCGGCAATGCCATTTACTGGGCAGTGTGTTGTGCAGCTCCTTCAGTGTCTTACAGTGCCTGTTTTATTGCGTCGTATTTTATTTTGGCTGTTTTATTGTGTCCCTTGACACATGGTCTATTGCGTCTTGTGGTGCCTCGTTCATTCTCTCATGTGCCTGTATAATGTGCCTCAACCCTATTCTGTCATGTCATTGGGTGTCTTTTCTAAAGTGTCTGCAATTTTTGTTCTGTTGTTTCATATGGCACCTGCTTTATTGTGACTTGTGGTGCATAGTCTACTGTGTCTTGTACTGTCTGATTTATCGCATCATGTGGGACCATGTTATTGTGAATTTTACGTGTTTCATTCAGCATTACGGTGCACCCTTATTGACCAATGAGAAAATCCCTTTCATTCAGTAGAGAATTTTAAGGATGCATGCATAATACCATCATGCTGGCTGTTGTCAGTGCTTATGTTGCAAGGTACCAGATCAAGGAACCTGCAACCTCGGTATGCCTTATAGTAATTGCAAGGGCCCGAACTGGATCTCTAGAAGTGGGGTAGGGGTTGAGACTAAATATAGTACAGGGTAGGACACTGTTGGAGCCACGGGAGTGGACTGCTTACCAGGTTTAGTCTGTGTAGGTGTTATTTATATGCTAGACAAGGGTGAGAAACTAAAGGGAACAGTGCTGCCCTCTGGTGCTTTTATTTTCTATGCACAGACCTTGATTACGGAGGTGAGGGGTTACTTTGGCAAAGTCACCAGTCACCTATGTAATCAAGGTCTGTGCATAGTAAATAAAAGCACCAGAGGGCAGCACTGTTCCCTTTAGTTTCTCACCTTTCTATAGCATATGGATAACACCTACACAGACTAAACCTGGTAACCAGTCCACGCCTGTGGTTGGAGCTGCCATACTGGTACAGACTTCTTGACAGTAGGCTCAAAGCAGACATGGAACATTGCAGTCACAGTGCAAACCCTATTGGCTCAAAGCAGACACGGAACTACTGTGACTGACACTGTCCTAACCTTCTCTCCACAACATCTGTATTAAGAATGACTCAAGTTAGTGCGCGTGGGTAATTGTGTCTTGTGCCTGTATAATTGTGTCCTATGGTGGATGTTGTATTGTGCCTTTGTTTCACATGGTGGATGTTGTATTGTGCCTTTGCCTTACTGTGAGTCTACTCGTGTGTCTCGTGGTGCTTATTTCATTGTGTCTGCTGGCCTCCTGGCAGACAGGGGGCTGTAAGATGAGGATAAAGTGGGATCCAACCAGCCCGTGGGAAGTGCGTTATGGCGACTTAGGGGGGTAATTGAGCATGAACACTGAGAAGACTTTATTAGATGAGGGCCTCTTGCCGCCAGGCGCACCCCTCCCATCTCACCATGTTAAAACAGCCAAGGACGATGCCTCTATAGCATGGGCGGAAAACTAGTCTCTACCACATTTTCATTGTAGTCCCCTCTAGAAGTATAGACAGGGTGTGACAGTCAGCAAAGTCCCCGGTCTCCCCCTGTGTTTACACAACCCACCCAATCAACATGGCTACTTTGCATATGCATTATTCCTAGGTATCCAAACACACTGTGCATACAGCTAAAGTCTATACAGGACTAGCACATTGCTAGTACTAAGAGGTTCAGCTAGATGGCTCATGTAGACGGGGGCTAGATCATCATTTGGCCTCTTTGTATAGTCTAGTTTGACAACCTGCCAATTATTCACTATCCACATGATTTTTCCATAAATCATATATGTTGATTCTCCACATCAACAGCTTTACGTAGATGATCTAGAAATGGATGAAATATTTGAAATAAAAGAGCAATAGATCATTGAAATTTTTCTTTGACACCACAGGTAAGACAATCAGGGCATTAATTGTCTCTTTTCTGAGTTAACACCTTCTTTCACACCTGAAACAATAGAGAGGTATTTGGGGTGATTAAGATAAGGGGTAGGGTGCAGCTTATCAGGCTTATCACTGACCATTGTTCTTGAGGCTGATAAAAAAATTACCCAGAATGCCCTGCTCTGGAGTCGGGGGCCTAACTAAGATGGCGACCTCCATAACCTAATATGCTAATGCCCTATAGGTCTGAGTCATTGATTGTCCTATTATTGCCCCAGTGCTGACTTTTAGCTTCTTGAGTGTAAATTGTATTTAGTATACTGTAAACGTATTATATTTCGTGCTGTACATATTTTCGCGAATTTCGCGGAAATTAGAAATTCGCGAATTTAAGTACATCGTGAAAATTTCTCTTATATAGCTGGTTTACTTCAGTTGTAAGGGGGGGAAGGGGGAAAAGTAGGGTTGACAGGTATCCACAGGTGCTTTTCATATCTCTCTCTTTAGTTTACAACCTTCCACTATGATAAACGGTAGAGAATATCAGAACAAAACAACTTCTTTGTAATTTAAGGTTATTCTACTATTGTCCTTAAGTGATAAGATATTGTGTATTCCACACCAATATTATTTAAAGTGTGAGAGACTGATCAACTTATCTGAACATGCCCCCCCCCCAACCCCTCATCTCCCACCATTCTACATGTAGAAAATCGGAAATTCGCGAATTTAAATACACGCGAAAATGTCTACGTTTACAGTAGGAGGCAGTCATTCCCCATATGGTCAGGTAGCTACACCATGAATAGAAATTCCATGAGTATTTAACATATCCGAAATAAGACAATGTAAAAGCTATACAAAGCTGATACTAATGTATTTTCTAACTATATTCTGAAAATAAGGAAGTTATATGATTGATCCTAGAATATAGGCCTTATGAGCCTATTTATCATGTGTATATGAAATGCAAGAGGGTGAGATATTGTCACCTTACCTAACACATACCCAGAGGGCAGTGTAGTTAATTGGATCGTTTGCCTGAAGTGGCCTAGACAGAACCAGTCATTAAGTGTGCCCTATCAGCTAGCTCAGTGTAAGAGTGCTATGGTCAGATGTTGTATACCTGGGGATAATGCATATTCAAAGTAGCCATGTGGATTGGGTGGGTTGTGTAAACACAGGGGAGACGGGGACTTTGCTGACTGTCACACCCTGTCTATACTACTAGAGGGGACTACACTGAGAATGTGGTAGAGACTAGTTTTCCACCCGTGCTCTGTAGAGAATTGCCGCAGGCTCCGTATCCACTCTCCCATATACCCTCAAGTGGCCAATTGGTTACAATGCCATTTACATTGTAATACTTGTAGTGCTATCATTTATCTTCTAATCAATACAATACTCTTCTTCATCTTGGTTGTAACCTCTCATTGTGCCAAACGTTGAGATCATGTGCATGTGCGATTTCTTCCAAATGCATACTTTAAGATAATTTCCTTAGTACAGCTTTGGCACTATTGTCAAACACTATTGTGGCGAGTATATAGGTGTAGCAATAATTTTAAATCTGGAACTAATTAAAAAAAAACTACACCACCCGGGCTACACCGCCACTTCTGAAAGATTTGCCATCGCCTCCGAAACTGCCACAGTGGCGTTCAAACCTAAGTTCTCCAAGATTTCCTGTGCAAGTCCCTATGGGCAGACATCCACACCCCAGCCACCCTCTTGTTGTCTCGTAGTGATCTTTTTATGATACTCTCTGTATTTGTCGACATGATGCACTGTAAAAAGTTAATGTATACATACAGCAAATTTTGCTGTAATCATAGAGTAGAAGTTGCTGTAGTCTAACGTACAGCAAGTTTTGCTGTACAAGTACCAATTTTGTTGCTGTAAATACAACATTACAGGAAGTGCTGCTGTGGGCACACAGCAGTTAGAACTCATATATTTGCTGTAGCCCCAAATGCAGCAACACTTGCTGTTCAGTTACTGAATGTATTGCTGTAGATGCAGGAGTACAGCAACTATTGCTGTAGACACTGGTTCTATACCTTGACACCAGGTGCCCTTAGCATCTCTTAGGGAGAGAATTTTCCTCAATGCTGGATCTATTTTCATCTATGAAAATGAGCTGAAATGTGTGATATAATTGAATAATGCACAATAGTGACCATGTTACATTTCAGTTTGATAATATGTGGAACTCTTCATTCATCTATGTAAACTCAGGCAGAAACTTCCATATTCTGCCACACACACCTTTCCTGTGGCATGGAATTAAATATGAGTATGGACACCCACCTTCCTTGGGTATCAACTAATGTATCTGTTGTCACACTTGCCCATTGTGACTTGAGTGCGATACTCAATGGCTAGTTTTAAACCCATCTAGCCATAAATGATGTTATATGGGTGGCTATCATGTTGGCCCAACTACATATATCAAATTGGTCAGGCCAACCAAAATGCAATGGCCGTAACATTAAAATATACTGTATATTTACAGCAAATTCCAATCTACTGTACATTTACAGCAAATTCTACTGGAACCAAAACTGCCAGCAACTTGCTGTACAATAACAGTACAATGATTTACATTAGAAGGTACTGTAGATAAACAGGAGATGTTGCTGTACCTTTACAGCAAGTCAGTTGCTGTAGACCTACAGTAAGTCAGTTTGCTGTAGACCTACAGCAAGTCAGTTGCTGTAGACCTACAGCAAAATCTACTGGAACCATAGCTGCCAGCAACTTTTGCTGTAGATGTACAGCACTTACTATTTACAGTGTGGCTACAGCTACATAGACGACAATGGTGCCATCCGAGTACCAGGGGGAATCATTTGTAAGTCAGCTTTTTATATGATCTAATCAAGTAAGTCTCCGCTGTCATACACAACTCTGTATTGCTGAAATCAAATCATGGCTTTTAATGGTAGCTGTTGTACCATGTAGTATAGGCTTCTTTATTTCAGATCTACCACGAGGGGGCCCGTAGCTCTCCTATTGCACTGCATTGGCATACGTGTGAAATGGAGCAAAATGTTAAGTAATGCAAAACATCCAATGTGATGATTTTGTAGGTGAGGCAATCATTACCAAAGAATCATCAAGGATATAAAGTTACAAGCTGTGCCTAATCTATGGGACTACGAGGCGCTCTGTTTCTGAGTGCTATGGAGAATGTGGCTGGCCCAACACATAAAATCAATGCTTGGGAGTTTGGCCAAAATTTGAGGGAAATTAACACTACGAGAACACCTTTATGATTTTGGCCAGCGAAGAAGTTGCAGCGTGAAACAATCTGCGGCCAAAAGCAATAGACACTAACACACGTGGTTTTTGTATTTCCATAGAAAGATGTAGTCTAGCGAGGATGTCATGCCATAGAGTGGGGCATCAATTTTGTGCAAACTGGAGAGGACGACCTGAAGCCTGTATGTTGCAGCAGTAGCTGTCAGTAGAAGATTGTCTACAGTCTGTCAGGTGGTAACAGCAGCCACGTGGCCCTACACTGTCAGCCCTACGTCTCACTGGGAATGCTTTGTGGCTGAAACCATGTCAAACAAATCTGAGACCAAGTCAACTCTCTTCTTGACCAAGACCTGCCTATATTTGCCAAATAGAAACAACATGATGAAACTAGAGACGACACCTAGCCCGGAATACTTCCTATATATTGGAAGTAACAAAGCCGAACTGGGAGTATAATTTGAGGTTAGGAGGAAGAAAAAGGGGCATCTTTTGTTGTCTGTTGAAGCAAAGCCTCAGAGAGTGTGATTGTTGACCCAGGGAATCCTGGCCATTTGAGTGAAGTGTCTCGAGCTGACAGGGGGTGCATACACAGAGGCACAGGGGTTAGCCAATTCAAAACTCTCAGGACAGGCTTCACATTCATGAAATCATCAGGATATAGCAATAGAGTGACAAGAAACTCAATGACAATGTATTGTACAGCGAGCCTACCCTGAATAGGATCTGCATGATACGTGGATGCAGCACTGGGGAGTATCATGCCATGGCTGCATCCATGTGTCATTTTGAAAGGTGCTTTGTAGCAGGCTGTGACAGTGTAAGGGTTACTAAACATGGCTAGGCCAGGCAGATGGGGTACAGAGGTGGCCTTCATCCTCCTCAATCTGCAGCAGACTGTGTCTCTTTATTGCGAAACTTCACTCCAGTGGGCGGTAGAAAATGGTTAAAACTAGACCCAGCAAATTGTCGTTATCTGTCGGCATGATTGGTCATCAATGGTGACTCCTTTCTGAGTGATAACTCACTGCGTCATCTTTCGCCACTGTGTGTCAGTCTCACATGGCATGGCGATTTATCACAACAGTCGCCAACATGATCTCACTCACTGCGTGAGTATGTGCCACCCCTTGTCATCCCTCACAACGCATGGTGACTTATCACCACCATTGCCAACATGGATCTAACTCACTGCGTGAGTATGTGCCACTGCCTGTCAACTCTCAGTCAGAATGGCGGCTTATCCCAACCATCGCCAACATGGATCTGACTCATTGTGTGATTATGTGCCACTCCCAGTCAGTTCTCACTCAGAATGGTGACTTATCACCAACATCGCTAATATGGATCTCACTCCCTGCATGATTATGTGCCACTCCCAGTCAACTCTTACTCAGAATGGCAGCTTATCACCACCATCGCCAACATAGATCTCACTCACTCCGTCAATATGTGCCACTGTTTTGTCTCTCTCATTCAGAATGGCAACTTTTCACCTGCATTGCCACATGGCTCTCACTCACTGCGTGAGTTTGTATCAATCCTAGTTAATCTTCTCTCAAAATGGCGACTTATCACCACCATTGCCAACATTAGTCTCACTCAATACGTGAATTTGTGTCACTCCAAGTCAATGCTCTCTGAGGATTGCATCATCTGTCACTCATTCTCACTCACAGTAGCAACTTATCACCACCATTGCCAAAGTTGTTGAGACAGCACCACTGTTCAACATGTAGCCTATCTAGGAAATGTGGGCATGAAGTATAAGTCCCATATGTATCAAATGTGCTTTGTTTCACACTGATTTCCATGTAATACTTCAGAGTTGAATCAAACAAGATTATATAGAGAGAATATCAATTGAATTTAGATAGAGGTATCGCTAAAATGAAAGCAACTATCCATAAACACCTTTTCTCTGGTTACAGGAAAAATACATAGGGAAATATCAACATGAACACCTTGTCTGTGGTTAGAGGGAAGATACATATGGCAATACCTTCTCTGGCAAAACATACTTTGATCTGACAGATGTGAGGCTGCATGATTACCAATGTCTATGATCATGAGCTTTTCATCTAACAAGGTGAGTGATCACCAGCGTCGCCATCACTGGTGAGTCTGAGTGATCACCACTCTCACCATCCATGGTGAACCTGCGCTATGACGTGGTGCGCGTTTCATCTAGAGAGGTGAGTGATCAACCGCCTTGCCATCCCTGGTGAGTGTGAGTCATCACTATCCTCGCCAACCATGGTGAACATGTGCTATGGCATGGTGTGCGTTTCATCTAGCGAGGTGAGTGATAACTCGTGTTGCCATCCCTGGTGAGTGTTGGTGATCAAGATCCTCACCAACTGTGGTGAACCTGTGCTATCACGAGGTACGCGTTTTATCTAGCGAGGTGACTGATCACAATCCTTGCCATCCGTGGTGAATGTGCATTATGACGTGGTGTGCGTCTCATCTAGCGAAGTGAGTGATCACTCATGTCGCCATCCCTGGTGAGGATGAGTGATCACTCATGTCGAGATCGCTGGTGAGGATGAGTGATCACTCATGTCGCCATCCCTGGTGAGGATGAGTGATCACGATCCTCGCCATCCCTGGTGAACATGTGCTATGACGAGGTGCGTGTTTCATCTAGCAAGGTGAGTGATCACCCGCGTCAGCATCCCTGGTGAGTCTGAGTGATCACCATCCTCGCCATCTGAGGTGAGGCCATGTGATCACCACCCTTGCTATTCCTGGTGATCTTGTGCTATAGCGACGTCGTGTTCCATCTAGCGACATGTGTGAGCCACTTCACACAGGTTGATGAGGAGTCACGACAATTTGCTGGGGAAAGTCTAGAAAAGAATCAGTCTATCGTCTGCAAAATTAAAATAGTCCCCGCCATCACCAAAATAAAAAAAGCTCTTTCCACATATTTCCCCCCATCATAATATGATCCTTATAAAGATTTGGTCTGCATCAAGGTTTTGCTAAGAGTTAATTTAGTCATGTAGCAGTGGTTTTCCCTCCTGAGGTTTACAAATCTGCACCAGCGGAGTTTTGGGAGTACGATATTTCTGCATGGACACTTTGCTGGGATACATTAAGGATTCTCCAGGTAGCAGGAAAAGTTCACGAATACTTTGGCCAGCTTCAGGTGTTCCATGTTAACATAGCAGGGTAACACTAGCAGCCCACCCTGAGGTATTCTTTCACTGAAAACATGGAAGATCCGAAACTAGTCAGCGGTGACCACTTTAGGTCCTCAAGTTGACGATACCTAAAACTACAGCTTTAGGTAGTCAAAATGACGACTTTAGGTCGTCATCCTGACAACCTGAGTCATCAGGATGACAATACTGACAGTACAGAGTCGTCATATTGATGACTCAGGTCGTCAGGATGACGACTTAAAGTCGTCATTTTGACTACCTTAAGTTGTAGTTTTAGGTATCGTCAACTTGAGGACCTAAAGTGGTCACCGCTGACTAGTTTCAGAACTTCTAGGTTTTCAGTGTTTCGACGCACCCACTTGCCCTTTCAGTTTTGATTAAAGGTAAATACCTTTCTGACGCACAAGCCATGAACCGATTACATTAGCACACATCTTGAGTGTGAGAAGGTTTAACCTTTTAAAGACAACTTTGTACTATAATGGTCTTAATACCATTATTGTCATCATGTATGTGCATTTGAATGCAGTGCTGATGAGCAACTTGCAAAAGGTCCTTGCATACATCGCGTCATATTTTAGTGGGTTAATACTTCCTCAAGGTCATGTGTCATGTAGACGACCATGAGTTTCCAAGCAGCATGCTGTCCTTAGATGGTTCAACATTGAGTGTTGAGAAGAGATGACAGGTAACACACCAAGAACACAGCTGTAGAGGTCTTACCCCGGCCTCACACATAACTTAACCCTCATGAACGGCCAACTGTGCAGATAAGCCAAGGGTCATGTCCTAAATCACACTTATACCCTGTGTGGTCTGGGTGTCCATCGTGTTTAGGAACTGGCAGAAGGCGCAAATGGTCTCTTTGGAAAAAGTAACCCTGAAGTAGATTCAAAGAGCACGTGAAGCTACATGTCCATATAGTGCACGGTCCGTGCAGCACGTTACCCTACACCCTCCCAAACTGCAGAATCTTGTTAAGACTGAGCCTCACGCGGGCCTTACGTGGACTGCTAGGTACAACAAGAAGAGCAGGTGGCTTCATGGATATGGATAGTGGAAGAAACAGCGAAGTCTGAAAGTTTACAGACTGAAACCACAAATATCTTTTCTTATAACAGTCTACCCCAGGAGTTTATCGAGCATGGGCTGCTCCACTAGGCCTCCAAACTGAGTCCTATAGTGGTACTGGGGTGTATTGCGGACGGGATTTTATCCTAAGTTTGTGAGTCTTTACCTGGTGTTTCCGGGATTCTATGGTATTGCTCACTCTCAATGTATCTCAGTCTTCCATTAATATCTTGTTGTATCCATGCATTATATATAGTAGATGTAAATAAAACATAAGCAGAGCGCAATGTATTAACCAGTAATTCGAAACTTTCAAGAACGGCTGCCTCGTAGGATAGTGAGGTTCAGCAACACGTGGAGGATGTATAGGATCCTGCAAGGATACAATTACACTGGGCTATATACACACATATTGTGAAGTTAATAGATAAGAGCCCATTCAATGCATAAAAACATAGAAAAAAAAAACAAGTGGGACATTGGCAACACAACTGCATTTACAAATGGCACTTCCAAGGTGTGGGGGGTGAACACGAGCATTCATATGTGGAAGTGAACATTGTTAACAGACGGAGGGGGAGGGGCGTGAGGCGCAGAGAGATGGATAGTAGAATACAGAAGAGAGGGGAAGTCGTTAGATAGGTATAGACATAAGTCGCCATCCTTCAGAAAGGTACCACACACATTGGGTAGGGGCTGGTGTTGGAGCTAGTTGGTGGCCGTTTGTCAGGTGATAAACGGGTTATGGGCGTGTATCTGGCTGCATTCACTGCCTATTTTCGCCCTGTACCGCCTACCAGCAACTTAACCCTTCAAGTGGTGGGGATTCCTGTCTATTTCCTATCATAACACACACTCAGACTGCTGAGTGACTCTTTTGTGTATTGGTGACTAGTTTCCATTACCCGTACGCTCTGCAAGATACATGGATCTAGCCTATAGGTGAGTTACACTACAAATGTGTGCTCGTAGCCTCCTACACCATGGGCGTACTTAAATGTTTAACATAGGCATGTACCTACTGCATTTTAGCACTATATGCACCGTAAGGAGTTAAATGCTCAGGTCACGTCAGACATGAGTTATATGGGTGAAGAAGATGTGTGTTGATACTCAAAAGGTTGTACTTTCACAACAATATACTTCACTAAAGTGTTCTCATCTTAATGATTTGCAGCAGAGTAGGATGCGTTATGGAGTGCCTCATTAAGTATTTCGATACTCGATCCCTGGCACTTATTTCTCTGCGACCAGGATGGGGGCACTTATCTTGGTCTACTAATTTCATTTCACCATCACTTTAACATCATGTCAGTATAAAAAAAATCCTGTCCTACTTGAGTCGAGGGACAGAGAGGTTTGTTGTATCATATTGTTCTGGTGATGACGTAAAAGTGATTAGATACTTCTACTGCAGAATGGTGGAAACCGACCAGAGCCTCCTTGTAACCCTGCTATTGGGGTATTCTGTGTATTGACTCAAAACACATCCTGTAGTCACAATAAATGTATATAGCATGACACAAACACAGAACCATGTCTAAACATCCCCACAGACTGTCTGTGCATCTATCTGTCCAAGTTTTTCTTGGGTTGCCACTCATCTTGCTGCATAGAAAAACCAGGAGTACCCACAACATTGTATTGCCAGAATTGTGCTCCAGTCGACACTCGATCCTTCCAATTCCACCAGAATCACAAAGGAATTTCTACGAGGCCAACCCTATTGTTTAATGCTAAGTGTTAAGTAACTGGTAATTACCGTGATATAGACTGTATCAGGAGCAATTTCTTGAGAATTTCTTGTTGGAGAGTCGCTTTATAATCACTTATTGATCTATAATCACCTGGGAGAGGGTCATACCACACTTTGTCTTTTCAAATTTCTCAAGGTTTTTCTTAAGATGTGCAATTTATCCATTTCATTTCGCTATTAAGACATTCTCCGAACCTTATGTTGTGTACCTTTTGCTAACCACCTCGTTTGTCTGCTGTGCGTGTGGAGGACGGGGGAGGAGTATTTGGAAAGAACAGTGCATTCGTATGGTTAGGCCTAAAAAAAAGGTTTGTTTCCAGTTACCCGACCGACCCTAGCAAAACAGGGCCATAAAGACATGAGCCATCATGTCGTCCTTAAAGGGTTGACCTCCTCCTGGATTTACCTAGCAAAGCCAGGTGCCCAGTGGAGGCGTTAGGCTGAAGACTGCAAGGCGTTGTTCAATCACTCCCCTGGTGAGGCCAGAAAACTGAGGAATGCGTCCTGTATCCCATCAGCTATGGCAAAAAGTTGCGTGTAGAAGCGGTCTTGACGCCTCTAAGAGGCGGTTATAGTGCTGCCCGACATCCTGCACGTGTTGGTGAGCCTCACCATGCCAATGGGTGTGTACTACGGAGCCCCTAATAGAACATACCAAAAAAAAGTTTTTTCATGCAAAAAATATTCCTGCTGGTACTGGAGGATTCCTGCGGGTACTAGGGATTCCTGCGGGTACTGGGGGATTCCTGCAGGTACAGGAGGATTCCTGCAAGTACAGGAGGATTCCTGCAGGTAGTAGTCCAGGGATGCGTACTACGGAGCCCCTAATAGGACATACCAAATAGAATTTTTTTCATGCAAAAAATATTCTTGCGGAAACAGGAACATTCATGTGGATACAGCAGGATTTCTGCGGGTACAGGAACATTCCTGCTGTTACAGGTGGATTTTTCTGGATATAGAAAGATTCCTGACAATGCAGGAAGATTCTTGTGAATACACAAACATTTCAACGCATAAAAGTTGTTCCAGATACAGAAAAAAATCTGGTGGATGCAGAGACAATTCTTGTGGATACAGTAATAACTTTTGCAGGTATGGGGACATTATGGTAGGTACAGGAACAATTCTATCCAGTGCAAGAAAGATTTTAAGAGTAAAAAATCATTTGCAGATGCAAGAATAATTCTAGCACCCACAAGTTTCCCTCAAGAATAGTTTGTGTATCTGCAAGATTGTTTGTGCACCCTTAGGCATATTTTGTGCACCAAAATGGAATAGTTTGTGCACCTGCAAGAATAGTTGTGCACCCACAAGAATAATCTCTGTACCTGCAAGAATTGTTCAGTACCCGCAAGAATTAATCAGTACCCGCAAGAATTGTTTCTGTACCCGCAAGAATTGTTCAGTACCCACAAGAATTGTTTCTGTACCCGCAAGAACTGTTCAGTACCCGCAAAAATATTTTTTCTGGTGAAAAAATATTTTTGGTATGTCCTATTAGGGGCTCCGTAGTACGCCCTCAATTTTTCGAAAAATACTTTAAGCTTTCCGAAAGTGTTATTTACATTTAGAAATAATACACGCATACAGGAACACAACATAATAACAGAGAAGGGTCGACTAAGGGAGTGATCATTTTTTAACAACATGGGGGGCTGGTGGGTTTGTGCGCAGACGCGCGAAAAGTAATAGGCGGGTTTTCCACTGAAAACAGGTGAAATTATTTTGACCCCCCCATCAGAGGTGTTGAAAAAACTCTAACCCCCCCAGTCAAGGGGTTGAAAAATTTTTGACCCCCCTCAAACCCACCAGCCCCCCCCCCTGTTGTTAAAAAATGATCACTCCCTAACAGCAACCAATATCAGTTCACTGCATAATAAGCCATAGCCAAACTCCACTGCAGTGATTATGTAGGTGCGGTAATTTCTCTTCTTTAGATTAGAATGCATAGAAAATTGTGCATTCACAGATTGGCAGTAGCACATAGTGATATCACTGTGATGGAATTAGTGTGCGTTATTTCCGGAGAGTTTGGAGGATTTGCTCATTCTGACTCAGTACGACTCACTCCTGACCTACATCCACGCATGTAGATAACTGTTAGTGTTAGCATAATGTTGGTAGTCATAACAATTTATCTCATAGATAGATAAGTTATTGCTCAGCATGAATCACCCACAGGCATATTTGTGCTCAGGTTTAGGAAAAAGACAGAAATTCTTACTTCCAAAGACAATCAATTTAACTTCTTATGAATTTATTCAGTGCATTAATAGCAGTTAAATAAGATTGATAAACGTACTGAAAGTGACTATTGTGGTCAGGCGGGAGAGAATAGCCAAATCAAATAGTTCACTCCATGCACTGGTGAGTTCTTATAGTGCAATTGTTAAGCACCAATGATGGCATGTGTAATCAATGCGCCCACTGGACAATGTGTGAGACGCCTATAAGAGGACGATGGGCAGTGAGGTTGGCCATAAACAAAGGTGTACTAATTTCTGTTGGGCTCTCCTAGCCCACTTAAAAGGGTCTACTTCTCATCTTTCCTATCCCCTCAGGATGTGTGTGGTGCACATATGCGCGGGCACTGACATATTCCTCTGTGAAATTGTGCAAGTCCTGCTCAGTCTGTGTGTTGGTCTTCATGTTCTGGGGTCAGCTCATGGCGGCAAGACAAACAGCAGCAAACAGCTACATCATGGGGCCTCTGGTCTGTGCTATTGTAGGCGTGGGTAAACAGCAGTTGGCGGGTGTCGGTCAGGTGTGGGGTTCAGATGTTGTGAGATTGAAGAAGAAACAGGAAGTTGAGCTGTAACACAACACCGTGTGTAGGGACAGGGTGAGTTGCTGGTGGGACAGGGAGCATCTCAGACTCTAGACCACCAGAGAACTGCTTCAACACCAGCTTCCCATAGAGCTCCAAAAGCTGAACATTCAGTCCTTTATGTACCTCATGGGGCATCAATTAATACACCATGCCCTTCTTTTTTATGGTAATGCTGTATCTGTGCATTAAAGGACTGACATACTCGGGAAAGGTCGATGATGTCTCTTCAGGCACCATGGCAAGAACTTAAGCACAGGCTTCTCAGAGTACACATGTCTTTAAAAGTTCAATGAATCACCTTTATCACAACCCCAATCTCAGCTTCATCCAAGTATTGTCTGTATGTATTATAATGTAAAGCAATCAGTGCCTTTGGAAGGGACAGTATCTTATAAACTATTATTGGATTTGTATCATCCAACAACCAATGGAAAATGAATTTAAGCATGTAGGGACCGGCATCGTTGTATATATACTAGTGCGGATCATCCGAGAGATGTGCTTGTGTGGTGCTCATCCGTTCTATGCCAACCAGGTGTCGCTTCGCGATACCCGTTTGGTACAAGAGGGGGCAGCACCACGCTTCGCATCCAGCTCCTACTAAGGAGCCGGACGATCGGCAGAAGGGGACTGGACCTAGTCCAGTCCAGATGTATATCTTTGCCTTCTTTGAATAAAATCCATCCGAACAGATGGGAAGCTAAGGGCTTTGCCCAACCCGAACCTTTCGTGTTGTGTGCTGCTTGTAGTACTTAAGCTAGCCTAAGGGAGTGGTCATTATTTATCAACAGGGGGGGTGGTGGGTTTGAGGGGGGGCGTAAAATTTTGACCCCTCTTGAGGGGAGGCTAAAAAAAATTCACCCTCTTTTTAGCAAAAAAGCCCGCACGCTACTATAGATAAAAGAGGGGCGCAAAAACTCTCCACGCCTCCGGTGCGGGGGGCGAAAAATTTTTTGACTGCCATCGAGGTGGGGTGTAAAAGATTTTTGCGCGTCCGCGCGAAAACCCACCACCACCCCTGTTGATAAATAATGATCACTCCCTAAGAGCCACCAAATCTAACACATAGAACGAACCGTTACAAGCATATGTAATTTCTGGAGGTTGGCTGGCATAGTTGGGTGGTCCACCATTTATACACGTAGACTGAGAGTGTTCTGGGTTCTGTCAGTGGTAGGAAAACATGACCACAGACAGTGTGGAGAACACGTCAGCGACGTGTCGGCAGTGTACAGTTCATACATGACGGCGCCCTCACTTCACATCATGTGGGGGCAGTGTGGGGCTTAGGGAGTCGTCATGCATCCTTCAACTATATACAAGTTGTAGGTTATTGAATTTAGCTGCAGAGCATTTCACCCATGCAGTATTGTATTTCGAAAAAGGGGTTTCTTAACAATTCACATGTGCTTGCACAAAATCAATCCACCCCTGTACTGTCCCCTCTCGTATACATGTAATTGAATCAGGGGTACTCCCTATAAGATTTTGATGGGCGACGGTGCAGTTCTCGAGGCTCTTTCCCTATATCCTAGTTCAAATATTTTGCTACAATTGTGAAATCATTGTATATGATTGAATTACATAGGTCAAGGAAGAAATCTCTGATTTGCCATGAAGAATTCACCCTCCTCACTGAAATTTTACCTATGCCCAATGAGATCGCTGCAGTGAAATCAAGCTGTATTAAAGATCTTAATAATGGAGCCAACGCAGGTATGAAAGTCACCCAATACACACACTTGGTGATCCATACAAACAGTTGGTAATGATAAAGCTATGTAGGAGGATGTAGAGTGGGACTCGTAACGTATAATGTATAATGTATGTGACTGATATAATGTACTTACTAGGCCAAAAGGACTAAACCCGACATGAGTTTAGTCACCCAAGTTAGGTAACATGCTTGAAGAGTGCATTCATTGAATATGGTAAGCATACCTCAAGGATTTGTTTAGACAGGATGACCCGTCAGTCGCTGTGAGGCCATTGGTGCCCCGCCCTCTGCTTAAGTCCATACTTTCTGGCCTCAGCTTAATTGAACAACCTGCCGCTGACCTTTCAGATAGAAAATGAACAACAGAGGCCCCAGGACCGAATCCTGTAGTACACCGAACTCAATATTCTGCCTACTAGAACTGATATCCCCAATGCAGAGTTTTTGAGTGCGACCAATTAGGTGACAGTGGAGCCAAGACAGATTCTTTATGAGGCGATGCCCATGGGGGACACAATCAAACGCTTTACATAGGTCTAAATGGGCTTCTCCAGAGTACTGCCCTTTGTCTTTAGCCTCGTAGATGTAGTTGAAAATCTTGTATACTACATCCATAGTATCTAGCCCCTGCTGATAACCAAACTGAGTCTCACCCAGGCCGCCCCTCCGAGATATGGCATCATCCAAGTGCAAGAACATTAATCGCTCCCCAATCTTGGAAGGCATGCTCAGGAGCGAAATTAGACACCAGTTGGAAATATTGTCCTTCCTCCCTGATTTTCAAGCATTTGGAAAGGTGCCTACATCAAAGGAGCATTCAAGGAGATCCGTAAACTGAGGTACAATGCATCCTTAAAGGGGAACGAAGACTATAAATAGGACGGAACAGCCTGTGATCCCACAGGGGGTCTCATATAAGGTGGGGTAAAGAGCTCTGGTCAAATATGCCAAGTTATCCTAAATATCTCTGTCTTTAGTGAATACTATTTTCTGCAAAGCGCATACCATATGTGTGAGTACCTCAATGATATGTATAGCTGAAATCAGCTTTTCCTGATGAATAAAACAATCAGAAATTGAGTATTTTATTTTCTCCAACTGTCAGAATTTTCAAATCAGGCTGTTCCATCAATAGACACCAACCCACTTCTGTTGGGTTGTTGGTCAGTTTATGGAGCTGCTCCAGCCTCCACCCCCAAACCCTAATGACCCCACACAGACCAAACTTCAAACAGGACCACCTGTGGGGCAATAAAAATTAGCACCTCTGTGTGGAAGCAGTATACACATGCTGTAAGGGCACAGCAGGACTTCAGTTCGTATGTACACCAACGGAATCTATCCCTTTAACAGCCTAATTTCACGGTGGTGATGTTGTAGCTCAATTTTCCTAATAAGACAATTATATGCACTCTCATATAATTATGTGCTTAAGTTTCTATTCTAATGAAGCTGATTCATATTATTTAATGGGATATTATCTTAAATGCTAGCGGTAGGACTCCATACATTCCTTCCTTGTCAAGGCCTCACCACGATCTTTGTATCCTCTCAGAGCAGTTTAGACGGGCTTCCCTAGCCCATTTAAAAGGGCCTATATCTCCTCTTTACTATCCCCTCAGGAAAATATGGCAAAAACAAGCTTTACCAAAATGGAATTCACGTGTAATTCAACTCCGACTATGGCATCTTCACTGTTTCTTTTTGTTTCGTCCCGAGCCTACACCTCAATATCATATTCCCACCTTGAAGCAGATAATGTTCATAAACTTGCACTTGTCGGATATATCGATATATAATAGTTGACCCATCATATCTACTTTTTACGTGCAAACGTTCTATGTCTCTCGCGGGCCTCACTAGCCCACTTAAAAGGGTCTATTTCCCCTCTTTCCTATCCCCTCAGGATATGCGTGGGCACTGACACATTCCTCTGTGAAATTGTGTAATGTAGTTCTCGCCATGAATATGACCTTAGCTGTCGAAATGGCGTTAAACACTCACTCACTCAGAGCAGTTCAGATCATGGCACTAGGAAAGACACATGACCCAACAGTCAGCTCCATTACAAAGCAAAATGAACTATTCCAGAGAGGGGGCAGATGTACGCGCGAGGGGTTTTAGACACAGCTCATACCATCGCTTACGAAATTGCACCGTTGCCGGTAAATTCACACTATCATCAATCATCATGATATTTGTTCAGGGAGAACTCACCGTTATCACACTGCTCCTCATGGCTGGTCTCATTATGTGTTTGAAATTGTATATTTATGAACACTTTCTCAGAATGCACCACGTTCGACTGTGAAGGCAACTACCTGGCTTCAGATACACAACTCACTGTAAACTCCATGTAAGTTTAGTTCTAGGCCATGTTGCTATTTTAGAAGTGATGTTACAATACATTCCAGTTAATAAAATAACCAATGCCTAATAAATCACACTGGTTAGCTGAGTTAGGAATATGATAGTCTACAGTGATAGACTAGAATGACGAATTTGAATGTCTCCCTCCTCTCTCCAATTTAGACATAGCTGACGAGCTACCAGGAGAACAGGCAGCTAATTCTGACTTAATTGCTGCCTCTCCATGTTTTCTACAGGTTCTCACTTGTAAACCCTACTTTGAAGTCCCATCCAATTGCGAGCTGCCCTCACAAGTCACGTTATGATCTTTGAGCGGCCTGTGGAATCCTTCCACTCTCTGTATGTTTCGAGGTGAGTGGTTTAATGCTCTAAGGACTGCATAACACCTCCTTATAGTCATCATGATGCATCAATACAGTGTTGGAGAGCTGCAATAGGGCAGCTGATCCACTGCCTTTGCATCAAACCCATTAGTTTATCATTAGGCAGCCCTCATGAGTTACTCACCTGCACTGAGAAAATTCTTCCTGACAAAGTGACATGTATACCCATGTCAACTTGATTTGACACAGAGAGCACAGGTCATTGGGACATGTGCACATATGTCACCATGACAACTGTAGCACACAGTAATCCTCATATGATTTGACATGCCTTAAAATGCCATGTCATCTGTGAGTTGACCAGGGTCACGGCCATGTCGAAGGCACTTGACATGTGATGGTTTGACATACATAATTGTTCTAGGATATTCCACTAGATGGAGCAAACAACCATTTTGGTACCAGGACTAATCACTACCAAGAAGTACTACCAACACTTGAGACATTTGATGTATCTGTGTCATTTTGTTTTCATGAAGAATAGATCACTAAGGTCTGTAAATACCATCAATGAATGGTAGTGAATTCTATTTCGTTGTTAAATCTGCATTTGTTATTGAATATCAAAATAGACACCCACCATCCTGAATACTCCAACTGGAGTGGTTAGACACCTTATGTGTGGGTCAGTGAAAATACCAAAGGACTGTATTCTAACCCACAATCTATAATCTCAGTATCTACAGTACAGGGAGACATATGGCATTGCCATGCACCTCCATGCCCTTGTCTTATGGACTGCATAGAGGTCCTCAGTCAAGTAGGAGTTCTGTAGATAGGAAAAAGTGCCTTAGTGTTGCAGGCCTGTGGGACTATGATATCCCCTGCCTTCTATTATAGGCCTCCCTTGATTGAACCATTGGTACATAGTTATTGACTGCTCTTGACCCTTACATAATTGTCTCACAGTATTACCTAGCACTCAGGTGAATGGATCAGAAATATGTGACGTGTCTTTATTACGCATGTCAAATGGAGTTGACAAACCAAATATGAGAGGGTCAACCTCATTTGACATGCCTTCATACATGTCATCTGGGAGACAAATTGTGACCTGTGCAGTATGTGTCAAAGCGATCAGTGTTCTTTCCTCTGTGTGGGGATCATCATACAAACAAAAGCGAAGTGCAGAAGCTGTCTTAAAACGGTTTAGATGATGTCTAGCCTTCTGCACATCACAGTTAGGGCACCGTGATTAGTAACAAGCCAACGACACTATAGAGTAGACCAGTGGATACATTAGCGTACAACATGTACAGATACACAGGTACTATCACAGAGAATTTTCAACCAACCAAATAATGAAGCCACCATCTCTAATGACGTAAAATCTAAGCCCAAACTAACAAAGTAAAGTAAGAATATCCTGTTTGTTTAGACACTAAAGCATGTTTTAGAGCTAAGATCCCTTCACATTATATTAATTTAGAGTATTTGCCACACCTTCAAAATTGCCTCAGAGGAATCTAGCAGCAACTAATTTTGTTGCAGGTAACATGTAAGTGGTCCCACAGGTATTGCTTGAACACCCATCAAAGCAAAAGCTCTATTTCCTATGCCCCCCGTACACCTTGTCAATGCACATACCAGGTTGGGGCTGTAAGAACTCGTCTCGCTAATTAGGGCCATGAACATAGTAAGGTGTGGGAAAACAGGGCTTTTAACCTCAGCAGACTGAAGGCTACCAATAAAAGACCTGAGGCTATCTATATAAGAATACCAAAGTGACAATAAGACATGAGGCCTGCCATAATGTACCATTATGGGGGATTGTAAACGCCCCAGTGAGTATTTGGTAATCAGATATAAATAGCTTGTTGTTGATTATTGTAGTAGTATATGGGGGCAGGGGTATAGGAAAGGGTAGGTCCCTACAGACCAGTCACCTTCATTAAGCCTCTCCATCTTTAACTCCTTTAGGGCATCATATGCAGTTATTGGATGTAGTGTGTCATTTTGTTGGCACGATGCACGAAAGCAGTATCGGTGCCACATTCATACACCATGACAACTTTAGGGCTGATATATGTACACGCTCAAAGGCTCGGCAGGATGCACCACCGGTTGTAATACTGAAGGATGAGCAGGTAGATTAATTGGCACTGTATGAAGGCTTGATAGGTCAAGCCGTCTTTGTAGGGTTAAGCAGCACCTACTATACATAATCCCACAAACTATGGTGGAGGAATCTGCAGGTCACAATGCCTCCAATCCCCATTAACCAGCACACACCTCAAAGACACCCCCCCCCCCGCCTCGCCAAATCCCAGCAGCAGCCATTAAGGGAAGCTGTAAAGTACTGGCCGCCATGGGACTGCCAGGTATGTCAGCTGACCGTCAGCAATCTCTTAGCAGGTAGAGGCAGGTGTAAGGTGGGGGGATGGGGGAGACATGGGGTCAGAGTGTGGGTCAGAAGTACACTGATCCAAATCATGTCTCATGGGGATACTACAGGATCACCATGCCTCCTCAGCACCTCCTCTATTTAACCCTTTACGGACGATAAGGTGCATCACAACTTCCATAAGTTTATCATGTGTCGTCATGGTGCACCAACGCAACAGCACTAGCGAGAAACTCGTAGTTCTGTATTTGTACGCGATATTACGGCGAATGAATATAGCATAATAAAATCATGCCGTCCTTACAGAATGAACAATTGATGAAAATTACGGGTTCTTCAATTTCTGAATGTTGTGAGAAGTATTTGACTTATATTCTAATACATAGATTTCCCTTCTATTGCAAGTAAGTCAGAACCCGGATGAGTGTAATGGTCACCAGTTGGTAAGGTATTCTCTGTTACTCCTTCAGTTTTGAGACTTCACAACACAGAGAGAAGAACACTGATCGCTTTGACACATACTGCACAGGTCACAACTTGTCTCCCACATGACATGTATGAAGGCATGTCGAATAAGGTTGACGCTCTCATATTTGGTTCGTCAACTCTACTTGACATGCGTAAGGAAGACATGTCACATATTTCTGATCCATTCACCTAAGAGCTAGGTAATACATTGAGACAATTATCTAAGGGTCAAGAGCAGTCAATAGCGATGTACCAATGGTTCAATCAAGACAGGCCTATACTAGAAGGCAGGGGATATCATAGTCCCACAGGCCTACAACACTAAGGCACTTTTTCCTATCTACAGAACTTCTACTTGACTGAGGACCTCTATGCAGTCCATAAGACGAGGGCATGGAGGTGCATGGCAATGCCATGTGTCTCCCTGTACTGTAGATACTCAGATTATATATTGTGGGTTAGAATACAGTCCTTTGGTGTTTTCACTGACTTATACATCAAGGTGTCTAACCTCTCCAGTTGAAGTATTTAGGATGGTGAGTGTCTATTTTGATATTCAATAACAAATGAAAATTTAACAATAAAATAGAATTCACTACCATTCATTGATAGTATTTATAGACCTTAGTGATCTATTCTTCATGAAAACAAAATGACACAGGTACATCAAATGTCTCAAGGGTTGGTAGTACTTCTTGGTAGTGATTAATCCTGGTACCAAAATGGTTGTTTGCTCCATCTAGTGGAATATCCTAGAACAATTATGTATGTCAAACCATCACATGTCAAGTGCCTTTGACATGGCCGTGACCCTAGTCAACTCACAGATGACGTGGCATTTTAAGGCATGTCAAATCATATGAGGATTACTGTGTGCTATAGTTGACATGGTGACATATGTGCACATGTCCCAATGATGTATGCTCTCTGTGTCAAATCAAGTTGACATGGGTATACATGTCACTTTATCAGGAAGACTTTTTTTTCAGTGTAAATGAGTGAATTGTTCCTTTGAAACAATATTTTGTTCGATCTTAAGTTCTGTATTACGCAAGACTGCTATATTTGAAATGCATAAAGAACAATAATTCGTAAGGCGTCATGATAAGAGAGATATGTCATGATGACTGTGAAACTGATGACTTCCGTTTAAACGTAGTTGTTCCTTTCTTCGGTGGAACCATCTAGATTAATAAGGGTTAAGACGTGGGTGAGCGCAGAAGTCGTTGTGTGTTCCATAGGGGATGCTCCAAGGGGGGCACCAGGCAGAATATGTGAAAAGGGCCCCTAGTCCTGTTTCTGTTAAGAAGGAATTATTAAGGTGTTGACCCAATAAGAGGCTTCCTGGTGCTATGATGCACTGTGCCCTTTTGACTCGTCGGGGCAAATATATCAATACATAATGTCAGACAGACAGGGGGTTATTTAGTCCAGCAGCCAACTAGGTCGATCTCACAAGCCCCCTCCCCCAAGAGGTATAAGTGTTTTGCGTACTGGAAGTCATGTACTTTCAGAATCCTGAAGCTGACATCACTGAGCATTTTGAGAAATCCAAGATGGACACCAATATGGCCAACAAAAGTAATAATTTTTCTCAATTTTTAATTTTCATGTGTAATACCTCTAAATTAGGGGTATTCTGGAAGACAACGTGATGCAAGGGTCAGAAGGACATTTAGATGGGTCCCTAGGTAGTAAGGCTGGAACCCACTAATACACACAATGGCGTCATGTGAATAGCACCTTCTTATTCCACCCCATGACTGTATAAGGCCCTCGTGGTCAAGCCGAAACACTCCCCGATCGTCGTGAAAATCAAATACCCCTGACATTCCCACGACCGTCCAAAAAAATGGCATTTTATTATAAAATACCACTCTCTGCGACAGGGCCTTATTCAGTCGTAGCATTGCAGACACTAATGTAGGTTACTATGAGCAGCATAAAGGGGATCTCATTACATTTTGAGGAGTAACATTCGCTCGAGTAGCTTGTGCAGTAACCCGTTCAAACTGCACGGTCTGTGGTGCCATTGTAGGTCTAAATCCTATGATACATTTGTAGTTAAGTACACAAGGACCGATCGTACAGACAATTCCCCCATGGAGGGCCACTAGAGGTAATGCACCAATACAGTGCTGGTTACTCGCTACTGCTGCATGTGTTAGTGGATGAGGACAGCTGATGAATATCAGCTTCCATGCATCATGCCATTCTCAATTAGATACTTAATGCAGATAGATGTTCTCTGATGTTGTCTCTGACTCAGACAATTAAAGCTGAACAGTTCAGACCATGGAGAGTGAACACGTGGTATACCCATCAGCACAGTCCCACAGTCCTGTACAACATGAGCTATAGTACAGCTAGCTAACTCTCACAACTCGTAACTTTGTACATCTCTGAGACCTACTTCAAATTCCTGGGTACTTTACAATGACAGACAGAGTATATACCATGAGATTAGTGTATACCGGTTTGTGCTTGATGCACTAAGAGTAGCAGAGTGCTTTTGGCGCACTATACCACTTTATAACCTGCATCCCTGGTACATGCAGCCTGCTGAGTAGCTCACATCAATCCAATGGGGTTGATGCACACTAGAAGAGTCGTTATGATGCGCTAATTGAGCAGCAATGAGTTACTCACCTGCCCTGCACCATGACGACAGATGGACGGGAACCTCGAGGCATCATGAGTGAGTGAGTGAGTGAGTAATAGATGTTTAACGCCATTTTGACAGCTAAGGTCATATTCATGGCGAGAACTATATTACACAATTTCACAGGGGAATTTGTCAGTGCCCGCGCATATGTGCACCACACACATCCCGTGGGGATAGGAAAGAGGAGAAATAGACCCTTTTAAGTGGGCTAGGGAAGCCTGCGAGGCATCATGCTGTCTATAAATGGCTGGACTGCCCCAGGGGTTTTGTAGTGTCCATCTATCACTATATCAGTTTATAAAGCAACTGTTTGGGCTTCCCTAGCCCACTTAAAAGGGTCTATTTCTCCTCTTTCCTATCCCCTCGGATGTGTGTGGTGCACATATGCGCGGGCACCGGCACATTCCTCTGTGAAATTGTGTAATGTCGTTCTCGCCATGAATATGACCTTAGCTGTCGAAATGGCGTTACACATCTATTACTCACTCACTCACTCACTCACTAAAGCAACTGTTTAAAGTTCCCAGTGCCAACCACATAAAAGTTGTTTTCAGATGCCAAACACTGAACATCTCAGTCAGATCATATGTTTCAACACAGAATTTAAGGTAATCATTTTTAAATTTTTTGTTGGAGGTATGAAAAAAGCCCCCAAGCGCGGAGCGTTGAGAAGCAGGTTTCATATGATGAAGACACAAACCGAACAAAACTTATAAGTACCTGTAAATGGGAGAAGAGAAACATCTATTTTTTTTTCAGTCATCTATTTTTTATATGAGGCCAATTTATGCGTTACAGTTGAAGTAATGTCAGTTGAAATCTGTCCGGAGTATGTACTCGTGTATGTATTCAGATCATCTGTTTATATCCCGGTTGATGTCTCGAACTTCTCTTCTCAGCTATAGCATGATTTATTGATGTCAGTTCGGTTAGAATAGGGAGTTTAAGACATGGACGTGTACTGCTACTGCAACGTGTAACGTCATAGGTCACGTGGGGGTATTCCCATCTACAAGTATACAACTTCTAGGCTTGAAGTTTTGGGGTTGTACTTCTAGAACTTCTAGGAAGATTGTAATTATATTTCATGTATATCTATCCATAAAAGGACTCACTGAAGACACATGATTGTCAGGTTTATATGCAGCATAATGAGGTGTTAATTGGTTGTAGGGTAAATATATCACACTGTAATTACTCAATCAATCTACCCTTACATCCACTGAGTGCTGACCTGCTACTTCAGCACAGACAGACCTACACTGGGCCCCTTGTGTTCATCGGCAGACACTGCTGCGCTTCGCTCCGCTGAGTGTTCTCCTAGATTACACTGGGCCCCTTGTGTTCATCGGCAGACACTGCTGCGCTTCGCTCCGCTGAGTGTTCTCCTAGGTTAAGACGCCCAGCGAGAACCGACGGGCACCAGTCTAAGACAGACCCTGCATAGAGAAGGATTTCTTAACCACATTAATTACCTGTACCTGTACTGCAACTTGTACTTCTACACCTTGAAGTAGACGTACACGTACAAGTAACAACATCTTAAACTCTCTAGTGTGTCAATTTATATATGTCTGGTTGTTTGTGCCCAAGAGTCCAGTCAGTCCAGTTTATGTTTGACAAGGTTTACATCGGGGCAGTGTTAGAGTCCCTTGGTACATAAGTCTAATAATGGAACTTGGACCAGACACATACTGAAGATGAAGTAGTAATACTGGGAAGTGTCATCGTCCTTTAGGTGGCCAGCTGCCTGGAGACGTACCGTTACAAGCACCATCACATTAAGACCTCCCTCCCCCCGATATACACTCATCCCACCCACAAGACAAAACATCAATATATCCCATAATGGCTTGCGCATGCGCACAGCTCCTCCTACTCGATACTAACGAAGTTCCCGTCAAAACCCAGTCAATACTCATCTCATAACTTCCGCCCGCGACTGTGCAGTGGCACTTCCGTAGAGTGAAAAACCCTTTTGGTAGAGTCACATTTCAACCCCCTGCAACGGGCCTAATGGATTTTTTACATTACGATGAGGAACATGTGATTGAAAATGCTAGAGCAACTGGTCCATTTATCACTGTGTATGACGGGTGTTTCTGCTGTCTGGGGATTCACATGGCGCTGAACCCCCTAGACCAATCAGACAACTCCCAATGATTCAGCTCGGTCCTGGGTGATGTGACACGGTGCTTGAATAGCTAAACTCCAATGAGACAACTTGAATTGTTAGATGCCATAATCAGTTGAAACTAGAATATATAGAAAAGCTGCACCAGCTACTGCCTCAATACCCAAATACTCATATAACCCATATAATCGCCTCCATTACAAATTGGACCGTTACTTTCAAATGACACAATTACCTACGAATTGCACAATCACTTAAAATGACCCCGCCTACAAGAAATCCTACCAGTGGAAGTTAGGCATATCTTCAAACGCAAAGATGGCTGAACACAGGGTGGAGCATGCTAACTATCTATATTGCAGCACTGATTGGGACTTTGCCTTTAGGCTATGTGTGAATGTCAGTGCGGCAGTCGGCTGTTGGGGTGAGGGGGGGGGGTGAGGTGGGGGTGGGGGTGTGTAGGGGATTGTGAAATGTCAAACACGTCTGTCCTTTTCCCGTTCAGCTGGTGCTGTGGTGTTTTATTTTACTGGGTGCCCCACACACAGTCAGTTGTCAATGAAATGTGTACTAAGCAATGTCCTTTGTCTCAGCTAGCTATACAACCACCCCCACCCCCAATACACACATAACTCCGATACCATTTGGATACAGACCCTTATTGACTCTTCCTAAAGCCCTAATTCATTTTTTCCATCCTCTCCTGCTTATCATATCCGAACGACGCACTATCAAATCACGCAATGGACAAACATAGTTTTCTTAAGGTTCTCAATAGAAAACTAGCTGTGATAGGACGTATATCATTCTGCAGAAATCGCTGCTTCTGTCCAAACTAGCTTAACTACTCCGTGAAACATAAGTGCAGGCTCCACTACGCGATTTTTTTGCAATATTCTCACAAACTGTTACCCACACAGTGTCTAAGGTATAGGCTTCTGACAGTGCTAACTTGTAAACATGAGATCTAAAATTGTAAACATGAGATTTTAGGGGTCACTTGTGACAACAGGAAGTGTGTTTATCTATAGTTCTGTTTACATTTACTCCAAGCCTGAGACTAAAAAGTCACACTGATCAAGTAGGGGTTGGTGACCCTCTTCTGCTGTATAAACTATAACACAGTATGATATAAATAACAACAACCTTACATTGCAGGGTCCTGCCCTGTAAAAATCAAACCGGTCTGATTTTGAATTGCAGAGACTCCCCAATGTCAAAGTCTTCAATATTTACATAACATCAGCTTGATTTTGTAAACAAAAACATCTTTTTAACAACACATGCATGCCTGAGATCACACAAAATCACACCCCCAGATAAACAAATAGCTCCCTCAGCATACGATTTCTACCTTTCAATGACAACAAATGCCACTTTTAGCCTGTGTTTGTGTCCCATTTTGTGAGAATAGCTGCGATTCTATGCAAAAATCGCGTAGCGGAGCCACACCTTTTGAATAAGACTATTGTTCTTCTATGCATTCTTATCTGCCTCCGCACAAAATCGTCACGATGAAGTTCTGCACAAAACGTATAGAAGCCTTCAAGCAGATCCATAGTAGTGCTGTAATGAGCCACGACCATAGCATGAGTGAATGTTGCATCTGGCTTCATGTTGAGTGCGATTTGGAATTGACTGATTTGAATTTGGTTATTTAGAATTTGAAGACGACTGTGTAGTTTGTATATATCATCATTATGATGTACATGTACACAGTGATGTTTAGACATCATAGTTTCATTGTTATCATCCTAAGCGTTTATTGCAGTTATAGATCTTCCCAAAATCATCTTTGGAATAACACGATTATAGCCATTTTATACTAATTATTTGAGTTACGGATGAGGGGGCAAGGTTTTGGGAAAATTAGAAAAAAAGTTTAATAGTTATATCTTTTTTGCATCTTGCCCACAGGTTTTTAGAGAATCTGGCAAAAATATCTTTCTTTGAAAAAAAAAAAAAGGATATTGTCAGCTATTCACCTTCAGTATTCTGCCGATCAAGGCTAAAATTTAATGGACAAACCGCCATTGTAATGGCTGAACTCTGTGTTGGTATGTGACGGTACGTGTATATATATATATATATATATATATATATATATATATATATATATATATATATATACGGTGAAACTTCTTTTGTACCGTCCCCTCCGCCCCCTCCGTCTCATTGTTGGGTAATCAGTACATTATCTCATGTCGCAGCTAAAGGCTACATGCTGATTAATGGTGAGGGGTTGATGAGATCTCCCCACACACTGCCCATTGCCTGTTCCACTCCAACTTGTCTCACCCTCCTCTCCACTACAATAGGCAGTGTATAAAGTGTGGTTAGAATCCCTCTCACATTGTAAAACGTAACAAAACGTGACCATACCTTCACACACCTTTACCTCTTAGTCCTTTATGGATGACGTGGTGCCTTAAGGTTTCATGTTCGCCTAGCATGATTCAATGCCGAATCTACATTGGGCATTGTACCAACCTTCAAGGTGTGCGTCTTGATAACCTTCTAATGAGGATGTATCATTCAGTGCTACAGGAATGCACTATGTATATAAAAAGCACATGGCTTTGTAGTTTATCAAGCACCAAGCAGCCCATAGAGAGTTAAGTCTTTACAGAAATCTGCAAGGTGTGCCAGTTGCTATACTTTCTCCTCACCTGTACATTAGGAGTACAATGGAGGGGACCTACGCGTGGCTATATTAATGGACTGTCCGCACTAATCTATAGCCCATTACCCTAATGTGGTGTCCGGGCCTTTCTAGGGCTAATATACAGCTGGCCTAAAAGTACATATATCAAACCAGATATCGGCCCATTCGTCCATCACAAAGGCATTCCGGCGCCGCTATCTTGACGTTAAGAGCCCAAGGTGAATCCCGACAAGTGGGAGAGTGAGAAGGAAGGGGAGGGTGCCAAGGGAGCTAGGGTGGTGGGTGGTGGGCAAAAGGAGCTGGAGGTGGGGTAGGGTAGGGGAGGGGGTTAAAAAGGTGCGTATAATGGGAGCAAAGAGCTGTAGGGTCGAACTGAGGGTCAACATGTTAGATGACAGGGGCGGATCCAGGGGGGGGGGTCCTGGGGGTCAGGACCTCCCCCCTTTTGGTCCATCGATAGCATGTCTGAATGGGGGTCCCTGGAGGTGACCCCCCCCTTTTGGGCCCACCCAAGATGTCCACTTTGTATGCCCCCATTTTTGACCCTATCCCTCTTCGAAGTAGTTTTTATTGTTTGCAAATTGTACAATTTATGACTCAACAGTATTTAAAATATATAAAAATTTCTCAAAATTTTCGAACATGAGGCAATCTAGAAAAAGCAGTCATACATATAATGCTTGGTTTAGGCCTATATATAAGGCAAAGCTTATACCTTAGACCCATACAAGGTGAGTCTTATAGGTTGAGTTTGACTGGTATAGGCAGTGGCATAGGAATAGGTCAGGGATGTAGGGTATAATTACATTAGAATAGGGGTAATCTACTAAAAGATTATCCCCAATATGCACAAGTGCATAGGTATCTAGGCATTCGGTGTGCCTTATGCATGGTATACTATATGTGGGGTTCCCCAGGTACTTTTCCATCAGATTTACATCCCATTTATTCATCACTTAGGGTGCATCAAAATACTTTGATAATTACTTTTTTTTTTTGAAATTCCAAAGTTATCTTAAGGGCATGCTCCAAATCACTTTTAAATGAAACTACTAGATTGACACCTAATGATACACAAATCCCTTAGACTACAGTGTTTGACACCAACTTCTTGGGGGACAGGCTGTGCAAACCCTATCAAAGAACAATGTACCAGGACATAAATTTGCATCCCGTGCTGAAAATGCTTTCCTTTACCAATATGCTTTAAATATAACTTTGATGATCATATTATAAGATTTTCTTTGGGCATGACCCAAAACTCTCGTAATCAGCAGTGCATAAACATACTGCTGAGGGTACACCAAAATGCTTTAAACTTAAAGGTTTGACATCAATTCTTCCAAAAAGTTCCCAGGGGTGGACCACACCCCCTTGGACAACAGTATCTAAAAATGATAAATTACTAGGAGACATGCCCCCAGCCTCCCAGAAACACCATTGTGCAATCAAAATTTTCAATCCCTGCTCTCATAATCATGGGTTTACTGTTGATGGTGCACCAAAATGCTTTACTGAATTGGGGTCTAGAAATGCATCAGAATGCACCATTTGATGTCTACATTTCAAAATATTCTTGGGGGGGCATGCCCCCAAACCCCCTACATATGTTGTGGTGCTGCACTTGCGACGTTGCGGCACTACGCTTGCAACATCACGGCCATATGCCCCAGGGTTGGAGCCCCCACTTTCCAAAATCGTGGATCCGCCCCTGAGATGCACCGTATTTGCGCTTATCAAGCATCCCAAGGCTCATTAATTTCAATCCCGCGATTTACCTCTTGCATGTTCGTCTATTTCTACAACACTACACCTGTAGCCTGTAGGCGTTGTTTGAGACCAGTGGTTTTATAGCATCAGTACGGTACTATGATGGTTAAGGCCCATGTCATTGTTACTGTGGCAGCCCCGTGCTGATCTACTGACCATGTCTCCTGCAGGGTGACAAATAAGCAGCATTCAGCATTCATAAGAACTCCCCCACATACCTCACACCCCACACATGACCATGTGTACAAATGTCTAGTTCTCAATGTGCTGGGAGCAAGACAGTACATGGGTGATGAAGAAAACTGGCAGAGTAAGAGAGAGAGAGAGAGAGAGAGAGAGAGAGAGAGAGAGAGAGAGAGAGAGAGAGATAGAGAGAGAGAGCCCTACCAGCTGTGATTTTACCCTGATGATTATTATTTTTAGCTGTGTAATATGTGCACACAATCTAGTAAAGATGGCATCTTAATAACTGTACAATGATAAATGTGGCAAAGTTTAGCAATGTGGCGGCCCATTTCCAATCCACATAAATAGCTGTGAATAAATAGGTTTTATAAGTAGCGAACCAAAAACAAAAACAAAAAAAACGACAACAAAAAAACAAAACAACCCTAAAACAACAAAACAGAATAAAAAAAAAAATCCCCTACATCTACCCATATGAGGTTACGAGGTTCGTTATATGGGTAAGCTTGTGTGTGTTTTTGCTCTGTATCTGGAGGTTATTGTTTAGCATTGTGGATATTGATTACTCTGGGAATAGATCTCCCTCTGTTGTACTAGGTATTGCTACAGGCCTATAGTTATGTAGACACGCATCACAAATTTGTCCATCTATAGTCGCATGTAGGCCATTGGGGGTACCTGAGCATCTTCGTCTATTCCTAACAGATTGACCAAAATTGAACCCAAAATCATAGTTACTTTATTTTTTGCCATATACAATCATTCTATGCCTAAAGCCTACTCTAGGGAGAATGGGAACATTGATTACTTATCTTGTTTTAGCGTGACAACACTAATTGATGCCGATTTTTTATATCACAGATTCTGGTCCAACTGGTGGGAATAGACCATTTCAGGTGATCATATTCCTGCATATAACAGGGCATTTCACACTGGAGCAAACCATGAGTCGAACATGATGAAACTGTCTAGGCCGACGTATATTAGTTTCTAATTCCCAAGTTTGAACAATGCACTAATAGATCGAAGATGTGCCTTTTGATGGTGTGATTATGTTGGTTAAGGTATGTTGTGATCGATGTTACAGATGCACTGCCTCGCCGCACAACTGTGGAGTATTTAGGCGGTGGTCATGATATGCAGATAATCTATGGATAATTTCTATTTGACAACCATACACATGGGAAGAAGCCGGGGAAGAAGGTGCTAATACAAAGTGAGCCTCATACCACTGTAGTGATCAGCAAAGCTGCTCCGGTCTGAGGGTGGTGGTTGCTATGACCTGCAAAAACAGTCATATTGGCATATATGCGGGAATGATAAAACATTACAAACATCAGCAACACAAATTGCATCACATTTGAGTGTACATGTGTCCTGGACGGATACCCCCCACCCCATCCCCGAAAACACGTCCTTTACCTATCCCCCAAAAGGTCTATCTTGAGGTTTGGCGGGAAAAAAGTCCCTCGCTTTGAACCGTTGGCCCTGTAACAGGTGCAACAATAGGGTGCTCAACATAATGCACCAATGTAGTACCGCCCAATTACAGCCCTTTATAAATCTAGTAGGACCCACAAATGAACATGAAGCCTTGAGGCAGCATGATGTGCATTCAGGGTCTGTGGTATCCGTGATATACGGGGCAGCATGTGAGATTCCCTGCCCTCCCCCTGTGAAGGTGATTAATAGTCAGTCTGTAACAAAGTGGTCAGATGAAGCCCCACCACCAGGGGAGCCACCATACAGCATACGGGCACTCTGTGATACATCACCTCGCCACACCGGGGCGCGCCGACAGCTCACAGCACGCCCTCTACCTGCTCATCGAGGTACTAATGAATAGGTGCAGTTACCTGCCCGCCCACCTGGCATGAGAGAGGCTTTTAAACCTTTAAGGAAAACATCTTCCTTCAATGCTTACGGATCTTTATTTTCCCCTAAAGCAACCATGCAGCACATATCTATTGCAAGTGACTCGCCCAGTCTGCATCATTGGATCTTAAGAACCAAATGGCATTGTATCATAAAACATAATAGTGTCTTTAAAGGTGTGAAACCTGTCCAGGCTACCACCCCAACCTCGGTCACAACCGGCATCAACCACAGATACCTCTCAATACCCTCACACCATTCACTTCACCCTATTCACCAGTTTGATTAAGCTCTACCTAACACACTGGACTTGGCAGTATCCTACACAGTGTTTGATGGTAATAAAACTGCTGATGGTCCTATTCGTTGTGCCACATATACAGAGATCTGAACTGGAGGGAGCAGAGATGTATACACTAGGAAACGCAATCTTAGCCGATTGGGGTCAGATTATATTTCAGAATTAAAGTTACTATACCCACTAGCATGTCAAAGATGACACTTCCTGTACATACATTCCTGTCTGTATGTAGACTGACTACACAACTCATGATTGATAATTCACAAAAAAAAACACTTCAATGTAAGGTGTCTAATTAGGTTCAAATGCACACCTGGCAGGGCCAGTCAGGCAGCCAGGCAGGCAGCTGAGATGTACTGTCATCTGGTTACAAAGCAGCCCAGGCAGGCAGCTGAGATGCACTGTCATCTGGTTACAAAGCAGCTAAGGCAGGTAGCTGAGATGTACTGTCATCTGGTTACAAAGCAGCCCAGGCAGCTGAGATGCACTGTCATCTGGTTACAAAGCAGCCCAAGCAAGCAGCTGAGATGCACCGTCATCTGGTTACAAAGCAGCCCAGGCAGGCAGCTGAGATGCACTGTCATCTGGTTACAAAGCAGCCCAGGCAGGCAGCTGAGATGTACTGTCATCTGGTTACAAAGCAGCCCAGGCAGGCAGCTGAGATGCACTGTCATCTGGTTACAAAGCAGCTAAGGCAGGTAGCTGAGATGTACTGTCATCTGGTTACAAAGCAGCCCAGGCAGCTGAGATGCACTGTCATCTGGTTACAAAGCAGCCCAAGCAAGCAGCTGAGATGCACCGTCATCTGGTTACAAAGCAGCCCAGGCAGGCAGCTGAGATGCACTGTCATCTGGTTACAAAGCAGCCCAGGCAGGCAGCTGAGATGTACTGTCATCTGGTTACAAAGCAGCCCAGGCAGGCAGCTGAGATGCACTGTCATCTGGTTACAAAGCAGCTAAGGCAGGTAGCTGAGATGTACTGTCATCTGGTTACAAAGCAGCCCAGGCAGCTGAGATGCACTGTCATCTGGTTACAAAGCAGCCCAAGCAAGCAGCTGAGATGCACCGTCATCTGGTTACAAAGCAGCCCAGGCAGGCAGCTGAGATGCACTGTCATCTGGTTACAAAGCAGCCCAGGCAGGCAGCTGAGATGTACTGTCATCTGGTTACAAAGCAGCCCAGGCAGGCAGCTGAGATGCACTGTCATCTGGTTACAAAGCAGCCCAGGCAGGCAGCTGAGATGCTGTCATCTGGTTACAAAGCAGCCCAGTCACTGTCTTGTGTAGTGCGAAGCAGGCCTTTTATTGCTGGCCAACAATAACTGTAGTGGCCCTCTATATGAGTATTTGAATCATCTTAGATAATTATATTTATGATTGTTACATCTAAATTATAGCATTACCACTGTTAACCACCAACTTTAAGGCAGCCTTTGGGATTACGTCCAACGCACCATTTTCTGCGCAATTCAACATGTAGTTCTCGCAGAATACAACAGGGGACACGTCTAAGATATCATGATAGAGATAGGAAAACCACCCATCCAAAGTGGCCAGCCGAGTTTCGAACCCTAGGCCTTTCGACTCGAGGGCAAGTAGATTACCACTTTGACGTACATCGACCTGTATTAATGGGCCGTCTTCAAGCTCTATTTAACATCGTCCACATATTTAAATCAGTGGGGCCATATATTAAAAAAGCTTCGACTGTAAAGGTCTATTGTGGTCTACAATACAAAAATGGTGTTTAGATCCTAAACACAATTCTAAACATATTCTTGTCCCGTTTTTCTAAACACTTTAAGTTCCTGAACATGTTTTGCCAAACAGTGTATTTAGCTCAAGTGTTTAGAAATCTAAGTGTTTAGGTTTAAAATGTTGTGTTTAGATATCTATGAAATTTTGTGTTTAGGTGTTTATAAAATTTTATGTTTAGATGTCTAAATGATTTGGTGGAAATTTAGGGGTTGCAGATAGTTGCATTAAGAAAATAAAGGATTTATATTTTACTTGTCTCATTTATCTTGTGGGGGAAATCAGCTATCAATAAGTCTCCAAAGCTGTCAGCCATGTGTATATGCATTCATGAACACACTTATGTGCATACTGCATTAGAATGAGAGAAGGTACAACTGTTTGGCAGGAAGGACATCGCTTTGGCCTGTACAAAATGAAATAGGTGTCAGTCATGAAACCTATTGGTTATTTTCTGCCAATGTTGGTGGTGTAAGGTGTATATAGTCATTTCTCTATTGCCATTTCTATTTTCTTAACATTCTATGAAATGAAGCCAAGATCAAGATGGAATTTGGGGACATTTGTCACAACAATTGATTGTGATTGTGTGCTTATAGTCCATTTACAGGTAGTGATGCTACCTGGTGTGTATCTGACATACGAGTGTCTAAACATATTAATGTGCAAATCTAAACACCTAGTTTTCAATGTGTTTAACCTCTAAACATGTTTAGCAAAAATGTTTATGTATTTAGAATAAAGTGTTTATTTCCTAAAGGTGTAGTTAATGAGACACCTAACTGACCCATATGTTTAGGTTTTAAACATGTTTAGACCTAAACATGTATGAAACCTAAACACCATTTTTGCAGTGTACATTCTGAGAAAGTCACACTAAACTCTGGTCACTTTTGGATATGGATCTGGGGTATTATCTGACAAAAAGCTTTATATGAGGTCGAAGCTTTAAAGTATCTAGGAAATCAGATTGGAACCCCCATTTGAATTGCGTTTTTGGAAAGTGCATACCATTTTGGTACTCTATTCCGAGGAAGCAGGTTGTACCATGGGCGCCGCCATTGCTGGAACTTGTTACCAGCGAGTTCTACTGATAAGAACTATCAGATGGGTACCAGTCGGCCCCAGAGAGGACTGCAGTGAACAGTTGGTGTGATTTCATTGGCTGATATTCAAACCAGCAAAGTCCGTGAGAATCCTAGCTCTTTTGCTCTATCCCCGCTCCACCCCAAGGGAAATCCACATGGTTTACATGGTTCGCACAATGACCCTGATGTAATCCACTAAAACATGCTTCTTTACTTTTCGATGGCACATTACCCATTCAAAATCTGTGCCTATTTTTGAGATAACAGTATAATGATGTATTTGGGGCACGGTCGCGTCTACAATTCAAGTTCAGATAATTGCAAAAAAGAACTTAGTCATTACCAGGAAAATAGTGGTGCGGTAGAGCCTTGCTGCCCGGCTTGCTGCAGAGTCACACTCATGTATACATATAGATCATTCTGTGTAGTGGGACAAGTCCATGATAAGCATCGCACACAGATCTACGCACAACATACTGTGCAAGTTTGTGTGTGGGGGGTTGGGGGTGGATAGTTGGCGTGAATCATGGTTATTGACTGCCTCCCACTGTCGGGGTCCTTGTTTCTTGTGTTCTCCTCCTAATCCGGGTTCTTGTCCTACAGTGCGGCGTCTCCCACGGTACCCCCACACTTGTCTCTTAACATCTATCCCAGGCATCTATCTCTTTTTGTCATACTACCCCTGACACACTCCATTGTCAGTCATTCCTGTCGGGCCTGGAGTTGGATCCCTGCCGGAAAACCTCACGACTTCACTTTGTTAGCCCTTTTATGACGGCATGTTGCGACAACAAAAGACAACTGCTGACCACGTGCCCTTGTATGACCGTGGGTATAGGTGTGTACCACTCGGGGATCTTGGCAATTCTAAGTCGGGTTATAAACCATACTGCTGACATCATGCATGAAGTACCAATGTTGCATTCTTGCATTCTTAAAAGAGAAGAGCCAAATTCATGTCTGATATTAGCCCGGAATATTGGTCAAGAAACATGTAATAGTTGATACACCTATATACTAATATCCCCTCCCTGTCATCCTTTCCACATTTCCGTCAGAAATTGGCAGGTTAACCCACTGTTTTACCGGTACCGGTATACTTTTGTGTGGCCTTGATACCTGAATGTGGCCCTGGCGAGGTATTGGCCAGGGCTATTTTGTCAGCTTTAATTCATGGGCTGTACACTCCCACAGGGTAGGCCTAATACATCAATGCAGCACAAACGTTTAACGTCAATGGTGTTTTGGTCAATTATGATGAGAGATTACCATGCATCGTTTAGGCGTCATGTTGTACTGAACGAGTTCAAGGATGGGCCGCTTCTTGTGAAGGTAGTAAAAGTTGGTTGGTTCTCTGCTCCTCCTGTTGACTCAGCCTCTCCCGCCTGTTAGGTCAGGCCACCAGGATCTCCCCTTTTTCTTGGCCCTTTTAACCTTCAAAAACAATAGTTTTCAATTAAAAGTTTGATGTGGTTTTATGAAATGTTTGTTTCTCATCACAAAGGCTGACTGTGCCTTAATCGCTGTGCTGTTGGTGTTGTGAACTGATTGCGGCAGGGAAGAGTCAGATGTCCCAAAGTGTCCTATCAGTACAATCTCAGTTTTTATTGATGGTAGTCACTACCCTTCTGTGCACACATGCGCAGCGTTATTCTTTTCTACCTGGCTAACACACCAGAGACATGTAAGTATCGTATTTAACTGATATTATCAGGCACGTAACATTTTAAAGGTAACTTGGTGCCTGTTAAGAATTCCTGTCGTTTTATTACACAAATTCAGCACCATACTGTTAGCGTTTAGTGCTAGCTCGGTACACCACATTAACCTATACCCAGCGTATACAGTCCTGTCATTTTGGCGGGACACATGGATCTAGCCATGGCGCCGTTTGTTCAGACCATACAAGCTAAATAGCAAAATGCATTAAAGTAGTTTGCTGCTCTAAAATGGCCAAGTGATCTTATCAGACCCGTAAAAGAGCCTGCTCTATGTACCTCACAGCATCTGTATGTCCCTGCCAAAACTGGCTCTCCTCTCAAAAAGTGACTTCTGGTCGTCTTAAGTGTACAATTTGTCATTTAAAACCACACCTGTTAACAAAACTGCTCCTTGTCAAACCTCCTGCTGCCTGCACCTCCCTGCCTGTTCCCAGCTGCCACATCCCTCTATCTCACACAGCTCCCACCTCTACAACAGTCAGCCGCAACCCAATACGGCAATCAGAGAGGCTTTCCTGCACCAAGTAGAAGGCAGAAATCAGTAGGTTTCCCTTATTAGGGTGCCATTACCTGTGTATAGGGTAATCCGACCCAGCCCTTACAGTTACAGCTGCCAATGGGGCCCTGTGGACCCCCCCCCCCCGACTTCCATGTTCATGGGCTAGAACTTAGCGTATATTTGTTGTCTACCATAAGGTGGCTTGTTCATGTACGTTGCCTCAGTTTCACTGAAAATATGGCAAAAACAAGGCTTTACCAAAATGGAATTCACGTGTAATTCAACTCTGACTATGGCATCTTCACTGTTTCTTTTTGTTTCGTCCCGAGCCTACACCTCAATATCATATTTCCACCTTGAAGCAGATAATGTTCATAAACTTGCACTTGTCAGATATATCAATATATAATAGTTGACCCATCATATCTACTTTTTACGTGCAAACGTTCTACGTCTCTCGCGGGCCTCCGTAGCCCACTTAAAAGGGTCTATTTCCCCTCTTTCATATCCCCTCAGGATGTGTGTGGTGCACATATGCGTGGGCACCGACACATTTCTCTGTGCAATTGTGTAATGTCGTTCTCGCCATGAATATGACCTTAGCTGTCGAAATGGCGTTAAACACCTATTACTCACTCACTCTACGTCTCTCACTGACTAAAAGGATTACAACCATGCCGATGTAGCCTTAATTGCCAGTTAAACCTACAGTCTATAAATATAGGTGAGCAGTGATTACCTTATAGACTACTGGGTGCACATAGCTGACATTGTGTTCTTTAACCTCGGGTACTACAATGACCAAAGACTCATAGCATTCATGTAGACAGTTGAAGCCCGTGACTTGTATACCTCCGTCCTGGCAGGTGCGGGGACAAGTCAGCATGGTATACCGGTAGGCAGATAAGGCACTGACATAGGTTTTATACAGCACTATTATCGTCTTCTTAGAGATACGCCAATGGGCAAAGGAAATAGACATTGTCATTTTGTCCTTAGAGGTACACCGCCGTGCAAACAACGTAGACATTGTACACAAACAGTGCACCTGGTGAGCATTCACTCCATTCATGCATTTAGTTAACCCTTTGATACACAATGTCCTTAAATCTTCATGATGCAGCAATGTCGACACAGCTACTAACTTGCCAGTGCTACTTTGGTGCAGCATGGTGATCCTATATGGGTTTGATACTGTATTACAGTCCTGTCGGGTTGGGTTTTGCATTGCTGGTAGGTTTTTCTCCAGCAGTGCATTGGACATCAAGCCGCCCATATTGCTCTGATGCTAAATGCCACCCTGAAAGGATTAAGGGGCAATACCAGGCTAGTCAGTGTACAGAGGATACATTGTTTTGTAGATGAGCAATACGTATCTGATTCTTATCATTTATGTTACTTTGTAAACTCACACATCATTTGAAATCGGTGTTCTGTGTTTTTCCCTGGGCGATATCCTGAGCCTCGAAAAAAAAAAACACTTCAAAAAGTGAGTTTCAAATTACCACATACTAAACGACACCCACTACCATATTTCATTTTGTTTTTCTACATAATGGTGTGTTATTCGACTTGTAAACGAGCTTGAGGCCGCAAAGAGTTGATCTAGTGTATTCTTCATATCTTGGTCTAAGTTTCAGCACTAGTGCATTCTTCATATATTGGTCTAAGTTTTAGCACTAGTGTACTCTTCATATCTTGGTCTAAGTGTTCAGCACATGTCTAAATAAGTGTTGCTTCTCACACATATTTACTTATATGGGTCAGGTCGCCAGAAAGCAGTAGACACTATATAGTATCCCAAAGTTATTTTTTGTATTGTATATGATCATAGGTATCATTTCCATGAGGTTTGGACATGTTACTAAGTGAGAATTTTTCATGATGTGTCTTTCAAAATGGAAATCTGTAATTGGTAACGTCCGGTACCTAAATCTAAATCGGTTATAAAACATGAAAAAAATGAAGCTTCAAAATCTTTGTTATAACCCATATGAAGGGCCCTATCATCCCCTACTTTGGTGAAGAAATTGTGTGTCTACCAGCATTTGTCTCCATATGAGAGCAGCTTATGTGAAATAATTCTGATAAAAGTACTGGATGTTACGTAACGTCCGGTACTTTTATCATCATGTAGGAGGCAGTCTACTATGCATGCATAACTCAAATTTTGTTCCATTCTGTAATTGAAGTCAATAATAGACATATTGGCCTTGTTATTTCATGTGTTTGTTATGCATAATGGGACATTCTTATATTACTGAGAGCAACTTCAATTACCTCCATATTTCATTATTTTGGTACCGGACGTTACATGACACAAAACAAGCAATAAAAATGGAACCGGATGGCCTAGATCAGTATTTTTTGGTCTTCTGAGCTGAGGAGATGTACCTTGACCATTTTGTTAAGGTTATATAAAGTAAATAGAAAATTAGTTTTTCATGGCCTTCAACGGCAGAATCTTACACTTTCTGACGACCTGACCCTACATAACACTGCTTGAGATCATTTTTAGAGCACAACATAATTCTATACTTTATTTCCTTTCTTAGTTTTAACACATGTCTCTGTATTTTCCTTTGCACCAACACGCAATCAGATGATTTAGCAGGTGAGTTAGATGTTATAGATTAGTTACTACTCATTTTACACGACTTGTGTGATTTTGGGTGCTTTTTCTGGATATTCTCATGCAGATATTTTTGCGTATTCTGCACTGTGACGTGAACAGATGCAAGTGGATATCAGCACGGTTTGGGGTGGATATCAGCACGGTTTGGAGTGGATATCAGCACGGTTTAATGTGTAATTTTGCATTTAAAACCGTTCTTCCCCAGCCTGGGGTTGAACCCAGATCGCCATATTTAAAAGCAAGAGTCCTAGCACTAGACCGTCGCGGCGATGGTATAGAATGGGTTCATACTTGTACTCACTCAGGTTGGCTCGATGACTTGGCATGAATAACATCGATTTATGAAGAATTGAAAGCATGACAGCTCACATGGTTATAATCCATAGGATCGGAAATGGTGTGTTGACATGGCGAGCTCGGCTTCGCTTCACCAGAATTCTACAAGATTGAGGTAAATAACGGCTATATTCTTTTGGGAAAATGTGTAATAAACTTAGTAAGGTATAAACTAACAGGCACCGAATTCCTTGTATCATAGGATATCAAAACTAGGCCCACTCGTTGATATCCTACGATACAAGGAATTCGGTGCCTGTTAGCTCATACATTACTTAGTTACTAATACCAGGTGAGTTGAGGGCTGTTTATAAACAGTAGATGAGTCAGATATGTCACCACCACTCCCCATACCTGTATATGGGTCGGGTATGTCATTATAGGTAAATTAGCCCTCCAAGGGCCACGTCCTGTTTTAATGTACTGGGTCCTTTTGTCATCATGAGGCATAAATGCATCCGTTGTGAGTGACTCGCCAGCACTAGATTTATTCATGATTCTAACCCTACAAAAGATACTCAATATACCGCTGAAGGGACAGTGTGATGTAATAATATAGTGCTTGTGGGTTACTCGCCATAACTGCATTGATGCCTCATGCCAACCTAAGATCACGAACCCTTGAGATATTTTGCTGTCTGTAAAGGGCTAATAACTGAGTCACACTGCTACATACTCTGTAAGTGGCATTCAGTCTGGTACATCCTTCTTGATGAAGTAGGTGTGGTGAAGTCTTGTATTGTATGAGTACCGACGGCAATATGTCTCCTAATAATTATTGATAAGCTCTAGTACTGTACTCAGCCAGATTTGTTGTTATGCTCTGCACCCTATGATAAAATCATGCATGTAAACTTATTCTAGGCAGATTCTCTATTTCTTCTATTGAAACGCCAGCCCTACTACTTGGTCTGTATTAAGAGAGTAATGAATGGGCTAACATTCATTACTCTCTTCAGTGTATCATAGGATACGATATCCTACGATACACTGAATTCGGTGCCCGTTAACCCATTCCTTACTGTTACATGATTAATCAATAAAAAATCAATAAATAATCAATAGAATATCAATAAAAACAAGTTGAAAACAAAAATCCTAGACCACCACGTCCCACCCCTCAGCGCCCGTCTTGGCTTGGCTTGATTTGAATGCGTCTCACGGTTATGGCAGCGGACAGCCCGCAGTCGTCGCCTCCCCGGGCTATGTATCATATCAAGACCTGGTTCTAACCAAGCATTTCTCGTCAGTCCCTGTGGCACAATGCATAGGGAGTAGGACTAGGGATGAGGAGGCTGCAGGTTCGACCCCTGCCCTGGCCATGTAAATTTCGTGGGTTTTAACATGTAAAATGTGACATGTTAGGACATGTGACATGGACAAGGAGTGCTGATATCCAGGATATCGGCACTCCTAGGACCTGCAATATCGACAGGTATCAGAATGGGAATATCCTGAAAAAGCACCCAAAATCACAGAGGTCGTGTAATAATAAGGGCATATATGCACCCAGCAGCTTACATTTCAATGGATTACTGGCAATCTTTATGTACAAGCAAGCCACAAAACTGAGACCCAAAGGACCAGAGGTGACATGAAAATAAAATTCCCCCAGAAGAAACCAAACCTTGAAAAGTTCAAGAAAAGTCCTTATTATAGGGGTGTCCAACTGTGGAACAGAATTGATTCCAGAGCTCAGAAAGCAAAGACTATCGCAGAATTTAAAACCTTATACAGCAAGTATAACCTTGCCCCAGTCTTAATTGGCTAACAGCTAAGAATTACACCATGAGTCAATGGGCTCCTGTCTTTGTTTTGCTGGGTAATCATTGACTTATAGCCGCCCATCAATTCTGGTGATACACTATGCACCGGTAAGGATACAACTACATTGAAGTAACGCAAACATATTCCATATTTCACTCTGCTTTGAGCTGACCTGACCTTCCTAAAGAGAGCTACAAATGCCCCATAGATGTAGAAAATGCCCACACCGCTGGGAAAATAACTACCATTATCATCACACCTCCACTTCACCTTAACTCATCCAAATATCTCCTATCTCACTGTCTGGATGGCATCAGCAGTGCACACTTTTATCTTTATCCTACCAACCTCCTTCTCCTACTATTCTATATTATTTGAATTCTATCTGCATGACAAAATTATATATTGAATGTAAACTCCAGGAATATACTGTGCCAAGATTTAATTGAGGAAATTAAGGTTCAGCAGCCACCTAAAATCATGAAAATGATGTGGTGAAGCTGGAACAAAAAAAAATAGGGCTGACCCCGGATACATTATTAACCAATGAGATGGCTCCCTCCATTCACTGCAGATTTTTCTTTGGGTACATTGTGTAACACCTGGTACCCATCATGCGGGCTGTTATCAGGGCTGTTATCACCAAAAATGCCCCTAGGGGAGCATCAGTTGGCTGCCCAAGGGCAGGACTACCACATTGCTGACATCCCTTTATCACAAAATTGTCATATTATTCTACCAATATAACAACGTTTCTACATCAATATAGATGCATCCTTGTCAGAAAAATACAATATCCCATAGCTTTTCATCCTTCTTAGCTGCTAATTAAGGGCAGCATAATATGACCATTCTGCTTCCCAAGGGTATAGGGCCGGCAGTTAAGTCCCAAATGACCTTTTTGAGGGCCGGCAGTTAAAGGGTTAATGGTTTGAAATAAGCGCCAGGGTACAGGGGTATTAAAAATACTATTGACGCTGAGACAAATCACAATAAAATGTATCTCAAATAAGCGTCAGTCTCATATACGTGCTGGGGATAGAGTGTTATTGATATCTGTAAGTGGGGGTACTGTCCCAGGCAGGCCATCTAACTCCAGACATGGGCTATGAGAACTGGAGTGTGTTGCTCCTATGGTAAAAAGAGCTGTCAGTAGGTACCCTCTTTTCAAAAGAAGTCACGCTCTGCTTCACCATTCAACTTGCACTCACCACATTAGTCTGAAAAGTCACCTGCCTTGTTTAAAACAGAGAGAGCTGCACTATCAGGTACCTACTTATGTCACACACTCTATAGTATATTATATTGACTGACTTCTCCCAACTAGGTACCTACTCAAATCCCTCTTTTTTAGCACCGTACTTGAATGACCACTTGTCAGCAACAAAAGGGACAAGTTATAGCTACATGAAAAGAAAGGACTGGAAACAAGGGCATTTCTAGCCAGCTCTTCCTTTTACTATAGGAGCAACACCCTCCAGGGTCACATGGGTGTATATCCCTACCTGTGTAATACCTCCTACACACCGCCACCCACGTACCCCCTTTGTCAGCTGATACCCTGCCTCCATGGTGATATATAACATAATTATAGTACACCGATATGTTCTTATGTCATGGTAATACATAAGGACAACCAAGACACCTTGATAAATAATCCTGTAGCAAAACTGAAAGACATACATGTAGAGATGACTTCACGGTTATAATAACCTGCCACCTCTTTCTGCTATGTCCCTTTCAAACTTTGCGATGAGATCGCCAACTTTAGTTACTAGATGGATCAATTATATAATATCGATATCACAAGGGAGTGGGAGTTGACACGCATGATTCAGCCTCGTACTGCATTATTATCTATATATTTGATGAGTTTAGTGAACAAGTAATCAATGCTTGTGATAAGTCACATGTTATACATTGACTACTTATTTTATTACATGATTAATCAATGAAATATCTATAAATTCAATTTGAAAAGAAATCGTTCACCTCCCCATGGGACTCGAAGCCTGCCTTAGTAAGGTGAGTAGCCCCACAATAGTACACCAAGTCAACACAGGTAAAACCTGGACCTGTCTGAGTCTTGAACACCCAACCTTCAGATCAGAAGAATCTTACCACTAGACCACCAGGCCATGTGTAAGAATCCAGTGTCCAAGGCTCTACAGATACACCACTGAGCACTATTTATTACTTTTTTTTACTTAAAGTGCCAAAAACCTTTAAAATATGCCTGGGATCATACATTCAAAATACTATTTTTGGAACAGTAACATTACAAGCTATGTTGTGGTCAATTTATAGAAATGTTTAGTTACTCTAAGACATCTTTCTCTAAACATTTGTGCCAACACTATGTAATCCTATGACACAGTCACTCAGACTTCAAGATTATGTATCTTGGAAACTAGCCTGGGACCCCCCTATTTTCTGTTCACTATGTACATTGTATATATACAAGCAAACACACTATGTTTCTTGTCAGTCCCTGTGGCGCACTGCAAAGGGAGTTGGATTTGGGATCAGTAGGATATGGGTTCGAACCCTACCTCTAGCAATGAAATTAGCACCCAAAAGGGGAGGGGGTCACCACTCACAGCATGGTATAGTGCATATACAGAGTATGGCAGTCACAACATGGACACATACATGACATACATTTTTGTGTCATAACACTCTGTATCATATCAGACCTGGTTTTAGCCAGCCACTACTCGTCAGTCCCTGTGGTGCAATGCATAGGAAGTTGGATTAGGGATCTGAGACTGCAGGTTCGAGCCCAGCCCTGGCCATGAGATTCCGTGGGTTTTAACATGTAACATATGACATGTAGGGACATGTAATAAGGAGGTATAATCCGCATATCTCTCTTGAAACAATTCTATTTTGTAAAATTTTGAAAAATATCGATTGAGAATGGAATAAAAGCAGTCCTTTTTAGCTTTTTTTTCATTTGAACAGTCTAAGGAAGTGGTCATTGTTTATCAACGGGGGGATAAAAAAAGACTTTTGACCCCTCTTGAGGGGGGCATAACAAATTTAGCCTAATTTTAGCAAAAAAGGGCCTTTGACTGCCATCCAGGGGGAGGGCGCTTCGAAGATTTGCGTGTCGGCACAAAACCCACCACCCCTCTGTTGATAAAAAAATGACCACTCCTTAATGTCATAGAAACTAAGAACCATTTTCTTGTCGTACTCAGGCAATATTATGCTTATGCAGTGCTGGTAAATTAGACACCAGTACTGCGTTGGCGCTCCTTAATGATAAAGGGACATGAACCTACAGGCAATATGGGGCCTATACAGTAAAATGGACTGACCAGAAGCCTGTCCCATACCCCACCCCCAGCTCTGACGGCTGACCTTAGGTAGTGCCTCCTCACTTAGTCACTTACTGTGTCACATAGTTTTATAATTGTCACATACCTTCAGGATTACGGTGGAAAATAACCACAACTGATAGCGTCAAGATCTTCAGGGAAGGCACTATTAGTGATTCATGTGCATGTACTCTTTTAACATGAGAAGATACCAAAGCTGGCCACTGCATCCTGGTTGGTATCCCGGGGTTGGTATATTACCCCACACAGGGACCTGTACAGCAGTGGTACTGTATACAGGCCCTTACCACACAGGGACCTGTGCAGCAGTGGTACTGTATACAGGCCCTTACCACTCAGGGACCTGTGCAGCAGTGGTACTGTACAGGCCCCACACAGGGGCCTTTGCAACAGTGGTACTGTATACAGGCCCTTCCCACTCAGGGACCTGTGCAACAGTTGGACTGTACAGGCCCTTACCACACAGAGACCTGTGCAGAAGTGGTACTGTAAAGTATATATAGTACAGGCCCTCCCCACACAGGGACCTGTGCAGCAGTGGTACTGTATACAGACCCTTCCCACTCAGGGACCTGTGCAGCAGTGGTACTGCACAGGCCCTTCCCACACAGGGACCTGTGCAGCAGTGGTACTGTACAGGCCCTTACCACACAGGGACCTGTGCAGCAGTTGGACTGTACAGGCCCCACACAGGGACCTGTGCAACAGTGGTACTGTACAGACCCTTCCCACACAGGGACCTATGCAGCAGTGGTACTGTACAGACCCTTACCACACAGGGACCTGTGCAGCAGTGGTACTGTACAGGCCCTTCCCACACAGGGACCTGTGCAGCAGTGGTACTGTACAGGCCCCACACAGGGACCTGTACAGCAGTGGTACTGTATAAGGCCCTTACCACACAGGGACCTGTGCAGCAGTGGTACTGTATACAGACCCTTACCACACAGGGACCTGTGCAGCAGTGGTACTGTACAGGCGCCACACAGGGACCTGTACAGCAGTGGTACTGTATACAGGCCCTTACCACACAGGGACCTGTGCAGCAGTGGTACTGTACAGGCCCCACACAGGGACCTGTGCAGCAGTGGTACTTTATACAGGCCCTTACCACACAGGGACCTGTGCAGCAGTGGTACTGTATACAGGTCCTTACCACACAGGGACCTGTGCAGCAGTGGTAATGTACAGGCCCCACACAGGGACCTGTACAGCAGTAGTATCTGTTTAGGCCCTACGTGGTTGCCCTGCACAGGGTTGGGGAGAATGAACTTGTAGAAGTGTGTGTGAGTCCATGTATGGCAGGGCATGACCACCTGACACTAGTTACAGGTGGGGTATGACATGGTGTGCATGTACATAGGGCATATATTAGTGCAGGGGGTCTCACTGACAGCACAGGGGGGCCTTACCTGAAGCAACATGCATTAAACCTTCATGGACCTGATGAGATATGTGTGAATAGTGCATATATAGTGTTGCTATGATAACTAGGTACAGAAAGCAGCAATACTCTCCAGCAGTACATTCACGCAGACCACTGACCATACCAGATTAACACATCTTTGAGGGGTTGGGATGATACCGGGGGTACATAATGCTTAACTATAGCCCACCCCCTCCTTTGTTTTTGCTTTCATTCATAGCCCCCTAAAAGCTGCATTATCTTTTAGAGTTCCTATAACGCAATAGGTCAGATGACAGCTATTCTTTCAGGGTCCTCTTTTACATAAAATGTAGTTATTTCTGTTACAATGCTAAAGAATCTAACAGTCCTAGACTGAATGCCCCCTTACCTCGGCATGATACACCAATGCCCCCTGGTGACTTATTCCCTAGTGTTAGAACTTCTTTGTTGCTCGTTTGATCAGGTCTCAAAAACGTGAGGGGAGTGGTATTAGGATTGATAACACTTCCTATCCTCATTTTATACTCGAGCATGTATAAAGTCACAGGTCTGCCGACCCCTTTGTCATACCTGCCATACTAGATCACATATATTTATCAGTCCAGCATGTTGTCATGTTAAAGCCTGTGTCCTGACCTATGCTAGTGATAATGTTCCGCATTTGACTGCCCCTACATAGTGCCCTGAGCTCAGGGGAGAGAGGAGTATGAAAGGTGGCCAATGGGGCAGAGTGTAGTGTGAAAGATGCTCACCAGGGGGTTACATCCCTCCAACTACCCACTGACTTACACCCCATACATCTCACACACACGCCCACTTGACGGCTCTATTCTCCTCAAAGGAAGAAATAAACCTCCAGCCAAGAAGATTCTGAAGCTAGTCTTTCGCATTAATCTTTAGTGTTGGATTGAGGAGTGTCAGTTCGGGGAGAAGATGAGGGAGGGCATCACTTGGAGTCTATTGGGATGGGAGACCAGCATTATTATGCTGTAAGTTGGGAAGGGTCATGGGAAGGGATTGAAGTTGGTTTATTCATGGTAACCGAAATTGATCTGTAGGGCTGCATATATATCCTATTCAGTTTTTTTCTACCATGTATGTGTTCACTTCTCCCTTGAAATTACCAAGTGGTATTTCGTGGGAGGCTTGGTAAATAGTTTCATGGTATTCCTTGTTTACATTTGAAAGTGTCAAATTAAAAAGTGTGATACATGTACCACACCCTATGGGAGTTCATATATGTATTTAGATATAAAATCAAAGAAATAACAAAAGAAAATAATAATGAAAAAAGAAGTAGCCTTTCCAATGTGTTGCAGGTGTGATCCAGACGATATATTTGCAGCGATGAATCAAGAGGAGAGGAATGTTTTCATCTTTTTGATGAATCTTAATTTCAGTACAGAAGAGGGACGTTCACTTATCATGCTCATCATACCATCTACAATATGTATAATTTGCATTTCGGTTGTTCCACGTCTGTTCACTAAAAGCCCAATAGGGGTGATACATGAAGTATGATAGTGTGATGATCAGTACACCGACATGAGCCGGTTATTCCGCTCTTACCACACAGTGCCTGGCAGTCCATGATACAGCATGGTAAAGTCATACATGTACCTGCACCTCCATGGTGTTAGTGCCACACAGTGCCTGGCAGTCCATGATACAGCATGGTGAAGTCATACATGTACCTGCACCTCCCATGGTGTCAGTGCCACACGGTGGTGCCTGGCAGTCCATGATACAGCATGGTGAAGTCATACATTTACCTGCACCTCCATGGTGTCAGTGCCACACGGTGGTGCCTGGCAGTCCATGATACAGCATGGTGAAGTCATACATGTACCTGTACCTCCATGGTGTCAGTGCCACACGGTGGTGCCTGGCAGTCCATGATACAGCATGGTGAAGTCATACATGTACCTGCACCTCCATGGTGTTAGTGCCACACAGTGCTTGGCAGTCCATGATACAGCATGGTGAAGTCATACATGTACCTGCACCTCCATGGTGTCAGTGCCACACGGTGGTGCCTGGCAGTCCATGATACAGCATGGTGAAGTCATACATGTACCTGCACCTCCATGGTGTCAGTGCCACACGGTGGTGCCTGGCAGTCCATGATACAGCATGGTGAAGTCATACATTTACCTGCACCTCCATGGTGTCAGTGCCACACGGTGGTGCCTGGCAGTCCATGATACAGCATGGTGAAGTCATACATGTACCTGCACCTCCATGGTGTCAGTGCCACACGGTGATGCCTGGCAGTCCATGATACAGCATGGTGAAGTCATACATGTACCTGCACCTCCCATGGTGTCAGTGCCACACGGTGGTGCCTGGCAGTCCATGATACAGCAAGGTGATGTCATAAACGTACATGCACCTCCATGGTGTCAGTGCCACGCGGTGGTGCCTGGCAGTCCATGATACAGCATGGTGAAGTCATACATGTACATGCACCTCCATAGTGTCAGCCACATTCGGGGACTGGTCACCCCCCTTTTTTTCTTTTTTTTTTTTAAAAATGGAACACATCCCATGTCTCCCATTTGCCGCCCCTACCATCGTCAGACCTTTCTGTGTGTGTGCCACAAGAGGTCCCTACTATGCATCAATGTGATACATATGCCATGCCCTGGGAGTGTATGCTCATATCTCTACATTGTAGTCTACTACAAAAGAGAGAATATAACCATCATTTGATACTAATGTGCCTGTAAAAAGATGTGGATGTTTCAGTAGAAAAGTAAAGAAGAATTCTAGTCTACACCTCTTTTATGGCTAGTGGTCAGTTATAACTCCTTAGTCGTTGAGTGGTAAAATTCGAGCCAGCCAGTGCCTCTAACATGAAGTACACGTAGGTGCCTGTATTCACACAGTACTTCAGGCTACATACTGTTAACTTAAACTATGATACTGACAGTGGGTGGGAAGATATCCAATAAACCCTGATTGATGGGTGAGGTATAATCTAAAAAAGAATTCGATGATGATGATGATGATGATGGGGGGGGGGGTCTCGTTTTGTTTTTGGCAATACCCTCCAGGTAGTGTGTAGTATAATTTCGGGACTTAAATGAAACAGCTGCAGACGTAGGGACAGGGGAGAAGACTCACAGGATGCTCATCTAAGTGTAAACTGGATGAACCTTTTTCACAGTTTCAATCACACCATGAAGAATTTAAACTATTTACACCGATGAAGAAGTTTGTACACTTGGCTAATTCGCATGCAAGCGCAGACAGCCGTCTTTGACATTTTTAAAAGTAGGAAAAGGTGAAATTCCGTGGTGAAGTGTTATGGATAAAAGGTTACTTTGGTGTGAGTAGGTCTTCAGTACGGTATGTTCAAACCTTTAAGGACTGCATCTTGTATTAATACCCAATACCCCTGTCTATCACGATGTATTCACGCATCTCTGATAAGTAACCCACCAGTGCCGACCCTACGAGGTCAATACACTCCCTAATGATCACCATGATGCATCAAGGTAGGATGGGTGAGTTACTCGCCATCTGTCGGTACGTGCCTCATGACAACACATGGACATGTACATTCAGGTGTCATGCTGTCCTTACAGAGTTAACATGTCTCTTGGTGCGTAAGATGGGGAGGGGATAGGTTCACACTAATTTTGGTTCTTACAAAGTGCCGTTTTACGTCACAGTGTGTGATGTGCATGTAGATGGAGTATGCGCAGTAAGGAACTGCATCAACTACCGCCAACAAGGCAAGACGTATTTATAAACCGCCACTATTCTACACAACATACCTCTAAGGACTATAGTCCTATGGTCACTTAAGGTGGGTCACTCCCTTGCAAAGTAAGCCCATTGCACCAAAATCTTGAGCTATTGGATTCTAATATGGGAATACCTCGCTTCTTTACAGAGCTCCATATTGTGCACCGATCTGGGTGAATATTCATACGCCCACCTAATAACATAGAGATTAGGTTGTGTGCATGTGTGTCATTGGATAGTTCCTTTTGTTCCTGTTTGAAAACTTATTTATGAAAAGCACTTATCCCTCTTACACAAATTGTAATAATTTGTCAATTTTCCGATTTTTTTTTCAAAGTACACTGAAAACCTAGAAGTTCTGAAACTAGTCAGCGGTGACCACTTTAGGTCCTCAAGTTGACGATACCTAAAACTACAGCTTTAGGTAGTCAAAATGACGACTTTAGGTCATCATCCTGATGACCTGAGTCATCAATATGACGACTCTGTACTGTCAGTATTGTCATCCTGATGACTCAGGTCGTCAGGATGATGACCTAAAGTCGTCATTTTGACTACCTAAAGCTGTAGTTTTAGGTATCGTCAACTTGAGGACCTAAAGTGGTCACTGCTGACTAGTTTCAGAACTTCTAGGTTTTCAGTGTAACTTCAAATCACTTTGGCAGTTGTATATTCCCGTGATCCCAGGTACGCGACTGAGGACTTTGTAGAAGTCAGAAGGGCATGTGAGAATGCCCATTGCACAGTTTTCTGGGCATAATCATTCTGTAGTTCATTCACAAACTATCAGGAGCTCCCTGGTGGTGTGTGTCGTGTCAGAATGATGCATGTCAAGTTTTGCCAGACAACATGCTTGGCATGACCAAGACCAACTTTCATATCACTAGTTTACCACTAGACCACACAGCCCTGTATAAGAGTCCAGTGTTAAAGGTTCTACATATAAACCACTCAACAATATCTATTACTCTTTTATTGGCTTCATTGTAAATGCCGAAAACTTTTAAAATATGCATGGGACCACATGTTTACAATAGACTTTCTGTATATTTAACATTAAAAGCTACAATGGGTGAATTATAGAAATGTAGAGTTACTCTAAGATATCTCTCTCTGCATGTTTGCATCAGCAATGTGTGATCCTTTTGCAAGATGGAATATATTTGAAACTAGCCTGGGACTTACCTGCTTTCGTTTCATCAATCAGATGGGCATGTAATAAGGCCGCATGGCAAGAGAGTAAGGGTTAAGTTACTTTTGGACCATGGGAGTGACCCAACTGAACTCTCATAAGGGAGTGATCATTTTTTAACAACAGGGGGGGGGGGCTGGTGGGTTTGCGCACGGATGCGCGAAAAAAAATTTGACCCCCCCCTCTCGAGGGGGTAGAATTTTTTCGACCCCCCCAATAAGGGACAAAAATCACGCGTGAACGTCCCCTTTTAGCCTATAGTAATGCGCGGGGTTTTCCACTGAAAACAGGTGAAATTATTTTGACCCCCCCATCAGAGGTATTGAAAAAATTCTGACCCCCCCGGTCAAGGGGTTGAAAAAATTCTGACCCCCCCTCAAACCCACCGGCCTCCCCCTGTTGTTAAAAAATGATCACTCCCTAAGTACAACATGATAATGCATAATGGTCATTTGCTGTCATGATGCATGAATGCAGCCATGGTGAGTCTTATTGCCAGAGCCATGTATCATCACCGTTCTATGGTGTTGATACACTCTCAAAATGTCGGCAATATGCCTGAATGTAACCTTTGCAGTGCATGTAAAAACCATTAACCTCTCTGGTCAGCCCGACCGAACGGCATACTACATAAATTCATGATGCAGCACTTAAAATGGCAGCTTATATGGTGTGATAGACTACTCACAAGGGATGCCACATATGCCACATTCAGATGTAGGCTGATATAGTGACTATGGATCTACATTACAAATGACCCACGGTATGGGTAATTGAGTTGGGAATGGAGAAGACATGTAGATAGAAAACTACCAACTTTTGCTTTATTGGTGAAGATATATACCTTCAGCCTATCATCCGTCAATAGTCGACCCAGATCAGACACATGGCTATGCCATCTCCTCTGTGTAAACAACCGCTATATGTAGTACTGTAGAAACGAATACTACCTGTAGGAAATTCTCCAATAACATATCAAGGTACATATAGGCAATGTTGATACATTTAGTGCAGGGGGATCTGATGTGTCTTTGAAATAGATAATAGGCTTTTGGGACATATAATTTAATACAGAGAGGGTTATATAATTATACAAGTAGCAGCTGGATAGTCTACTTCTAACTGTGGCACTACAGATAGCGGTTCTTCACACAGATAATGGTCGTACAGCTATCCTTCTCATGAATCAGACTTTACAAAGTTCACTTTGACATATAGATAGATACCTGACCCCTCAACTATCACCAAGGGTTACCATAGTTGGCATGAGGAAATGCAGCAGTGCCACTGTATTAACCTTGTAAGGCAGCACAGTGTTTTACCGCATTATGCCCTACTGTCTCGTAATTCCTAAATGTAGCCCTCTGGTATAACCCACCTGCATGTGCCTTACTGATACATCTGATTATGTTGGCCCTGTAGGGGCCAAAACGCTACTATCAAAGAGTAGGCATCCAGCAATATAGTACTTTCAAATCGATGGAGTGGTGCCTGACGACGACAGATGAACGCGGGGCCTAAAGGCATGATAATCTTCTTAAATGGTAAAATTGACCCTAGATGATTAAGGCTGCATCTGCCTTTATGTATGTTGAGTAATGTAAACGTGCCGTTAGGTCCGCAGGGCTGATGGACGAGAGAGGATGGGGCTATCTGTTAGTGCCATCAATATGGATTCTACCACTCCCTGGGTAGAGATAAGAATATTTTAGTCTGACGTTTAAAAGCATTAGTTGAGTTGGGAGTAGTGGCCATCGCCATCAGTTTACACGTCTAGAGTGACCCTGGTCAGACAAACACCATGGCACATAGAATTGTTGGAGGGGAATAATTATCCCTTTAAGGACTAGATAAGGCGATGAGATGTATTCAATTGTCATTATGATCCACAAAGCACGTGTCAGCGTGTCGCCTACTGGTATTACATTCACGTGTGACCTTCCCATCTGCTCGTGCTTCCTTTGCCTACATCTGATGGCAGTGGCCACCACTCACCTCAGCTTGCGTCAACCAGCCTGCGATCCATCGATGTAAGCCTGGCAGATACTTGCAGGGCTACAGTCTTGTATCTTTAACGGGCATGTCAAAATGTGCATAGCATGATATATCATGGAACCTGTATGTTCCTACCTTATTGGTCCATATATAAGCACTCAGACACTTAAAATAGACTGCATGTTACGACAGGTGCCCATTCTATGATAAGTTGATTAACTTTCTCATTGGTTGCTAAGGCCATGCTATTATAACAACTTGGATTACGGGCTTTCTGAAGTGTGTTTTAGGCGGCCAGAGGTTAAAATATATATATAAAAAAAGTTTGGGTTTAAGACCAGAAATTCCTAGCGGCCAGAGGTGAAAAAAGACTACCCCCAAAAATGCACTTTTCGGCCAATCAAAGTCACTTTTTGACAATCATAAATACTTTTGGGGGATGTAAATGTAGGAGAGGTGGAGAATTGTTGAGTGTTTGCCAATGACCATGGACCTTTTTTTAAAACCCTAAATCTCAAAAATTCCTAGTGGCCAGAGTAGAGGGAGAAAAAATAAAAATATAAATTCTCTTTCCAATTTGCTAAAAGTCTCAGTGGCAGATCCGCAATCCAAGTAATCATAATTGAATAGCATAAGCTTCATTAATGGGTTTTATAAGTGTTATCCTTATCCTTGTCTAATATCAGTTCTATATATTACAGGTCCACGAGATAAACCCAGAAATGTGTCAGTGGAGCTTGTCAACGCTACGGTAAGTACAAAGAAAGTTTAATGCATGCTTGGTAACATGCCCAAAAGAGGTGGCTGGATTTCACAGTTAAGCCATTACAGGTACTCTGTCATTTGGACACTTGGACATTTGGACAAATGCACTTTCCTCATAAAATGGCCAATGAAGTGTAGAATAAGGCGTAAAAGAAGGCTTTTCGTCAATCAATCAATCATTCTTAGATGTGCCTTTGAAGTACCGTTCCTTCGGTCCGGTTTCTTAAAAGATCTCGTCTGAATGATAAGGATGTGATCCTCGTCCGAATAGTGTTGGCTCATAGTGCCCTTATGGCCCAGTGGTGTAAAGGGAAGAAAAAGAGCGTCGTTGATGCTTCATCACAACTGCAGGTCCTGTTATCTGTTTAACACGACATGTGCCAGGTGTGGGAGTGGGTCCAGGTGTGGCAACCAGCCTCTGCCCAAGTCATCTCTCCACAACAACCTGTACACTGAGGACATGTTTTATCAACTACCTGTTAAGTGGAGGTCCTTAGTGGAGCCATCTCTGATGCTGCACCTCTGTGAAACCACTACCATGTGTCTACAGCCGTCCATAAGGCTCATAGCCGACCCTGTAACGACGGGAATTGAACAAACTGATAAGCCCTAGTAGCAAAAACACTGTCATACAGTTAAGGGACCATAACAATGGTCTACCTATTGATTCTGACAAAACAGCTGACTTTATAAATAAGTATTTTTCACACATTGGCGATGATCTTTACCATTACAAGATCTAATAAACGGGGTAATGCCACAAATGCCTATGGACGACAACTTTAATGTTGAATAACCCATTGATGCAGAACCACTAGATGTTGCTAGTTTGATCACAGAGCAGGCTGTACTCAATCTGGTAAAGGGTGTCAATATCAATAAGTCTAGTGGCCTAGATGGAGTCTCCGCCAAAGTAATGAAAATGGCTCTCCTGTTATTAACTCCTCAATTGACCAGCATCTTCAGAAACTCAATCAGAACAGGTATTTTCCCTGTGTCCTGGTCCACTGGTCTACTACCAAAATCTGAGAAGTTATTGAATAAATTAATTCATCAAATTATTTCAAAGCACCCTGAAGAAAATAATGTATTACGTGATTGTCAGTATGGTTTAAGACCAAGCAGGGGCACTTCAAATGCAGTTTTCAAAGTACTAACTGACTTATATCAGTACAGAAATGAGGGTCATGTGACCACAGCCTGTTATATAGATTTTACAAAGGCTTTCGATAGTATACACCATCCTAGTCTCCTCAGAAAAATTAACCAACTAGAAATACACAACACTCTGAAAAAAAATGGCTGAAAGGATACTTGTCTAACTGGGCTTATATTACCATAGCAAAAAGAGTTAAATCAGAAAGAGAAAGGGTTGGGTCTGGAGTGCCGCAAGGATCAATTTTAGTTCCGCTTCTGGTTACTCTCTACATCAATGACCTACCAAATGTCCTTTTACACTCTAAATGTATTATGTATCCTGATGACGTCTTATTGTATGTTAATCATGAAAATGCAGTCGAATCCACAAGGCTCCTGCAGGAGGACATAAACAGAGTTCACCAATGGTGTTTGCATAATTTTATGAGACGGTCAACTGTTTGAAAAGTATGGTCATGTACTTTCGCTCTGGGTCTAAAGTTGACAATCTTGCTGGCCCAGAAATACAAATGGGAAACCAACTCCTACCAATTTGTGTGTCCTTAATTACCTAGGGGTGGAATTAGACAGTAAGTTAAGGTAAAGAAAAACCTGGGATTTAAAATGTACAAGTTAAATAAGCTCCGTAAATTTATCCCAGCAGAGCACTGCATAATGATTTACAAATCGTCGATTTCCCCATGCTTGGAGTACTTTGCTTTTTACACAGGTAGCACACACCAAGCTGACCTTGATAAACTGCCAAGAATGCAGAATCAGTCTCTTAGAATATGCCTGTGAGCTCATATAAGAGATATGTCTGTAGTTTCCCTACATGAAGCATGTGTCATTAACACTTTAGAAGAGCGCAGAAGCATGCAGCTTCTGATGATCATGTGGAAAAAGTGTCAAAACGGAAAGGGTATTAAACCAGGTAACATTAGAACTAGAGGTGATCGTAAAATCAGATTTGCCAGACGAAGAGCAAGAACCTCTTTTCACCGAAAGAGTCCACACTACCGAGGCGTTACCATCTGGAACATTTTATCTCATGAAGAACAGAAAGTTGTGGACAAACATGCCTTCAGAGTCATTGCCAGAGCCCACTGCCTTAGGTGATATAGACCAAAACAATATAGTTTTACAAAACTATGCATTAATACAACCAGTGAACTGTTGGATCATTATATATTCTTAAGAAGAATTTACCATTATTTTGGATTTGGAATTGTGATTGCTCCAAATGTACCTGGACTCACCTATTATAAATGTACTAATGGATGGTGCACAAAAAAATAAGCAAACAAACAATGCATCAAGGTACCATGTTGTATGTTATATGTTAGGGAGAGCTAGGGAGCTGATGGGATATGGCAACATGATACCTTCATAAAGCACACGCCCCACCCACCTGTAAAAACAACGCAACCCTGTAGGTACAGCTACAGCTACCCACCATGGTTATGTACTGACAGGTGACAACCTCCCTATCCTACACACACCGTGCCTCCTGTAGGTACAACTACAGCTACCCACCACAGTTATGTACTGACAGGTGACAACAACCCTACCCCACAGGCACCGTGCCTCCTGTAGGTACAACTACAGCTGCCCACCACAGTTAAGTACTGACAGGTGACAACCTCCCTACTCTACACACACCGTGCCTCCTGTAGGTACAACTACAGCTGCCCACCACAGTTAAGTACTGACAGGTGACAACCCCCCTACTCTACACACGCCGTGCCTCCTGTAGGTACAACCCAGGGGGGCACTTGCCCATGAAATGTATATCAACTGCAGCCTGACTCTCGAGAGTGGTGGCGGTGGATTCCCACGCAATCCCGAAAAAAGGGGGTGGTGGATTACCATCAGACCTCTAATAGCAGGGCAGTGGAATTCCATTAGATCCCAAAAGGACTGTATATTTTATACACCATACATATGAGGGCATGAAAGTTAAAAAGACACAGTGCTACCCAATGAAAAATTTTGATCCTTACAAAGACATGAGTACAATAGTATGTAGGCTTGAAGTGGGGGGGGGCAGTCCAGTCAATATTTGGGATTGTCAAAAAAGGGGGGCGGTCAATCTCTAGCTTATCAGTCAAGTAGGGCAGTCAAATTTCAAGATCACTGGGAGATAGGGCGGTAGGGTGGCAGTTGAGGGTGACCTACATATAGTCAGTGCCCCCATTCCTGGGAGGTACAACTACAGCTACCCACCACAGTTATGTACTGACAGGTGACAACCTCCCTACCCTACACACACTGTGCCTCCTGTAGGTACAACTACAGCTACCCACCACAGCTATGTACTGACAGGTGACAACCTCCCTATTCTACACACACCATGCCTCCTGTAGGTACAACTACAGCTACCCACCACAGTTATGTACTGACAGGTGACAACAACCCTACCCCACAGGCACCGTGCTTCCTCTAGGTACAAGTACAGCTGCCCGCCACAGTTATGTACTGACAGGTGACAACATCCCTATCCTACACACACTGTGCCTCCTGTAGGTACAAGTACAGCTGCCCACCACAGTTAAGTACTGACAGGTGACAACCCCCCTACTCTACACATACCGTACCTCCTGTTAGGTACAACTACAGCTACCCATCACAGTCATGTACTGACAGGTGACAACCCCCCTACTCTACACACGCTGTGCCTCCTGTAGGTACAACCCGGGGGGGGACTTGCCCATGAAATAGATATCAACTGCAGCCTGACTCTCGAGAGTGGTGGCGGTGGATTCCCACGCGATCCCGAAAAAGGGGGTGGTGGATTCCCATCAGACCTCTAATAGCAGGGCAGTGGAATTCCATTAGATTCCAAAAGGACTGTATATTTTATACACTGTACATATGAGGGCATGAAAGTGATAAAAAGACACAGTGCTGGATAATGAAAAATTTTGATCCTTACAAAGACATGAGTACAATAGTATGTAGGCTTGAAGTGGGGTGGGGGGGCAGTCCAGTCAATATTTGGGATTGTCGAAAAAGGGGGGGGGCGGTCAATCTCTAGCTTATCAGTCAAGTAGGGCATTCAGATTTCAAGATCACTGGGAGATAGGGCAGTAGGGCGGCAGTTGAGGGTGACCTACATATAGTCAGTGCCCCCCCTCCCCGTGGAGGTACAACTACAGCTACCCACCACAGTTATGTACTGACAGGTGACAACACCCCTACCCTACACACACCTTCCCTCCTGTAGGTGCAAAAAACTGAGGGTGCGCACAGGTCCTCCAGGTAGCAAGCCATATTCTTAATATCTCATGACATTTCTACTGCATTACGTCCTTCAATGCCACTATAGTGTTTGAATTTAATATCTTGTAACGATGCAAATGACACACGCCTTGAGCTAGCTATGAATAACCAGCGCGCATTGATACATTATCATATCAACCCCACAGATGCGGCATTGCGCACAACTGTAGCACTGCTGAATTGGTTGCTGTGATCTCATTCAAACATAATAAAACACAATGACATAGATAATTTAAAACACTATGCTGTCCTCAAAGAGCTCAGGTCCCCTGACAGCTCTTTATGTAGTGTGCCTATACACACAGTGAGTAGTGTGAATCAGGGAAATAGCCAGGTGTCAGGGAAATAACACGTATAATTGTAAGGTGTCAGGGAAATAGCACGTGTTATAGTAAGGTGTCACCCACCCTATCATCTGTGTTTACTGCTCTACCAATCATACCATTCAAGTGTGATTTGGGTTAAAGGTAGCTTCCTTTTATTACTTGAAGGTGATTTTTTAAAGCAGTCATATACTAACACGAGGCAGCATAGTCTTTGTCAATGATTCCTGTCTAAAATCACTATGACTTAATTCCACTGTAGCGATGTTGTAGATTAGACAAATATTATGAAATAGAATGTCAGAGTAAGAACGTCTACCTTTATTCGACCGTTACTAACTTTAAAAATCACAATACCGCCTAGAAAAGATACTTGGTATAGACATACCACCCAGAGTCTACACGGTATGTGCCATTTTGCAGTTGATAGCGTCAAGGCGATAGTCCAGACATTGATACGATTTTCTGATACATTCTACCGTATCTTATGCCATTGCACACAAACCCTCCCCAGTGAAGTTTGGACATCACTGTTCCCCTATACAACCAGGAGGATGTTGCTCCTATAGTAAAAGGAAGAGCTGGCTGAAATGCCCTTTTTTTCCAGTCCTTTCTTTTCATGTAGCTATAACTTGTCCCTTTTGTTGCTCACAAGTGGTCATTCAAGTATGGTGCTAAAAAAGGGGGATTTGAGTAGGTACCTAGTTGGGAGAATTCAGTCAGTATAATAAACTATAGAGCGTGTGACATGAGTATAGGTACCTGGTAGTGCAGCTCTCTCTATTTAAAACAAGGCAGGTGACTTTTCAGACTAATGTGGTGAGTGCAAGTACTTAGGTGAAGCAGTGGACGACTTGTTTAGAAAAGAGGGCACATACTCACAGCTCTTTTTACAATAGGAGCAACACCCTCCAGGATGACATGCCCTAATTCACTTTGCTTCCACGGAAAGGCTTCCCCAATTTTCCCAGCTTGGTACTCTTTATGATAATTTGAGTAGCCTTTGAACCATAACACCATAAACCATCAAGTTCTAAAGTATGCCGGCATAAACCAGTTCTTGACCCGCTACTCTGCACTAAGTCTCTACCTGGCCATAGGCTGTATTGTGAGCAGCGAATTTAGACGACAACACTTGCTATCTTTTAACCTAATCTTTCAAGGCCAACTTAATGCAGCATAGTTCGTGTTCCGTGGGTGTCGTGATGCACCAATGCAGAGCTGGGTAGCACCACATTACTGGACCATTCATATCCTTCTGGGGTCCTGGAGGGTCGATTAATGCATGAATGAAACAATGGCGAGTAGAGGGCGTGTCAGGGTTGTATTGATGCATCATGACGACTAATGGTCAGATGTTTTAGCGTACCATGCGTCATGACGACTAATGGGCATGATGTTTTAGCGTACCATGCGGCACTTACGGGGTTAAGGGGAGTGAGTAGAGTGCGATAAGACAGGGTTCAGATATCAGCCAGCCTGTTCTCCCCTACCACCCCGACTCAATACACACCAATATGGGGGTGTCGGGTTTAGGCCTAATGTCAGTTAATTCTATAAGCAGCCTATGTGGCCGTACACCCGTCTGATCCCTGTCAGATCAGATGGGGTCTGTACAGGGCTGCTTTGTACCCTAAGTGAGAGCCTCCATATCCGGGATCCACACACGGCTAACTCGTTGAGGAACGAATGTTGCAACTTATGTTGGTCAAAATGTGCTCAGGAAGTCATTTCTCAAACCCAAAGATTATGGCCCTCCTGGATCGTACCGACCTTGCCTGTTACGTAGGGCTATTCTTGTATAAACAGGGTCAATCAATAAGGATATAGAGGGAAAAGGCATGCATTTGGATCGGCAATCGTAGCTAATACATGGTCACTGACTTCACTTGCCTACGAATGGACTGGATCGTAGGGGGTATGCAATACGTAGTGGGGAGACTCAGATCGTAGTGTTTGAGAAACACCTATAGCAGGTGTATCAAGAGTTGGTCATTAAACAGGCCCTCCTGTCGGAATGATACATCCGCGACGGCTTCATCCATGTATCATGACCACAAGAGGACATGGCGCTGTCCTGGATGAGCTAAGGATCCATAGTGAGGTGGTTGGTGGATGGGAGGGGGTGTAGCCTGAGGACAGCCTCCTGGCGGCCTTTGTACCCACCCCAGGGCACCCAGGGACAGGACACAAGGACCTAAATAAAATACAGCTACATACTTACTACAGTGCAAGGAGCATTCGGGCTCCAGCACCTATTGTAATAATATATGTATACCGAAAAAAGAAGTTTGTGTGGGGTAGAACTTGGATATCACCCCCGCTGTGGTAGATATGTTCCACGGTGGCCTATGTCAACCCAAGTCTTCACTGTACAAAGTTCCTCTGTTGCTGTTACCTTAGATTTTTCACGGAATAAAGTAGAATCAACAGCTATAAAAGTGTAACCTTGTTTTTCCCAGCTCAACACTCTGCCACGTTGGTTTAGAGTGTATCTGTAAGGCCAACACGTGGTATTGTGGCTGTACACATATATATGTACAATATATAGTGTATAGATAATAGGTAAAAATAACTACATGATATAGATGTGCCCTATTATGTGACCAAATATGAATTTAGAAACAAACTTACAGAGGTATGATATGATATTCCATGTGTAATAGCTTGTACATCATATTTGATCTTATTCCGAAGATGACCAAAGCTGTATGAATTGAAGAATAGTATTATGTGCATGTATGATGTCAGGCACACTACACAGTCTGGTCAAGGACAGTTGCTCATCCTGACCACGAAGATATTATCGTTCTACAGGCAGGAACTGAGACAGAAGCAATACAAGTGGGCGTAGTTAGCATGAGAACACTCTTTATGTCATGGCTGATACAACCGTCACTATAGATTAGTATTAGAACCGCCGTATTCAATGAGGGGCATTGAATACAATGTGTCTGTATTCAATGGGTGTCTGCCATCTTGGATTTTGAACAGATCTGAGCTGTTTTTCTTTATTTAAAGGCAAAATAACCCCCTAGGCCATGACATAAATGCAAATGTCCATGACCAGGGAATAAGTTTACATCGTATTCACCTCGGTGAGGCCTGTCCGCATTCAACTCCGCCTATAAGCCGTCGTTGAATACGGACAGCCTCATCTTGGTGAATACGATGTAAATTTATTCCCTGGTCATGGACATTTGCTTATATACTTATGTTCATTAGTAAAACAAATGACATCAGAGACACATTACGTCATGGCTGCCATGATGCGTTACCCCATGCACTATTTTAAAGTTTAAGGCAAAATTTCTGATAATCTATGGACATATATTATGTGATAATTTACAAACAGGTAGAGAAAGATTAGATTAAGAGCCTCATAGCACTTATTTATCCCCAACTCTTCTCTAAATGCCCATACCCAGATGTAAACAATGCTTTTCTATCGGCGAGGACGTCATCAGAGCAGCCACTGACAGTGTTAGAAAATATTTTTCTTTCCTTGAAAATGATACTAATGCAATGAAAAGATTCATTACATTTGTCCGTAGGTCTAATGCCATGATGAAATATATACATACTGAAAGCTTTTGATGAGTTTTCAGGCGAAAATGTAAAGAACTATATTGTGCTGCGGGATACAGCCTAACAACTGTCTTGTCACTGGCATATGGATCTGCGTACAGATTTACACTGTGGCCGACACTAAGACAGTGACACACTCCAGTAAGAGGGTGGCGCTGTAAATAGTACGCATATTCTCAACATTACTATGATTTCAGTGGTAACATTGCGCAATGAACAGTAGGTATGACTTGTAATGACCGTGGGATGAGACTTAGGATCATGATACATTGATATCTACCTGATCCATGATTCGGTCACCCACAGCACCTGTAGGTGCAGAATCCCAATGCCAGGTTCCTCCCCTGATCTCCATACCATGGTGCCCATACCATTAGGTGTTGTTACTTACCTCCTCGAGTACCCTGACCTCCTGCACCTGAGACCAGGTTATGCACTACTGGCTAAATACTTTACCCCTCAAGGGCAGAATGTTTCACGTTATCTCTTCTTCTTCTTCTTCTTCTTCTTCTTCTTCTTCTTCTTCTTCTTCTTCTTCTTCTTCTTCTTCTTCTTCTTCTTCTTCTTCTTCTTCTTCTTCTTCTTCTTCTTCTTCTTCTTCTTCTTCTTCTTCTTCTTCTTCTTCTTCTTCTTCTTCTTCTTCTTCTTCTTCTTCTTCTTCTTCTTCTTCTTCTTCTTCTTCTTCTTCTTCTTCTTCTTCTTCTTCTTCTTCTTCTTCTTCTTCTTCTTCTTCTTCTTCTTCTTCTTCTTCTTCTTCTTCTTCTTCTTCTTCTTCTTCTTCTTCTTCTTCTTCTTCTTCTTCTTCTTCTTCTTCTTCTTCTTCTTCTTCTTCTTCTTCTTCTTCTTCTTCTTATACTGCATGGATAATACTAATTACAGATGTTGGAAGGATGCACTGATGTAGTTGGAGTGCGGTACTGACCAGTGCTACATTGATACATCAGCACTATGACTTATTACGGATCCTTATTACGGGATGGTGCTGTGCTTACAGAGCCAGCCACCCAGCTGCCTAGCAGACACACACACGCAGACAGATGGGATCCTCCTCAACCAGCCACTATTAAGTTAGGCTTCATTAACTGCTGGTTGGCATTCTGAGGCTACCACTTAGGGACCGGTCAGTTTGTAGCCACAGGGTTGGGGTGATTGATATGGGAGGGTTGGGTGTGGTGGGGGGCCATCCTGATGGTGGGGTGGGGGAAAGATGGGTCAACCTTTAGGCAAAAAGATTAACTCTGATCAAGACGGGAAGGGGCCGAATGTGAAAGAACTGCAGACCCCATAGACCGTGCCGTGTGAGGGGGAGGGAATGCAGGACAATTCCAGCCCCCTCACAGCCGTTGTTAACAGATGACCACTCCCTTGGCCTAGGGACAGAGAGGAGGGAGGCCTCGGTGGTAGGAGTGTCTATAATGGTGATGGGAGTGGTGTTAGCTGATGGACACTCAGGTGGATGGGTACAGGAGGTATGTGTGTGTGTAGGGGGGGGGGGCTAGCACTCACCCTTATAGCCACTAACCAGCGTTCTGCCAATTTCCTGTGAGTGACTGGAGCAGAAAACGAGGCTACTTTGTTTTCTATATGGCTGTTCTACTTGCTGCAGTAGTAATGGTGTTGTTAAACTCGGTCCTATCTACTCGTTGTTATGTACCACAATAGCCAAACTCAACTTGGATACGCTCCAGTTTGGCTATTTGCGTATGTATTTGTAGACATGTTTTTTTTTGTTCTTCGTATACGTTCTACGATTTGACCTTCAAAAATTATCAGTGGTGTCTGAAGTAAACTTCATCTGGGGGGGGGGGATCTCTAAAGTTAATGATTTCGGGGTTTGCGCGATGAGAGCCGTACTGGGTATTTAATGGTGGGTTTGGGGGCATCTCCCAGTTGAGACATTATTTGCTGTCCTTTAAAGTACATTTGTGGGTAAATGGTTGAGTTCATTACTAAAGTGTTGGGGGGGGGGGGTGGTAAAACATATTCTGCCTCCTCCCCCCATGTCAGGGATGATTGGGAGGGGAGTGGCAGGAACTTCTGCTAATATATACACTTTTTGGTATTGTTGTGCCCTTACGCAGTGTTTTCTTACTCTTATCTAGTCATCTCTATATGTGTAACCCTGATTATTGCCTTATCTAAGCTTTTGGTGCAGGAGAAATACAAAAAGATAACAATGGCTAAACCTGCAAACTACCGCGGTGTCCAGAGTTTGTTGTGAGACGAATGCATACAGTTAGAGTTGGGAGAAAAATTCTCCACAAGGATGTGAATCTTATTCTCCATGTTTCCGCAGTGTGCCCTAATCAAAGTATCAATGGAACCAATTAAATTTACCCAACATATATTGAAAAAGTTTTACCAATACGATATGACCACATGGAATAACACTAGGATTCTTATCTGAACTGAAGAGGCTCTCCCTTTGAAGATATCGCCCAGGGCTCAGCTTTTGAAGAAGAATCTATGAGTTTGAAGGTATTCTTGTTAACCTCCATCACTTTGCTACTTGTGAAAAGGGGCGGCGCAGTGCGAGTCATGCCGCGTGCTGTACGTGTGTGAGTAGTATAACGAAATGGTGCGAATGGCGCAGTATACCCGATATAACACAGTACATGTACTACATTGTATACAGAAATTATGCCTTCAAATACCTGATAGTCCTTTATAGACTACACGCAAAAAAAAAAATCTTGTTATGCTAAGACAACGTGTTGCAACCTTCTGCTAGCCATTTCTCAAACACTAAGATCCTACCCCTCTCCCTCTGATTTCAACCACCCCTACGATCCAGTCCAATCGTAGTGATTGACCCTGGGTAATTATGTATTACCTACGATTGCCTATTCAGGTGCATGCTTTTCCCCTCTATATCTGCACCACTCATAGTGATTGACCCAGTGTAACCTAGAATTCCCTTTCGATCCAGGCCAGGTAGGTACGATTTGAGAGGGGCTGAAACGTAGCGTCTGACAAATGACTTCCAGGTCTATACAACTGCAGGAAGTCATTTCTCAAACGCTAAGTTTTGGGTGCCCCCAGATCATACCAACCTGATCTGGATTGGAAGGGCATTCAATGGTTGACATGATCAATCACTACGATTGGTGCAGATATAGAGGGGAAAGGCATGCACCTGCATAGGCAATCGTAGGTAATACATGATCACCAAGGGTCAATCACTACGATTGGACTGGATTGTAGGGGTGGTTGGAATCGGACGGAGAGGGGTAGGATCATAGTGTTTGAGAAATGGCTAACTGACAACAGGTCTATGATGGCGCTCGGCACATGGGATTTCTTTCCACCCGGAGGGCTGCAATCATCGACTCTTAAGAAATCAACTCGTGTTTTGCTTTATGGTGTTGCTTAACCTAAAGAGATGTTAGGTTTCCCAAAAATCAAATAGTAAAAAGGATTCTGTCGATTCTAAAAAAAAAGAGAGAAAGAATTGTGCCTTTCTTAATCATATAAAGTGGTCACTTATGTTTTTAAAACATCCCACCCGGCACCCCATCCCCACTCCCTGCCACCCTACCACCACCCAAGGGAGGATCAAAGTATGGTGAGGGGACCATGGGATTAAAACTCTTATGCCATGGCTACTATCGAAGATACTATAGATTAGTACTACTTACGCCGTATTCAATGGGGGGGGGCTGGAATACGATCCTCGCATATTCGGCGGCGCCATTTTGAAATTTATACAGAGCTAATTTGTTTCGTATTATTCCTAAATTATTCACTGATCGTTGACATTTGCTTATTTCTCTTTTGTAACATAACCTCAACCTTACTTCTCAAACTCCAGTTACTTTGTCTGCCTCAATGTATGACAGGATTCTATCAGTTTTAAGTGCTACATACCACCCTATTATTCTCTTTGGCAGGAATGACTAGTAGTTGCATGAACATACCGTGCAGAACCGACTGGGCTGAGAACCACAATGTCGGAGACTAGAGTCACAAGTACTTTATTAGGGAAGTATGAGGATAGAAATATGGATAGAAACATCCTGCTGTGCTAACTATTCCCGTCACCCAGGAAGTCATTTCTCAGACGCTAAGTTTTGGGCACTCTCAAATTGTACCAAGCTGACCTGGATCGGAAGGGTATTCTTGGGCACAAAGGGTCAATCACTATGAGTGGGGCAGATATAGAGGGGAAAGCAATGCACCTGAATAGGCAATCATAGGTAATACATGATCACCAAGGGTCAATCACTACGATTTGACTGGATTGTAGGGGTGGTTGAAATCGGAGGGAGAGGGGTAGGATTGTAGCGTTTGAGAAATGGCTTGCAGGGCCCCTGCCATTGGGTTGGAGGAAAGGGGACGTGCTGATCAGCAATTAAACCAAGTGCCACTCTGTCATTGATTGCCTATTTGACGATCAACGGGCGATGATTGTGTGCTGTGATGAGGTCCCCTCATGCAGCATGTCGATATCAGACTAATGTCTTCACGTGGTACCACGCCTCACGGTATGAACACCAACATGCTACAAGTGGTCACTAGCATTGAACTCAATAAGGCTAGCGTGACGCCTTCATCTTTGATGTCCCACATCTAATTGTCGCCCTTGCTTCGATGCAATACATCAGCAATTAATTAGCCGATTCTCCATCGGTGCTGTATACTCGCCCCTTTGTGCAACAATCTCATGCTGTAGCAAGTGTAGGGCTGTGAATGCACACCTGTTCTTATAAACAAGCACCACGACAACGAACAACTATTTTACACGTCCTCTCCCTAAAGGGTTATCATCCTGAGCCATGTTCACAGAATGAAGATCAATACTGCCTCTTTCACCACTAATTAGAGACTAAATGCTTGGGTCATATAATGGGTCAGAACATGCTCAGTGGGCGCCTTGGATATATGTTGCTGCAACAGAAATAACCCAATATCAGAGCACTTCCATGGATGCCGGTTCATTAACCCGAAAGGAGTTATAAGAGCTGGGTAAAAACTAGGTCATTTTCAGTAGGTACTTCTGGTTGAAAAAAAGATGAGAAAAAACAATTTCTTTCTAGCAAAATATGGGTCATATCAAACATTTTTTTTCTAATCTTGCTAATAGAACAATAGGTGAATATGTTAGGCTTACCTTGATAAAGAGATTGTATTCTCATCTGCAGCAGATTAGCTAGAATCTTTATCATAACAGGTAAGTGTAGGGGTGCATAATCCTCCACCGCCGTTAAGATGCTTGTGATTCCAATGGTTAAGGCCCCATAGGATGTGTGAATAATCAACTTTCCCACGTTTTTGGACTGAGGTGGTGTGGATCATTGCATTCTGGGTAAAAAAATTGATCTAACATTGATGAATTTGCCATCATTCGTCTCGTGCGCGCATGTGAGATGGCAGATATCGATAATACAGAAATATGATAAAGAATGGCCAAAGGATATGATTTGAATCGATGTTTTATTAAAAGTATAAAAAATTACGTCTTCGCCCTGTCGTTAATTCACAGCCCGTGCTGGTGCAAATTGACCCAAATCCCCATGGAAATTGGGTAGGGCATGCGCAGATAGAACCAAAATCCAAAATGGCGGACAGCAAGACGATCGACTTGTGGGGCTATAACTGCTGGATTATAACAAAATGGAGGAGAATTACACTGTCTCATGCCTATTTCTGGTTAATATGGATCCTTATTCAAGACCTGCTGCTGTTTTCTAATGCTTAACTCGCCAAGAGAGGAGTTAATCGCAATGAAACATGCGAGTGATAATGGATGCATTCTCCATAGGCTTAACCATTGACAGTGATAATGCTCGAAGAAAACATGAGGTTTGTATCAGGAGGGGCCTAAAAGAAGAGATTAAGTGCCCTTTCGGGTTACTTGCATTGCAAAATGCAGTCCTATATTTTAGAGGAAGGGAAGCTTATAGCTTTTGATGAATCGCAATACCTCAAGCCACACTTTACATGATTCACACCCGTCTAATATGCATATTAACAAGGTTTACATGTGTGCAAATTACTACCACATGTTTACAAACTGTACTGTAGGTGTGTAGAAAGTGAAATAGGAGTTGTATCTGTACAGGAAGTCATTTCTCAGACACTAAGTTTTAGGTGCTGCCAAATCGTAAAGACCTGGGCTGAATTGGAAGGGAATTCTTGGGTACAGAGGGTCAATCACTACGACTGGTGCAGATATAGAGGGAGAGGGCATGCACCTGTATAGGCGATCGTAGGTAATAAAGGGCCACCCACTCCCCCTTACTACGATCTGACTGAATGGTAGGGGGTTGGCAATACGTAGTGGGGAGGATCAGTTCTATAACGGACTTAGCAGGTTCAATTATTAGCTAATGAGAGACCCCCAATCTATTCACTGCGGTCTTTCGGGGGCCAACTGGTACCCATCTGATAGGTCTTATCAGTAGAACGTGCTGGTAACAAGCTCCAGCAATGGCCGCGTCCATGGGACAACCTGCTACCTCGCAATATGTTTGAGAAATACCTAGCTGGTGTATCTGTAAAGGTGCGGGGGTTGTGCAATGTAACTTACTCACCTCCCACACCCTAGGTGTGATGAAGGTGTGAAATGTGTCATATGTGACGCAATCTGCAAAAAGGGGTCTTAATGCAGGGTGCAATAAGGCCCCTTTTCCCAGTACATGTCACATATATCTACCCACCCTGAACACTGTAGGTGTATTCATTGATGTGTGCAATGTATGTACTCAGCTCGCATAAAATAGATGCGTGAAATGTGTCTCATGTGTAGATCTGCACACTTAACACACTGTGGCCTAGTGTAGAAAGTGTGAAATATGAATGTATCTACACACCTTACACACCTTACAGGTGTGTTCAAGGTGTGAAGTGTGTGTAATATATGAACACTCCTTATACGCTGTTGGCACCAGTCTCGGTCATCCCGTTCCCACCAGGGGCGTCTTGTCTCGTGCCAAATGGCGATGGGGTGCGGCGCCCACCAGACGCTGAGGGCGGGCAGTGAGTAGGCGCCTGACGCCAACTGCAGGCCTGGGCAGATAGGTGGGAGCAGGCAGGCTATAAGAACTGTAGTCCTCCTTGGTGAGAGGGGGCAGGGGGCCGGAAGCTGCACCAGGGGCAGCTACAGGTAATCCGTCCACCTGCCGAGAGGTGGGACGTAGCCCAAAGAGCTACAGGCACCTGGACAGTTCCTCTACATTAATAACACTACCTAGACACCACCACCTGTAGCACATGGACAGGTCCCCTGTCTACCCCACTGCCTGTAGCATGTGGACATGTGGACAGACTCCCGGTCTCCCCACCACCTGTAGCACATGGACAGTTCCTAGCTGTCTCCCACACTGACTGTAGCACTTGGACAGGCCCCCTGTCTCCCTCACCACCTGTAACACATGGACAGGTCCCCTGTTTCCCCCACCACCTGTTGCACATGGACAGGCTCCCTGTCTCCCTCATCTGTAGCACATGCACAGGTCCCCTGTCTACCTCACCACCTGTACCACGGGGACAGGTCCCCTGTCTCCCCCACTGACTGTAGCACATGGACAGGCCCCCTGTCTCCCTCATCACCTGTAACACATGGACAGGTCCCCTGTCTACCCCACCACTTGTGGCACATGGACAGGTCCCCTGTCTTCCCCACCGCCTGTAGCACATGGACAGGTCGCCTGTCTACCCCACCACCTGTAGCACATGGACAGGGCCTCCCTAGCCCATTTAAAAGGGTCTATTTCTCCTCTTTCCTACCACCTCAGGATGTGTGTGGTGCACATATGTGCAGGCACTGACACATTCTTCTGTGAAATTGTGTAATGTAGTTCTCGCCATGAATATGACATTAGCTGTCAAAATGGCGTTAAACCTCTATTACTCACTCACTCACTAACACATGGACAGGTCCCCTGTCTCCCTCACCACCTGTAACACATGGACAGGTCCCCTGTCTACCCCACCGCCTGTAGCACATGGACAGGTCCCCTGTTTCCCCCTCTGCCTGTAGCACATGGACAGGACCCCTGTCTCCCCCTTCACCTTTAGCACATTGACATGTCCCCTGTCTACCCCACCAACTGTAACACATGGACAGGTCCCCTGTCTACCCCATCACCTGTAGCACATGGACAGGTCCCCTGTTTACCCCATCACCTGTAACACATGGATAGGTCCCCTGTCTACCCCACCACCTGTAACACATGGATAGGTCCCCTGTCTACCCCACCACTTGTATCACATGGACAGGTCCACTGTCTACCCCACCACCTGTAACATATTGATAGGTCCCCTGTCCACCCCACCACCTATAGCCCATGGACAGTTCCCCTGTTTACCCACCACTTGTGGCACATGGACAGGTCCCCTGTCTACCCTACCACCTGTAACATATTGACAGTCTCTGTGTTTCCCCCTATCTGTCCCCTGTCTCCCCCACTGCCTGTAGCACATGGACAGGCCCCCTGTCTACCCCACCACCTGTAACACATAGACAGTTCCCCTGTTTACCAACCACTTGTGGCACATGGACAGGTCCCCTGTCTCCCCCTCTGCCGGTAGCACATGGACAGGTCCCCTGTCTCCCCCACTGCCTGTAGCACATGGACAGGCCCCCTGTCTACCCCACCACCTGTAACACATAGACAGTTCCCCTGTTTACCCACCACTTGTGGCATATGGACAGGTCCCCTGTCTCCCCCTCTGCCTGTAGCACATGGAAAGGACCCCTGTCTCCCCCATCACCTTTAGCACATTGACAGGTCCCCTGTCTACCCCACCGCCTGTAGCACATGGTAAGGTCCCCTGTCTACACCACCACCTGTAACATATGAACAGGTCACCTGTCTCCCCCACCACCTGTAGCATGTGGACAGGTGGCCTGTCTCCCCGACTGCCTGTAGCACACTGACAGGTCCCCTGTCTCCCCCACTGCCTGTAGCACATGGACAGGTCCCTTCTCTACCTCACCACCTGTAGCACATGGATAGGTCCCCTGTCTACCCCACCACCTGTAGCACATGGGCAAGTCCCCTGTCTACCCACTGACTGTAGCACATGGACAGGCCCTCTGTCTCTCTCACCACCTGTAGCACATGGAGAGGCCCCCTGTCTACCCCATCGCCTGTAGCACATGGACAGGTCCCCTGTCTACCCCACCACCTGTAGCACATGGACAGGTCCCCTGTCTACCCCACCGCCTGTAGCACATGGACAGGTCCCCTGTCTACCCCACCACCTGTAGCACATGGACAGGCCCCCTGTCTCTCTCACCACCTGTAGCACATGGAGAGGCCCCCTTTCTACCCCACCGCCTGTAGCACATGGACAGGTCCCCTGTCTACCCCACCACCTGTAGCACATGGATAGGTCCCCTGTCTACCCCACCACTTGTGGCACATGGACAGGTCCCCTGTCTACCTCACCACCTGCAACATATGGCCAGGTCCCCTGTCTACCCCACTGCCTGTAGCACATGGACAGGTCTCCTGTCTACCCCACCACTTGTGGCACATGGACAGGTCCCCTGTCTACCCCACCACCTGCAACATATGGCCAGGTCCCCTGTCTAACTCACCACCTGTAACGTTTGGACAGGTCCCCTGTCTCCCCCACTGCCTGTAGCACATGGACAGGTCCCCTGTCTCCCCCACTGCCTGTAGCACCTGGAACTGTGCTCTTTATTTCAGAGAAGTAAATTACTGGTTACGAAAAGAAAAGGAGGATCCATCACGGATAACTTCTACTGGCAGCAAAAGATTGTCATCATCAGCAGTTACCCCTTTCTCACTTACTTTTCTTACATACTCTCTGATGTCGTTGTCACAACTTTCATTCTGCCATGCTTTTACACTATACATTCTTCTGCACACCTGAGTGTTGTTTTTGTTGATATGTGTACATTGCTCATCCATCTTGATTTGTTGCCCACCATGTGCTGAAGAATATGTCTGGCAGGCCTTCTATTAACCCTTTAAGGGAACACAATGCTTCAATATGCCCCACCTCTTACTTAGTCATGTTACATATTCAGCCTGGTGTTGCAAGTAACATTCTAATGCCTACTCTACAGTGTAGCACCAACTAGTGATTCAGTAATTTAGAGACAAAACAGTTGAAATGCCATGTAAAACCACTTAAGGACGACATGTTGCCTCAGGACTTCAAGTTCCTTTGTCAACATGATGCACCTGTAATGGTTCTTATTCGTATGAATATATGGGTGGCTCTTTGGCTCGCTTAGTAGCTATAGAAACCAACACGACACAAACAGTTTGGGTTGGGCAAAGCTCTAAACTTCCATCTCTCGGATGGCCTTTATTATATAGGTTACAAGGAAGGCAAGTAGCGTGTCTTGACTGGACCTTGTCCAGTCACCTTCTGCAGATCGTCCGGCCCCTTGGTAGGAGCTAGACGTGAAGCATGGTGCTGCCCCCTCTTGTACCAAACGGGTATTGCAAGGCGACGCCTGGTTGGCATAGAAGCGACTAGCAACACACGAACACGTCTCTCGGATGATCTGCACTAGTATGATGATGCCGGCCACTACACACCAATGCAAACGTTTTTAGACGTTTTTTAAACTATTTTTCAACCAAATAACCAATAGGGAAACCAATACAAACTTTTTTTAATGTAAAAAGACCCACGTTTTTATGCCAAGTGGGATGTCTCACTTCTCGAGCATGACATACATTAGGTTCATGAGTGGGAGTCTGTGTTTGGGTTATTGCATGTGCAGTCTGGCTGCTGGATACGCAGCCAGACTGGGCGTGCAATAACCAAAACACAAGACTCCCACGAGTGCTCCTTTGCATGTTTCCAAGAGGATACATCATTGAAAACATCATTGGGACATGATAACATCATTGGTATTAAGAGAGTAATGAATGGGCTAACGGGCACCGAATTCAGTGTATCGCAGGTTACGATATCCTACGATACACTGAATGAATTGCCCTTTAGTCCATTCCTTACTGTCTTTATTACACGATTAATCAATAAAAAAATCAATAAATAATCAATAGAATATCAATAAAAACAAGTTGAAAACAAAAATCCTTCCCCGGGACTCGAAGCCTGCATAGTGTGTGTACACGATCGGTACACACAGCTCGGCGCCCGTCTCGGCTTGGGTTGCTTGAATGCGTCCCGCGGTTATGACAGCGGACAGCCCGCAGTCGTCGCCTCCCTGGGCTTTGTATCATATCAAGACCTGGTTCTAGCCAATTCTAACCAATAGACCATCTGTACACACACCTCGCCGCCCGGCAGCCGTTGGTTTAGTTTGGACGCAAAAAAAAGATACGCCGGGACCGGGACTCGTCCCGCCTACGTCTAGAAGCTGAGCGCAATGCGCTCACCACTAGACCACCGGGCCGCACACCTTGGCGCCCATCTCGGCTTGGTTATATCAGCGGACAGTTTCTGGTGGCATTGTTACCAATAGACCGGCCCGGACCGGGACTCATCCCGCCTCCCTCTACAATCTAACCAAGCAAACACACCGTTTCTTGTCAGTCCCTGTTGCACACTGCATAGGGAGTTGGATTTGGGATCTGAGACTGGCCTTGAAAATTCGTGGGTTTTAACATGTAACATATGACATGTTAGGACATGTGACATGTGACATGGACAAGGAGTGCTGCAATATCGACAGGTATCAGAATGGGAATATCCAGAAAAAGCACCCAAAATCACAGAGGTCGTGTAATAATCGTGCGTAAGGCTTGTTTACATTGTCATTTTGAAGTTATGACGTCATCAAAAGGTCCTGTGACCAGGCAGTGTGATACGCACTCTACGTATCACACACCTCCCGTGTGATACGGCGTTGTAATGTAAAGTCTATGACTTCTAGGTATTTTAACAGATTTACCATGAAATAAAACATAGCCCACAAAGATTCGGCATTTTGTAGGTATACAGCACGGGCGAGGTAGTTGCAGGGGCAGTCTTATGCAGCATGAGGGCAAATGGGCATAGGGCGTTAAATCACGACAATGGTGCTTTAAATACAGGGCTGATGACAATGATCATAGAATAACGATCATGCATACATGCATAACAGTGGTGATAATGTGGATTGAACATGATACAGAAGGTGTGAAATTGATGTTTTTAAGTGTGCATGCAGTGAAATAATTATAGATACATTTACAATAGCCAGTGGAGCTTGCAGAGGGCGTGCTGTCGGTTTCTAAGGAGGAGCTGGGTGTGTTTACCTGCCTCCTGTCTCCGTCCTGTTGTATTTACGTAGAAGCTAGGTCTAAGTACTGTGTGTGTGGGCTGTGTATACACACTTAGCCCCAGGCTACCATACACCCACTTCAGGGAAAGTGTCTTTCAGGAGAAGCACAAGTCTATTAAAAACCCAAGCAGTTTAATAGTGACGTATATCAATTCATCACAGTAAGTGCCTTGGTGCCAGCTAAATTCTGAGAAATGTTTCTAATTACTGCAAAATGTGCCCAGGGCGATGTGTCAGCACAGGATAATGAAGTGACAAGTTTGAATACTTGGAAACACGTCTAAAGTATCTATCTTTACACATGAGAAAATGTTCTTTTGGTGCGTTCGACATGTATATATATTCGACCTTCACCATAGTAGATGCACGAGAATTGATTTGGAAAAGTGGGCGTACCAGGATATAATTAAGTTGCACATACAGATTGCAAAACAATATTACACACATGAATTCAAAGACCCCGGGGTTGGTGTTTTATCCTCAGTTACGGGACTTCATCGGCTATTATTGGAATCCAAAGATACATGGCTGTGAGGTTTCGATTCCCTAGGAGGACCATACATGCTTTCTCTAGTTTGATAACCGCCCTCTCTCCAGCGGAGGGAATAAGATTTTCAAAAGCTATGATTACAACATGGCGACAAAAGGAAAATTAATTGTTATCAACCTGAACTGGTATGCCCAACCAATGATTCCTCCCAAAATAGACTTTTTTTTTGTACTTTACAAGTTCTAGGGTAAGTTATCCTCAGAACATTTCGTTGCTCGTACATATGTTGGAGAGGATTCCGGAGAGAGTATTCTTGGGAGCAGAACTCTGGTTGCTAAGGACCAGGCAAAGGGTCAAAAAACATAAGCAATGTACTAAAAAAGTAACCTTTTTGCTGATTTCTCTTCTAATATTGGGATTGGAGAATAATGCATCAAGTATGTGATGAAAATTTTGAATACCTTTCAGAATTTGTAATGCATTTTCCGAGGGTAGTCTAGATCTTTTCTGATAAAGGTTTTAACACCTTTTTTCTAGTACATTTCCTATTTAAAATAACCCTTCATGACGATTTTTTTTATCAGTGGGGAGATAAGGCTGATAAGGGCCGCACTGGTTGCTATGACGTCACTGCTGGGCCCAAAAATCTTATTGAAGAACCTGAAACATCGACCAGTGGGCACAAGTGTGTCAGTGTGTTAAAAGTTGTTGAGTGTTTGCCCACTCTGCCCTTTGTAGTGGCTTCATTACCCAGGAGACCAGCAACCTTTTAGGGTTGTGTTGTGATAAGTGCAGCTAAATATGGCTAAATATCTAACCCTCTCAGGGTCCAAGTGTGTCAGTATACCTGTGTACCTTCTTCTTACATACATGCAGCTCTGAGAGGAACTGAACATTGCTGTATCCATGCACCATAGTACGTTTACACATTACCCAAGTACTGTTACCATTGTGATGCACCAATGAAGTGAGAGTTGGCTTCTTGCATGTTGATCTTCGTTGGCCTATTCTTAGGAGCAGCAGTGACGTCAAAGCAACCAGTGCGGCCCTTATCAGGCTTATCTCCCTAATGATAAGAATCCTCATGAAGGGTAATTCTATATAGGAAATGTACTACAAAAGATCTAAACTTTCCACAGCAAAATGCATTACAAAATCTGAAAGATATTAAAAATCTGCATCACTTTGATGCACTATTTTGTAATCCAAATACGCGCTTCCCTAGCCCACTTAAAAGGGTTATTTCTCCTCTTTCCTATCCCCTCCGATGTGTGTGGTGCACATATGCGTGGGCACTGACACATTCCTCTGTGAAATTGTGTAATGTAGTTCTCGCAATAAATATGACCTTAGCTGTCGAAATGGTGTTAAACAACTATTACTCACTCACTCACTCTAATCCCAATATTGGAAAAGAAAACAGTAAAAAGGTTACTTTTTCTAGTACATTGCCAATGTAATTTGACCCTTTGTCAGGTACCTAGCAACCAAGGTTCTGCACCCGAGAATAGGTAATCGTGCTGTCACTAAAGGTTCAACTCCATGCATGCTGCCTGTATTCACTCTCCACCTGGTGTGTGGTAGAGCTCTCAGCACATATCCTCCATAAGCTGACACACTCACACACAGTAGGTTCCCTTTATGCCATTCATCGTTCGCTCACTCCTCCCTCCTCCCTCACAGTTCGTAATTCACGTCAAAATACACAAAAGGAGTATGGATCTCTGTGCCAATTGAAGGGACACAGTCAATATTAGCCATTCAAGGGCTGCTTGTGTTTTGGTACGGCCTGCCTACTACTAAAGTGGTCCAAAGGTTTGAGGTAGATAGGTCGGATTTTTATTTTTTCTTACTGAACCATACTTTGGTCTATATTGAATTGTTATCATTGATAATTGAGTCATAGATAATCGATTTATCTATCATACAGCCTAAACTTGAAATTCTTGCTCACAAACATATTCTCAAAACCTTCGAAATATGACATTAGTGTGGAAAGATTATATAAAATATGTGTCATTATGAACATTTTATTCAAAACATCTGAGGTCGGCCCCTTTTTTTCTTTTCTTACTTTTTTTTTGCTACATTAGCTTGGGTGACCATAAACCGATTTCTTTTGCCTATAACCCGCGAATCCAGCAGACACTGGTATACAGTGGTGGAAGTACCCTGGCAGAGCTCCATATGCTGCATCAGATAGGTGTCGATCTTTGATACTTCGTGCTGCCGTAGAAGGGTTACAACAGTACCGTGTTGGGGTGACGGGGCGCACGGCGGGGGTGGACACGGTAATTACGTGCCATCGACCCGTCGTCCTGCCGTGATTAGGGTTTATGCACTATTTCAGCTTACAACCAGCATCAGCATTATTGTGAACTCATAACTCAGCACAGAGCAGGCATTAACACACCAGGGTGTCACTCACCCAGCATTAAGGCATTAGAACTAGGGCAGAGCCTAGGCATTTCACTAGTTAAGCCCTTCAAAATACAGGTAAATTGCAGGAAGTGGTAGAAGAGTACTACACATTGAAGCACACGCACTGCCCTACTGCACCCTACTCTTGTCAGCATGATACGTAACCAACAAGCCTCCATACCATTCTTAATCTTAGAACTGAGTTTTTATGAATGAGCTATGGATTTATTAGATGAATTTTCGAGACCATTGAGGACATTTGGTGTCATATTCTTTCAGAGGAATGCTATAGATAACCATTGCATACTGGACTTTCTAATGGATTGTTCGTGTTCATAACTCTGGCCAAAGATTTTTTAGTATGTATCCAATTTACGTCCTAAATCACTGAAAATTTAGCCTTGTTCTATCTTAAATCTGGATGAGACAAAATTGATGGGAAGCCAGTGGGCACAGAACGTTGAATCAACTTTTGAATAAGGTTGATCTTGGTTGATTAACGTTATTTAATGACATGATGGTGCAATAATGTGGTTTCGTTATAATTTGCCAACATGGTGCACTAATGTGGCGCTGCTGAGTTGATTTTGATAAACGTTATTTCAAAGTTGATTCAACGTTCTGTGCCCACAGGGTTTAGAATAGGCTTGATACAACTGAAATAATTATGAAACAAGAGAGCTACATCACTGGCACCAACACCATGTTTATGTGTATATCATAGTGGGTATTTTTGAGCTACCAGGATACACTTAACCCCTTATGGTATCCCAATATTGAGTGATGAAGGTGCAGCGTCCCAGATATTGGCGTAACCATGGAGAGGGGCTGTAACCCGGATGGGGCTGTCATTAGGTATGTAATCACGGCCAGGGCAGGGAGGCCGGGTGACAGCCATCCTGACACCCTCACCGAGACTTCCCTATATGGGCAGCCATTCAGGAACAATGTGTCATTGATATAGAAAAGGTCATACACAGAAAAAAGATCCGAGTTAGTAAATCTAATTTAACCTAGACAAAATCACACATTAGGCAAAATACTGAACATGCTAGTAACATATTAGTATTCACTAAGCTAATCAGGCAAGTTAACTTGACTAACCAAGAGAAGAAAATTAGTCACTTTGTCTAAGCTAGTAGTTTTGTCTAAGGAGTAGTAGAATTCTTCACACCGGGTGGCAGTGTGGTTTGCATGAGGATAGAACACCTTGTAGAGGGTTTACAGGTATGGAAGTGCAGGTGCAAGAATTGCAGTATACTACACATGCTTTAGGTGTCAGTGGTTGGCTGGCTTAGCCTCTCGGTCATTTCTTCATAGCTCAATGGTAGACCATCATCTTTGGAATCCTGAGGTCCGGGGTCCAAAGCCTGGTAAAGATCAAAGACACATTTTGGCCACCCCCACTCAAGTATAGCATCTAAGGCCAGCTCCAACATGTACATCAATGGCGTGGCATAGAGCATCGTACCTGGGAGCAACTTATATCAACATTAAAGCGGTTAAGTAGTGGCAGAACAGCAGGTAGGAAGAAGCGGGTAGAGGGATTGGCACAGAGGGTTGGGAATTTTGCGGGGAACTCTACCACACACCTAGTGGTTTGACGGCATGTACATGTAGCATGCAGAACCAGCTAGCCATTTCTCAAACGCTACGATCCTACCCCTCTCCCTCCAATTTCAACCACCCCTACGATCCAGTCCAATCATAGTGATTGTCCCTGGGCAATTATGTATTACCTATGATTGCCTATTCAGGTGCATGCTTTTCCCCTCTATATCTGCACCACTCAGTGATTGACCCAGTGTAACCTAGAATTCCCTTCCGATCCAGGCCAGGTTGGGACGATTTGAGAGGGGCTGAAACTTTGCATCTGAGAAATGACTTCCAGGGTACCTTTGAGGGCATCATGGTACATTAAAGTGGTGGTGCTGAGTTACTCACATGCACTGCATTCGTCTCCCACGGATCATTGTGATCAAGAATGCACCACAGGACAAAGTTGGATCATGATATGAAAAAAGGCTGCAGTGCTTAAAGTGTTTAACTGCACCTGTGGTCTCCTCTCTGTGTAATGGCACCTTAGCAACACATTACACACTGACAGCCTTGTACAGAAACCTGGCAATACTAAAGGGTTAGATGTTTAGCTGCACCTGTGGTCTCCTCTCTGTGTAATGGCACCTCAGCAAAACATTACACACTGACAGCCTTGTACAGACACCTGGCAATACCTGTGGTGCTTCAATAAGAAGGGAAGGCTTTACTTGTGTTGATCAATGTTTCAAATTGTTTCTGGAAAGTGACAAAAGCAAATTGTTACTTCAGCGGAGCTCCATATTCGTTACCTCGACTAACCTTAGCGTGAACTACTGCCTGCTTATTTCTAGAGCTGTATATTCATATCTACAGACAGGGCAGATGGGTAGACCTACTTTATAACAACCATTTCTAGACGGAATGTTACAGGCTTCCCTAGCCCACTTAAAAGGGTCTATATCTCCTCTTTCCTATCCCCTCAGGATATGTGTGGTGCACATATGCGCAGGCACTGACACATTCCCCTGTGAACTTGTGTAATGAAGTTCTTGCCATGAATATGACCTTAGCTGTCGAAATGGCGTTACACATCTTTTACTCACTCACGGAATGCTATCTTAAGACTTCACATTTAATTGTTATTATGATGCACCAATACTCTATCAATGGTAAAGTTGCCAGCACTGTATCGATATCTCACACGGTATACGGCGTGGGTTGCAGCAGAGATAGTACACACCAAGGTTGAATTCATAACGACTACAGGGTTGAGATGAACTGTCCTTAAAGGGTTTAGGGTTCCCGCTGGGTGTTGGGGCCTGAACTACATGTAGTGCCCCAATTATGGTTGTCATAGTGTAAGAGTCGGTCTGGCACCTCCCGTCCTTCACCCGGCGGATCTCCACCACGTCCGTCTCCTCCTCCTCACCCCATCCTTCTCATCGCTCTTGCTCTTGCGTCTTTTTTTTGTAGCAGTTACCTGAGTGCTCACTCACCTGGCAGCCAAATATGCAGTTACGTTCCCACTAAGCTCTCTAGTGTAATAGTGTTCTTTCAAACGAGAATGTCTTGATGCAACTTCCTTTGAGCAGAGACAGTCTTATTTCATTGCAAGGGCTTCATTTGGTGTCACTGGAGGTAGCACACGATTGGATAGGATTCTATGATCCCGATCACTATTATATCAACTATTGTCTCGTACGCGACACTGCCATTTCTTTTCTCATGCCTCCTAGTTTTGAATAATTGCATTATGTATTTTACATAGTATCCCGACATTTCGAGAGTCAACCACCCGACCTCAATCGGCAATACACCACAGTTTGACCCCTCATGTATGATGCAGGCTTCTCTCTCAGAGAATACTATTACGGTGTCCCTGCACTTCTCGGTCTTCTCTCCTCATGTATACTGCTACAAAGAGAAGCCCTATGAACTGACAGTTCCTATTGATCAGTGCACAAATACATGTACACATCACTCGGCCACAGCATTTCATTCCCCTAAAACACATAGGAATGAGAAGTATTATCAGATTGTCAAGCTGTTCAAAAATGATTAGGGCGATTTAATACAAATTAAGCATTCTATGACCCTTTAAAATTTAACACGTTTCCATTTTTTCTTTTCTTTCCTTTCACAAGTCGATTCTATATGGTTCAAAATATCTTTAAAACAAATTCGGAAGAATTCTTATAACAAATCTTTATTCAAAGAAAGTCATCAACCTTAATTCCGGTTTATCACCTCGTTTCTATTTTCTTTTATTAAGCATTTCTAATCATTGCCAAGGCAGCGCTTCACTTCCAATGAAGTTATTAAGTCATTCTATATTAACAAAGTCTGTGCTGCTTCACTTACCATCCTCTCATCACACCAGACCCTGTCTGACAACACGCCGTCTGGGCTTGCTGCAAGGGCAACACCATGGCGGCCGAGGCTGGAGTTATATGTCGTATGGATCAATAGTCAGTTAAGGATAGAACAGTACCTATAGATACACGATGCGCTATTGCTGTTATAATGCATTCACTTAGTCCTACTGGGGCTACATACTAGTTGCTGGACAGTGCCAATTGAGAAACATCCATTACACAGCCCCCTAGAAAGCAGCTCATTACATGTATACAATGTACAGTGGCGGTTGCCTGTATATATACATACTGAGTGGAAAGTATTCACAACATGAAGGGAGTCCCGACGTTATATGTAAAGTGTAATGCCATCGGCCAATAAGTTGTGAAACGAAATATGAGCCTTTCATTGTAATCCTATATAAAGTGGAAGTCCCAAATGGAGTCCTACTAACCAGCCTGCACCTTAACTCATGGGCTCTCTGAATGAGGGTCATGCTAAATATTTCTGTTTTCTGTTTTGCAGACGGTGATCGTGCGGTGGGAGCCGCCCCGGCCGATCCCAAGATGCGCCATCAGCAAGTATCTAATCCGCCTTAAGGACGAGGGACAGGGCCGTGGGACGTCACACAAGGTGAGCGAACAGCTGGTGAGGCAGTCTTTATCCCTAACACTGCATGGCTCAACAGCAACAACAACAACAAAATTCAACTTTAGTTTTAGAGTCTTTAGCCTTCATATCATTTCAACCAGATTGAGTAAATTAGGAGCATTCTCATTTTTTCAATAAGGCTAAACAAAATAAATTGTTTGTTTCCAGTAACATGACTTGAAAAGGTAGGGTCGGTAGGGCAGATTATTTCTGATTTTTTTTACATATCCAGAGGAAATGTTAAGGTACATATAAATGTATTTATCCAATTCTTTGATTTCCTCGCAAAATAATGATAGAAAAGTTGACAACTGTGAAAGAGGGGAAGAATATGAAAAAGATGAGGGAAAATGGATGAAAAAAATTATAAAAATCCCCCGAAAATATGAAAATTGTCTAAAAAAAAGTTTTCTTTTGGTCCTGTTTTGCTAGGGTCGGTCGGGTTACTGGAAACACAACTTTTTTTCTTCTTAGGCTTAAGTAACCATTGGCGATCTTTCACTGTGGATCTTTAGGCTTCCCAGTAAACACTCAACTATATCCAACGTAGCAAAGTGGTAGATACCAAATGTTTAAACAACTTAAAATGTTATGTCCTGGTTACGTTGGGTGAACGTTAGGAATTACATGGTTTAACATATTATGGTAAAACGTAAACCCCTCTTTAGATTTGTTTCATATGTGGGCTTAGAATATTCTTGTTGAAACATCAATGATAGCAAAATTGGTCATACTGACTTGCCAAACAAGTGCCTCCTATCACCGTCAGCACATAGGTTGGCTTCATGGCCACATAGGCTCGACTCCTGCCTTGACATCCAAATATATTAACAGCTATGTAAAACCGTTTTAAATGTTCTAAAATCTAAATATTTAGCCTACGACCATGTAATATCAATGCAGGATGACTAAAAAAAATTGGTGAATGAGTTGAATCGAATACGCAACTATGGCTAATAAGCAATGATACGTATGAACATGGATCATTCTATGAAGTCTAAATATATTTATAGACTGGGAACCTTTCAGGCCGGTAAATTTTCGTCCAACTTAGGATAACATGCGACCTACACCTAAACATGATAGCATGATGCTAAATACCAACAACAATTAAATTATCAGACTTAAACATCTGGGAAAAAACTAAACACACATCGCGAGGGTACTATATCTTTCGAATGAAACTCACAGCAGGCTAGGCACCAAAACAATCATGAAGCTAAACAGTGGTTTATTTTGCACTACGGGTGTTACCAAACGGGACGATTCAATTCAATTCAATTTCAATTTCAAAGCTTTTTATTGCTTTCAGTCATACAATGTTTTTCCAGCGCAATATTGGCCCAGGGAAATATGATTACATCCAGAAGTTGGTGCAGCATTGCATCCCAATCATGACTGTGCCTATACATGGGTAAAAAGTGACGCTCGTAATACACAACTAGTTATGGGCTCATAAGGGGGATCACATACCCCTTTTCGTATAGAGATGGATTGAGGTCCCTACTGCATAAGGGTGAGGTCGTCAGAAAGTGTAAGATTTTGCCCTTGAAGGCCCTGAAAAACTAGTTTTCGAATTACTTTATATAACCTTAACAAAATTGTTAAGGTGCATCTCCTCAGCTCAGAAGACCAAAAAATACAGATCTAGGCATTCCGGTTCCATTTTTATTGCTTGTTTTGTGTCATGTAACATCCAGTACCAAAATAATGAATCATGGAGGTAACTGAAGTTGCTCTCAGTAATATAAGAATGTCCCATTATGCATAACAAACACATGAAATAACAAGGCCGATATGTCTATTATTGACTTCAATTACATAATGGAACAAAATTTGAGTTAAGCATGCACATTAGACTGCCTCCTACATGATGATAAAAGTACCGGATGTTATGTAACATCTGGTACTTTTATCAGAATTATTTCACATAAGCTTCTCTCATATGGAGACAAATGCTAGTAGACACACAATTTCTTCACCAAAGTAGGGGATGATAGGGCCCTTCATATGGGTAATAACAAAGATTTTGAAGCTTCATTTTTTCCATGTTTTATAACTGATTTTGATTTAGGTACTGGACATTACAAATTACAGATTTCCATTTTGAAAGACACATCATGAAAAATTGTCACTTAGTAACATGTCCAAACCTCATGGAAATGATACCTATGATCATATACAATACAAAAAATAACTTTGGGATACTCTATAGTGTTCTTTATTCAATACAGGACACTTTAAAAAATACAAAAAGTATAAAAAAGAACAAATTTAGCCGTTTTTTCACTTCGGCAGGCTATAAGTTCTAAAGTTTTTGATGGATGACCACAAATTTATATTTTTCTGATAGCCCTGATTGCCCTTATTCCTGCTTAGCGGATTCCTTAGTGGACTGGCGAGATAATGACTAATAACAGTGAGCTGATGGGTACCAGGTATTACGTAATGCACCCTGAAAAGTCGGCACTGTATGAAAGGAATTTTCTCATTGGTCAATATTATATCCCGCTAGGTTCCTATATATTAATACTCGAATATAGTGATTTGTGGGCATTTGCTCCTCAAACCTGCTTGTGGGAAGACATATTTCTAGGCTATATGGTATCTAATAAACGGTACAGCGACCCTGATATTTACCTCAGGAATAGATATATCTATTTTTCCTGTCAGAAATTTGACTTAACATATATATCAATCTTCCCACAATGTTCTGCTGATGACCTGCCCACAGTGTTTGATATATACATGGAACTATGCTCATGGCCTGCACTATGGGATGTCAGGCTTATCATATTTTGACCCATGGAGGGCTGCATGGCTATTGGGCTTTTGAAGCATGTGGAGTGTGCTTGATGCATCACAGAGGCTCTATCTCAGCCAATTACATTGTATAAAGCATTGGTTCCACAGCCATACAATCGGTCGGAATAGCCCTAATCCGACGATTTATAATATATCAAAAGTATAGAAAAAAATCGGTCAGATTAGTGCTAATCCGACCGATTTAGGTCTGTGGAACCAGCGCTTAAGCCGATTTAAACAAGTGAGGGGGTGTAAATTGTTCAGAAAATCAAGGGATTTCAATGAAGCTCATTTTGTTAAGTCACTAGATGAACGGGGACAGAGCTATGGGTCGCAATGCTGATGTAATAGTGTTGGTGCGTCACAAGAATCGCTCCGGATCAGTGAGTTTTTATCACTTTTAAAGGTTACTAGTGGCATCTGAAAGATGATATCCTTCAGCATCTATCTTGAAAATCTTGTTAGAAAAGAGCTAGTCAATACGGAGCTAGAGCAAAAACAATTTCTTTTCATTTTCTCATCTCCAAGAACTTAATATATGGTTTTGGGAGAGTTAAAAAAAGAACAGTGTTCCTGGAGACTGCCGCTTCTCTGGTGAAATTTTCATTGAGTTAAACTTAGCACTTCTCCAGTTATGAACTTTCAAAAAATAAAAATTCAAATGTCCACCTGGAGCCCCAGTGTTTTAGCAGTACTGACTACTTTTAAGAGCAGTACAGCTTGGGAACCTGGATTGTTAGAGACACATGTCTTGCTGCTTCACCCATAAAAAAATAACAATAAAATAGCCAGACAGTGCAGCTTCGCGATGCACCGCATCCCAAGTCCGTTTGACTAACGGTTCCCAAGAAACAAATCGCCAAAGTTCTGACCAATAGTTTTAGTACAGAATATTAAGCTCATTTCTACACTGGCCCACTGGTTCTCTGTGCTATGCATTAACTATGCAACAGTACTGCAAAAAACACTCAAAGTGACATATCTCAGCAACCGCCTCACTGATTTGCTTCATCTTCAGCTCAAATCGAAGGCAATAAAACCTTCTTTATCGCTGCATTACTCATTACCTATGATATTTAAAATGATATGCCTTCTCATTGAAGATTGCACCCTAGCTAGAGCAGTATCTGACCTGGGCTCCACCACTTCCACGTCTGTTTACAGTTCTGCTGATGGCCTGCCCACAGTGCTTTATGTATACGGGACTAGCACATTGATAGTCCTTAGGAATTCAGCTAGGTGGCTCATGTAGTCAGGGGCTAGATCATCAGTTTGGCTCTTTGTATAAATTGTCTAAATTGACAAACTGCCAATTAAATACTATCCATGGAATTTTCTATAAATCATATGTATGGATTCTTCATATCAACAGCCATAAGTAGATGCTCTAGAAATAGATTAAATATTTTAAATAAAAGAGCAATAGATCATTGAAAGTTCTGTTTGATACCACAGGTGCGCCCATCAGGGCATTGTCTCCCTATCTGTGTTATCACCTTTCTTCACACTTGGAACAAATGAGAGGTACTGTGTGTGATTAAGAAAGGGGGGTACAGCTTATCAGTCTTATCACTGCCCATTGTTCTGGTGGCTGATAAGAACTTTACCCATGTATGTATGTATGTATACATGTATGTATGTATGTATGTATGTATGTATGTATGTATGTATGTATGTATGTATGTATGTATATATATATATATATATATATATATATATATATATATATATATATATATATATATATATATACACACATACATACATACATCCGGGTGTGTGTTGTGTGAGGACAACATCACTACTGTACAGACTATATGCACAAGAGGTGACAGAAAAATACAACTAAAGAATCAGCGCCCTAAATTACAATTGGTTAAAAGATCACCCCTACATAGAGGTATAATTCTGTGGAATTCTCTTACCAAAGATACACGGCTTATTAAAAACAAAGACCATTTTAAAACGGCCATCTCCAAATTAGATTTTACCGCTGTCAAACAGCGCACCAATCTAATCTGAACTCAATTTAATTTGATTGATATGATGTTACTCTCTATGACCCCAAGAGGAATGTCTTAGGATAAGATCAGTACATCAACTTTATTCAATGTTATCCATTAACCCTACCAATCACACACTAATATCCACATTGCTGAGACTGGGACAGGTTCAGGACATAAGCCCTGCCTTCCCCCCTCATCTAATTGATTCACTTTCCATGACATGGTTCTAGTAATATAATTGGAATAGGTTCAGGCCGTCAGTCCTGTCCCCCCCCCTTCCTCTTCCGCCAATTGCATCCTCATATAACACAAAATGGATAGGTCCAGGACACCAGCCCTGCCCTCCACTCCACTTCATTTGGTTAATATATATATATTTAACACACATATCTTTGTTATTTATCTGAGGAAAAAAACACATTATACAGCATATTAGTGTATTTTCCATAATCCAGTCGTTGAAAATAATAATCATTTTACTATTATTCTTGTAAAACCCTATACTTGTATTTGCATTGGACAGGTTCAGGTCATCAGCCCTACCCTCCACCCGTTTGCAAACTTTACAAACGTAAGGCTTAAACAGCTGCTCGGCACCACCCTAAATGTTTCACCTTAAATTTTTAACCATCTGACATAAAAGAAAATGTTTAAGTTTTTCGAACCGCTACCAGTGTAATGAAATGTATTAATGGCAAATAATCACACATAAGTGTACATATTTTGTTTATGGCTGCTTTTTCAGCTACAGTATATTGTATTATCTCCAACAAGATGAAATTTCGTGGTGCAAACCACGTAGATTTGTTGTAATAAAATCAAATCAAATCAAGAAATAACAGCAATGAAAATGATACTGAACTAAATAAAGATGTAACCTGACACCCCCGCATCTTTCAAATTATCACCTTAATCAGTAGCAGTATGCGGTTTTACTGCCATAGTTGCCAGAATCCAAGTCACATAGTGTAACAAGCTTTATCAATATATGAAACCTCCAGGTATCCCCCAGGTTGCATTCGCCGGGAGGAATCTCCTGTAAGATGTTTAGCACTGTGCTTGGAGTTTAAGAACCCTTATTACAGTGTAGCATAATAATATTAAGATATTGGTTTTCCCGTATCTGGTTGATAATTGTTCATTTGAAGGGGTTTTACCAAAATGTGGCCGGGACTTACTGTGCACGTCATTAGGAGAGGAGTCGTGAAGCTGTCAGATGGGTGACACTTCATGTCTCCTCATGACGCTCATTAACCATCAACATCACAACATGACTTCTTTATCATGAAATGTATGACAGAATGACATGTGGTTCAATAATCATGATTCATGACCAGGATCAAATATTTAAGCTTTTAAGGGATGCATAATGTATTTGGCTATCATGGTGCATGGCTGCAGCCTAGGTGATCGAGTGACATACCGGGGACGCTTCATACTGTGAACCTAGTCATGCACTCCTTAAGCAGAATATATAGATTTTGGTTTGCTCATGTTTAGCTAAAAAAGGGCATTCACCAAATGTTACCAGGGCGTACTGTCCAAGCTATTAGGTAGGAATGGACGATAAATGAACATGGATCCTTTTCCTTGGGATGATCACATCATGCTGTCCTTACAGTGGTTAATGAAACACAGGTAGCCACACTGTAGAAAAAGTGTCATTGAAATAATGACAGAATCCTAGTCCCAAAGTCGCCAGAGATCCGTTGTTATTCACAGAGATACCTTGTACCACTGTACTGCCACCTGGGGCTTCTTGTAAAAACTTTACTGGTTCACTGCAATAAAATTATTGGTGGTTCACTGTTCAGTTTTATGAGGATCCCTGGTAGATTCAACAGTTATAATATACAGTGCAGTATACAGAGGGTAGGAAGTCACTAACAGACACTTTATGAATTGTCAGTTAAATAGCCTATAATAGAGATTACCAAGTACAGAATGCCAGGGGGCATGTCCACCTGCAGACTATTACTTCATGGAACGTTCTATGACAGGACGCTTTGCTAGCCCAACGTGTTAAACGTATACCCATATATTCATACTAGATTAGGCAAAAAAGAAAAGGCCGACCTCAGCTAAGTATAGGGCTGATCTCAAGATTTTTCGAAGATTTTTTATTTAAAGGTCATATTTCCTGAAATAAGACCTTAAAATCATCTACTAATAACGCTTAATATAATGCCACCAGCTAAGTAGAGCTGATATCAAGATTTTTTTTCGAAGATTTTTCATTTTAAATAAAAATCTTTTTATTTTTCGTTATATATTCTTTTCCCCCAAGTTTTAGCATCATTTATTGGCAAAGTAAAAGGGTCCGAGATAGAGGTTCACCATTTGCAGGCAGTTTGTCATATTTCCTGAAATAAGACTTTAATATCATCCACTTATAACACTAATAATGCCACCAGGTATGCCTGAGTTAGAAAAGAATCGACCAACCGACCTCAACTCTTGTTTTTCATGACTTTGGTTTCCTGGTGTTTTTAAGCGCTTATCTAACGATTTTGGCTTGGACAGTGCCTTTTTTGGTTATAACCCCGGTGCATTATTGAACAAGTAATCAATGGATAATTCATGACGAGTGTGTGTTAGTGAAGGATAATTACACGAGGCCATAGGCCGAGTGTAATTAGCCTTTGCTAACACACACGAGTCATAAATTATCCATTGACTACTTATTTTATACCACAAAACCAATAGATAATCAATAGAATACCAATAAATTCAAGTTGAAAACAAAAATTATTCCCCCTCCCCGGGACTCGAAGCCAGCCATAGTGCGTGTACACAGGTACATACACCTCGGTGCCCGGCAGCGGACAGCGACAGCCCTTGTCACGGCTCGGCTTGGCAGCGGCACACAGCGAAAAATAGTGTACACACACCTCGTCGCCCGGCAGCAGACAGCTAAAGCTTTGAATGCATCTCACGGTTATGTTTGCATATAATACACCTCGCCGCCCGGCAGCGGGCAGCTGAAGCTTTGAATGCGTCTCGCGGTTATGTTTGTGTAGAATACACCTCGCCGCCCGGCAGCGGACAACTAAAGCTTTGAATGCGTCTCGCTGTTATGTTTGTGTACTAAATACACCTCGTCGCCCAGCAGCGGACAGCGACAGCGCACACGGCGAAAAAAGATGCGCCCAGACCGGGACTCGACCCACATACCTCTAACGGCTGAGTGCAATGCGCTAACCGCTAGGCCACGGCGTCTCACCCCTCAGCGCCCGTCTCGGCTTGGCTATGTTTGAATGCGTCCAGCAGTTATGGTAGCGGACAGCCCACAGTCGTCTCCTTCCCAGGCTTTGTATCATATCCAGACGTGGTTCGAACTGAGCATTTCTCGTCAGTCCCTGTGGCGCACTGCATAGGGTGTTGGACTAGGGATCTTAGGCTGCAGGTTCAAGCCCTGCCCTGGTCAAGACTATCATGGGTTTTAGCATGTAACATATGACATGGAAGGACATGAGAGGCGTGCGGGTTATCTATGGATAACCGCACTGGGTGCGGGTTATCCATGGATAACCGCACGCCTTACAAAATTGATGTTACAGCCTACAGGGTGTGTGACAGGTATGTGCATGGGAATATCCAGCAAAAAGCACTGAGTAACCCAGAAATCGTGGTATAACAGGCCATAACCCTACTCTAACACCATTTGGACATCTTCAAGAAGCCTTTGGTTAGAGTCTGGACATGTTAATAAATTGGAGAAGGATACAAAGTCACAGGGTTCTATGGGGAATCGATACCTGGTGGCAGGTGGAGTTATTAACAGGGAAACATCCTTAGATATCCTATATGAACATGACATGCCTAAATTCACCATTTTGTTAGAAATAAATAAGAATCCATTGATTTTCCATAGCAATCCAACGCACACGGCCATTCTGTCTTGTTGACCTAGTTCTTCAGCTGAAAGTATGTCAGGTTACATCCGGGCACCTACCCACTTCGCTGAACAAGATGGAATGGCCTTGTGCGTTGGATCGCTATGTAAAATCATTGGATTCTCATTTTACTTTAAGAAAATGGAGACAAAATGTAGGCGAACAGCAAGAAGGGATCGTATATTTGTTGGTCTTAGAAGTACAGGACTTGACATCATTAGATTCTACCCGAAAAATGTGTGTAAAGGTGGAGGTATGTCGGGCAGAGTGACAACATGGGCATGACGGCTTGGCAAACTGTGCGGATCACATACACTTACAAAATGTCTTCTCCTGGATTAATTCTGGGGTTACAAGGTAAGAAATTAATACAAAATGGAGAAATATGTTAGATAAACGCCTTAACCAAGTTATGAGACAGCACTCGTGGGTTTAGGGTTCAATATTCCACTCCCCGCTGCGCTGGTCATGGAATATTGAACCTATAAACCCACGAGTGGTGTCTCATAACATTGATTAGACGCTAATTATACCAAGGTTATCGAGTTTAGGCACTGATTTGCTGTGCCCAACCCTGATAAATTAATGTATTTAGCATACACTAAAGGTATCATGGAAATTTTTGATACAACTTGTTATATTGGCATATGGTCTGACAGTTTCTCGCAGCCATAAGCACTTATTCCCAGCAGTTCTACTATGACCATGCCTCTTGGACACACGCCGATGTAACATTTTGCGTCCGTGCTGTCCGGTCGACTCACCGAGAAAGGCTTCTTGTTTTGAATCGAATTGTAGCGATGTCGTCGATGAAAAATGTCTAAATTGAGAAGAATAACATATCCCATCATGGCCTATACACCTGTGAGACTTAAATATAGCTATATATGTTCAGCTCTCTTGACGATAGACCCAGATTTGCTGTTTTTACAGTGAAAATTGAGGATATATGCTAGCATACCGATGACTTGACAAGAAACCAATATGGCATAGGACCGGCCCCTTCACATCGACTCGCAACAAAAGTCATTCAATTTCATGGTGGTAAAGGGTAAAGATATTTAATTTAATGGTGGAAACCATGGTATAAACGTCATAGTACATGGCTAGACTTCCACTCGGTCCTTTTATCCCAGATGAAGGACCGAGGTGTAACCGAGGTCCTTTATCTAAGGAAGCCCAGCCATGCATTATGTCCCTAATATACCATGCTCACCTGTCCTTCACACAGCCCTTATCCCAAGGCAGGTCAGTGTGGTGCAGACGGTAAGTATGATGGACAGGTGCTGCCTAGGGGTAGATGAGTTAAACCCCACAATTACATCACCATACTTCACTCCACTATGTCATTTTGTTGTCAATGTACATGCACAAATGCAGCTCCAGTGGTTAACTCACCAGTACTGCATTCTTATACTACAGTATCTACCTGAGTGCTAATTCCCTGAATGATAATGATAAAAGAGTCCCGAGACAACAGTGCAGTGTTGGCGAGCTACTCACTGACACGGAACTTTTTGCATCATGGTTTCTTTAAAGGGGTAACTATAAATATGGCATCTTAGGATGGGATCCCACATGAAAGGTACACAGAAAGGCCAATACCTATTTTCATAAAGGCTTACGTTTGTACATTCCTCTCAGTATCTGCACTGATTATAACCAGTATCGTTTTTTCTTCTTAATTCTTTTCGTGCTTTTTTAATGTTGATAAATGATTTTTTGCATAAATGTAACCCTAGTGCATGCCTGGCCAAGGTTATATTCGTAAGAATCACAAAGAGTGGTCAGCATAATGCACCAACACAGCAGCGCTGTCATTGGTGCAACATGAATTGCCACATGGCATGTGGACACGATTCTAAATTTTCTATTAAAGAGCGCTTTTCCCACTGATTACCATCGTGGCCTGTTTGAGCACCAGACCTTTGAATTAGCACCTGGATGCAGTAGCATGTAGATTGAAGGGATTCTATAAACCAGAGACATAAAGATGTACCTTTATATCTCTGTATAAACTAAGTTTTGAATAAAGGCCAGCCTTGAATAAGGGTCGGAGAGGCTAGGTCCTTGCAAATCTATACATAAGCACCAGCTAGGTATTTCTCAAATGCTACAAATTGAGACTGCCCACTACGAATTGTCCAACCCTATGATCCAGGCCATTTGTGGTAGGGTGGTAGAGTCGGTTACCCTGTATTACCTACGATTGCCTATTCAAATGCATACCCTCTGCCTATATATCTGAACCAGTCGTACTGATTGACCCTGTACAATCAAGAATTCCCTTCCGACCCTGGATCGTGTTTCAATAGTTTCCACGACTGGACACCCTCAAATCTTAGTGGGAGGTGTAGGAAATGACTCCATACCAGTGACTTCATAGTGAGCTCCATTAGAGTCCTCAAAATAGCAGCTGCTATTTATTCAACTACTGGCTCAATACACACCACTATGAAGTCAAAGCACCCAGTCCTAGGGGCCACTATTGGCCACATAGTGACTAGTCATACCTCCTTCATTGTCTAGTATGCACTCCTGTGTTCAAAAATAGCATAGGGCTGCAGTAACTACCATAATGTCTCATATAGGAGCCGGGCCTTGAATAGCAGCCTCCCTTGAATAGGGGCCGGGGTAGGAGGGCTGTCAAATCAATAGGGGCTGGGCCTTGAATAGGGGCCTTGTGGGGCCAGTTTTAGGTGGTTTTAGGAAGACATGATGATGTATAATTGTTTTACATAATTCCCTTTCAAATCACATCTGATAGATCTATATCTAATGACCTAATTGTATCTAAAACAATGTACGCTCTGTTATTATTTCTTAATAGTAGGGCTGAGGTGTCAGCTAGGTGTGATATCCTTTGTAATTTTATTAGAAAGCGATGGTGGGTGAGGGTTGGGTATGACAGGCATGACAGCTTTGTAAGGCCTAGTGCTCTATCTACACCGCTGCATACTAGTAAGTACATAGTTGGCCCATGTGTCGAAGTAATGGTTAATTCTTAGGTGAAACACCACACTTTTCCAAATGATATTTTATTCTTTAGAAAAAAACCTGCCATCCCAGAGTCAAAGGCACTGGACACAGGGTTATAGGTAGTAGTGTAAAGAGCTCAGATTGGATACATTTGAGCAAAGGAGTGCAGAGGGCAGCAGCTAAGGCTACCCACTAATTATTCACACAGAGGGTTGTCATACCAGGATCCCTTATTGAGGCACTGCTGTGGTGGTTATTTAGCCAGCAGGCTGTACAATCACCCAGTAATGTAGCCAGCTATTTAGTCACCAAGGCCAAAATCCTAAGATCACCTGCTAAGATTTGACCCGTCTCCAGTCGTAGCTGGCTGAACCTGTCGTGGAAACTATTGAAACACGATCCAGGCCTGGATCGTGTTTCAATAGTTTCCACGACTGGACACCCTCAAATCGTAGTGGGAGGTGTAAGAAATGACTCCATACCAGTGACTACATAGTGAGCTCCAGTAGAGGCCTCAAAATAGCAGCTGCTATTTATTCAACTACTGGCTCAATACACACCACTATGAAGTCATAGCACCCAGTCATAGGGGCCACTATTGGCTACATAGTGACCAGTCATACCTCCTTCATGGTCTAGTATGTACTCCTGTGTTCAAATGAGCATAGGGCTGCAGTAACTACCGTAATGTCTCATATAGGAGCCGGGCCTTGAATAGCAGCCTCCCTTGAATAGGGGCTGGGGTAGGAGGGCTGTCAAATCAATAAGGGCCGGGCCTTGAATAGGGGCCTGGTGGGCCAGTTTTAGGTGGTTTTAGGAAGACAACCGAGACCCCCCAGCCCAAATGATGTATAATTGTTCTAGATAATTCCCTTTCAAATCACATTTGATAGATCTATATCTAATGACCTAATTGTATCGAAAATGCTCTGTTATTCTTTCTTAATAGTAGGGCTGAGGTGTCAGCTAGGTGTGATATCCTTTGTAATTTTATTAGAAAGCCATGGTGGGTGAGGGTTGGGTATGACAGGCATGACAGCTTTGTAGGGCCTAGTGCTCTATCTACACCACTGCATACTAGTAACTACATAGTTGGCCCATGTGTGGACGAAATGCTAAATTCTTAGGTGAAACACCACACTTTTCCAAATGATATTTTATTCTTTAGGAAAAAAAACTGCCATCCCAGAGCCAAAGGCGCTGGCCACACGGTTATAGGTAGTAGTGTAAAGAGCCCAGATTGGGTACATTTGAGCAAAGGAGTGCAGAGGGCAGCAGCTAAGGCTACCCACTAATTATTCACATGCAGGGTTGTCGTACCAGGATCCCCTATTGAGTCACTGCTGTGGTGGCTATTTAGCCAGCAGGCAGTACGATCACCCAGTAATGTAGCAAGCTATTTAGTCACCAAGGCCAAAATCCTAAGATCACCTGCTAAGATTTGACCCATCTCCAGTCGTAGCTGGCTGAACCTGTCGTGGAAACTATTGAAACACGATCCAGGTCAGTACAATTTGGGAGTGCCCAAAACTTAGCGTCTGAGAAATGACTTTCAGGGCGATTATACAGGCAAGGCGAGTCCCTGCACTTTATGGTACCACCCTAAATACCCAGTGCAAACTTGAAAATACCAGTCTTGGAATTGAATGCGTCTCACGGTTAAAATTCTTACAGCTTAGCACAATACACCAAAATTTAGCTTTTGAAATGGAGGAAATAATGCAGTAGGTCCAGAATATTAAAGCCAGGCTTGATTCTTTTTAAATCGCCATGGCAACAACCACACTGATTTTGAGCAGTGAGACCTGACTAGTGTAGGAATACACTATATGATCAATTCACCCCCATAACTCTCCACTGTTTTCTTGATATCAATAAAAAAAACTCTGGACTAAAGAAAAACACTTCCTGATCATTTTGATACCAAATAACCATGGGAGGAACTATTTGGCCATTCTACCCGGAAGTGGCTGAATTAGGGCGGCACCACCTTATATGGAACATTAACACCCATGCTCGTTTCCAAACGCAAAGAAAATGGTACTTTTCTTCACTCTCTCCCATTATTTCTTGGATCAGTAAAAGGGTATTTTCAATGAAAAAGGGGTATTTTTGAGGGACAAATCCCATCATCTTAGCCTATATATTTGACTTACCTTGGCTACTAATTCATCAGCAGCAAGTAAAGATCAGAGTACAAAATCCTTTACCTAGGATTGATCAGTCGTTTCACCAAAATTTAGGAAATGTAGCGTGTGAATGTTTTCAATAAAAAGGGGGTGTGCATTTGCCCTGAGAAGTCGCCGTTTTTCCACTAAAAGAGGTAATTCTTCCTTAAAAGAATCCATGTAAAAGGGATGATTCTGAGAGGAGGGGACGAGCATGGATATCATTTTTGTATGTGAGTGCAGGGACCGGAATCCATGTAAAAGGGGTTGATTATGAGAGGAGGGGACGAGCATGGATATCATCTTTATAGCTCACATAGCCATTATCAGCTGGGGGCCGCCATTAGACCCCGACGGCACTATGACTAACACCTTCAGCCCCCGACTCCGCAGTATATGCCAGGGATGCATCCCATTGGTCAATAATACAATAGCCATGTGCCGTATATGTGAGTGCAGGGACCGGAAGAAAACAATCAGGAGACTATTTTATGTTTCGCATTACACATTTCTTTAAGAGTGAGTGAGTGAGTAATAGGTGTTTAATGCCATTTCAACAGCTAAGGTCATATTCATGGCAAGAACGACATTACACAATTTCACGGAGGAATGTGTCGGTGCCTGCACATATGTGCACCACACACATCCGAGGGGATAGGAAAGATGAGATATAAACCCTTTTAAGTGGGCTAGGGAAGCCCGATTTCTTTAAGATGATATGGTATCAATATGTATATGACATTGATTAGGAATACAGTATATATTGTAAATTCTACACCTCTCTACCTGTAGGTAAACGGCAGCATCCCCATGGTGATCATCAAGAACCTGAGGGAGGACACAGACTACCTCATCAGGGTGGTCGCCATCAGCTGTCGCGGCAAGAGTCAACCAACCAAATGGGCCTCCATCAGAACCCTGTCCAGGCCCATGGGTGACGGCAAGCACGACATGGCAGGTAGGCAAAACCACGAGTAGATCTATCAGTAGTTAAGCTGCTGGTCCCTTCTATATACAGACCTCTGTGGGCAAACTAAGCGATGCACTACATTTACCTATGGGTGTGTGTAGGACAATCACTAGATATAGAATCTGTGTCCTAGAATGTGGCGGGGCACTGTACATTTATTTTACAGTGCACAATTAATCATAAAAAGAGTGCGATGAGTTAATCCTACTCAAACTGGAGCTACGTGTATGCGTTGACAATAGGGACGTTTAGCAACCATGGCCAGGCCAATATAACGGTGACAGTGACATACGTCGTGGTTTCCTAAAACTCCCTTCCCCAAAACAAACGCATATAGAACTTCTATTGAGGGACTGAGGCATACCTTAAAGTTAAAATGATAAAGCCCTATAAGCCATATACAGTCAACTAGGCCTCTGTCGACAGATTTTATATAGGACTTGTATGGCTCAATCAGGCGAGTGGTACCCGTGGTCACCATGTGACATTAGTTTAGTCTGTCCTATGCCTACTGTAGAGCCAACACTACTTCCATACTAATAGCTGATCGATATTGTTGAGGCTATTTGGGGTTCATCTTGTAACAGAGCTAATACGACTTATGTATCTCGATAATGGCCAAGATCAAAATGGTATTTCATATTAATAAATCCACTGACTGGGCTGCAGAAAGGCACATCGGCCTTGTGGCCTAATGGATAAGGCGTCGGTTTCCGGAGCCGAAGATTGTGGGTTCGAGTCCCACCAAGGTCGTTGTTTTCATCAGATAGATCCATTGCCTTGTATGGTCTTGAAAAAGATATATACTTTCCAATGGTGATGAGAAAATATAGGGATCCCAGGCAATTTTCAAAGATATTCATCCATGAAGAAACTGTGGACATACTATAGCTCACATAGCCATTATCAGCTGTGGGCCGCCATTAGACCCCGACTCCACTATGACTAACACCTTCAGCCCCCGACTCCGCAGTTTATGCCAGGGATGCCTCTCATTGGTCAATAATACAATAGCCATGTGCCGTATAGGTCTCTACAGCATTTCATGGTAATATGTGTAGAATGATGTTAAAGAGTAGCTAAATTTCTGTATAACATTCCTAGAATATTCTCATCAACCTTCTGCACACAAACAATGTAATACCACCATGTGGTCCCAGGCACTTTTGTACTGTTTTTTCCACATTGAAAAAAATTTTTTTTTATGAAAATAATAGAACTACATCATGTGGGTTATATACTGCTCCTATACCCCAACACAACCAGCTGACTTGGTGGCCTAATCAGTAAGTGTGCCAGGTGTACACACAGAAGGCTGAGAGTTCGCCCCAGCTTCATGTTATGGGTTCCTCTATGATTTTGTAGTCTGTCTATAAGCCATAGAGAAGTACATATGAGCAGAAACCTGTGCACAGGATGTATTTGGCATGGTAGCCATCCACCTTAAGGGGTATAGACCAAAAGGGAAAACGTGGATACCCTGTAGCAGGAGTGTTTCCCTACTTTTCAGCATTTACAGGGAGTATATAGGGAAGGGAAAGGTCATTATTTATCAAGAGGGGGGGGGGGGCTTGTTGGTTTTCACGCCAATGCCTGAAAAACTTTTACGCCCCATTTGCGGCAGTCAAATGTTTTTGTGCCCCCCTGTGGCAGAGGCGTGGAGAATTTCCGTGCCTCTTTTTAATCTATGGTAGCGCATAGGCATTTTTGCTAAAAAGAGGGTAAAGTTTTTACTTCCCTCCTCAAGAGGGGTCTGAATTTTTTACGGCCCCCCCTCAAGAGGGGTGTGAATTTTTTAGCCCCCCCCCCCTCAAACCCACCACCTTCCCCCGTTGATAGATAAAGACCACTCTTTTTAGTACATATTCCTGGACATCTGTACTGGCAACTTGTTTTTGTTAGGCCTATATCATTTCCATTTCACCACAGTAAATTGTATACACAGAGAATTCTAATACATGAAGCGATGATAATGTACTGTCCTGCTCATCCAATTTCCTCCCGGTAAGGTGTTTGATCAGAAGGCCTCCAAGTGAAGGCCTATACATGTCATAGTAATACACGGCAGTATTCTCAACCTGTGCGTTCTTTAATCGTTTACAACACTTTCTGGGCGGTATTTTATGTAGTGTGGCACAGTTTCATGATGAACCATGGAATGACTGCCTTGTAAAATAATTCCAAAGACATTTCAGGATAGGGTAGGACAAACCTCTTCCGCAGAGGCCCAAGACTGGCTGCAGTCCCCTCCACTGTACTTCACGACAATAGGCGTGATGGAGGGGTAGAGTGGTCACTCTCCCTTATTATCACACCTTTATGAATACTGACAATATATCATAACCATCATAACTATTTCCTAGAGTATATCAGAATCATTATAACATAATCAGGAACTTAAAGAAGTCTACAAAGGCCCCTTCCTGACTGCATTGCTGTGGATAGAACTTTTTTTTTTCAAAAACTTGGATGAGGTGATAAAATGGAGGTATCTGGGGTATCGTATGGTCTGCTGCTATAAATATATAGCCACAGTACAATGTCAATTACCACGCTCTGTGTGTCTGACAGGGGCCCAGGGCATGCTCCGTTAACACCCCCTATATCACAACTAGACCCACTCAACCGTGGCCACCACCATCACACACTCTGTCGTTTTTACTATTCTTAAATGTATATAATGGTTTTTAATTCTTCATTGTTCAACTTAGCCCTTTAACACATCAACAAATGGTGATGCCACCCTGCTAGCATCACGTGGCACAAAACCTAAAGGCACTGTCCTGTGCTTCCGAAACTGGCCCAGCACAGGTTCCTATCCACATACAGTGGGATTCAGATATACCATCACATGGCCCAGAACTATTGTAGTGCTGTTTGATCTCACTATGAAAAGTACAAAAATGTATAGTTATAATAGAGGAATACACCGAATCTAATAGATACTTCAAGTTTCTCTCAGTCCCAATTGTATAGCATTCATATGCTTGAATTGACTTTTGTTTGGAGGCAGCTATAGACATATTCCATGGTAGCATCCAACCTAAACATTTTTTTTTTTCAAAGTTGGCGCTCAGCATGATGATATCAGAAGGTAGCTCTAAACTAGCACATAATAACACCAAGTGCTATCTTATTAAGAACATGAACACATTGTAAAGCCGTGTACAGATTGTAAATGCTCATATTTGGAAGCTTTTCTACAAACTATCTTGTCCCACATTTTGAGACATTCTTTTTCCATCTTAACATGTTCAATTCCTAAAGGTGTGTAGAAAAGGTGTGTTTAGATATCAGGGTGTTTGAATAATGCAATCACCTGTTTATCCTGCTTACTACCGTAGATGATTGAATTGCATTGTTATAATTGAAGATATGTGAACGTATCAAGAACGTTAATGCCACCTAGTGGGATGAAATACAAATGCCCATTGCCTATACATATACTCTATCGGGCTGTATAGGCACCATTGTTTTGAATAAGCGCCGGGGGTACAAGGACTGTGGGGGTATACCATATTGGCCTCTATAAGCGCCAGGGCGCTCATTAATTTCAAGTAAAATGAAGACCGGGTTTTATTCAAGACTTAGATTATAGTGGATTTTCATAGTTCAATACCCCTGTACCCCCGGTGCTTATTCAAGACCGGCGCTTATTCAAATATCAGGCGCTTATGCAGACCACTACGGTAGCCTTGTGTGAGAACCGATGAGCACCCCAGTGCTTTTACAGGGCAATACGGTATGTTCAATGAATAAAGACCTAAACATGTTTAGCTCACTTGTTAAGATCCTTGTATCTCAGCTAGGCGTTTCTCAAACACTACGATCTGAGACTCCCCACTACGTATTGCACACCACCTACGACCCAGTCCATTCGTAGTGAGGGCAGTCAGTAACTCTCTATTACCTACGATTGCCTATACAGATGCATACCCTTTCCCTGTATATCTGCCTCAATCGTAGTGATTGACCCTGTCAACCCAAGAATCCCCTTCCTATCCCAGTCAGGCTGGTACGATTTGGGAGTGCTCTAAACTTAGCATCTGAGAAATGACTTCCAGGTGTTCTAAAACATGTTTTCAATACCTTGAGGTAGTGTCTAAAGTTTGAACATGTTGAGATTATTTGGAGTTTAGTACTAAACGCTGTTTTTGCAGTCTGCAAATATACTTTGTCTTAAATTCGGGAATACCTTCAACAGGCTTGATATAAGGCTCACCAGAGTTAATGTTAACATAAAGGTATTCATGTATGTTTAATGGGCATGTTCTTCTGCTCAGAAACAGGGCATCCTCAGTGAAAGTATACAAAATGTGTATGTCATTTGGAGAGGTCAATCACGTCATGTTTCCCATTATCAATCATTATAATACTGGGAGTATTTTTCTTTTATTTCCCAGAGTCTCGGGCCCCTGGCAAGCCGTCTGCTGTACGCACGCGCACGATGACAGACGCCATCATAATCAGTTGGCAGCCCCCGGATGACGACATACTGGTTCGAGGCTACATGGTAGGATACGGTGAAGGAGTGCCAGATGTTAACTGGCAGTACGTCTCTGCAGACACCCGAAACTTCACCATCCGAAATCTCAGTGAGTTGATTGTCATTACCTTCAATAGATTTTCAAAATTTGAAAAGGGACCATCCATTATTTACATACACACCAAGGAGGTGGGGGCTTTGAGGTAAATGCGTACATGTGCGTACAGAAGTTTGGATCACTTTGGCAATGTTGCACTGTGTACACATTTAAGGGCATTTATTAGTTTTTTTCGTGTTATCTTATAGGGATATGATCCTTAATGAAGTTACCCTAGTCTAAACTTTCAGTTTTGGTTGATTTTTTTTATGTAATCCTATCAATGTAGTAACTCCAGGTATTGCTTCTGTAAGTATCGTTGCCCTAGCTATGGTTCTGTTGTACTATTATGAAGAAGAATATCGTATAAATGGCATAGAATGAGGAAATGTATTCACACCTGTTTGCATGTGACCATTCAAGTAGGATGGGGTAACTGCCAGTTACCCTAGTACCGTCTGTACTGTGAACCTGGATGGTAATTCACAAAATCAAAGGGAGTCAAAATTCATGAAGAGACTGAAAATTGCAATTCTCACCAAGATTAACTCTCCCTTCGAGTCTAGACATACATGCCTGAGAATACTTCCTTCAAATTCTCTCTTTAGAAAAGATGTTGTAATTCATAAAACTCAACTCAGGATGTCAAATTTACTATCTGTCTACCAGATAGAATGCCAGACAGAATTTCTGCCAGGAGTCAAGTCTGAGAAGTATTTGTTTTAGTATTGAACCACACTTTTACATTCAGGATTCTTCCCTGATAATTCACTGACTTCACCTAAAAATCAAAATTATTCACCAAGCTTTCTGAATTAGCTTCCTGGACCATTGGTTCATTAGGAAAATAAAATAATTATGAGTTGATAGAGACGTCAAATCCATACACAATTTGCCCAAAGCTCATTTTAAAATTTTTCTAAACCTAAACACTTTATTCTCAGAGGCATCTAAATACTTTATTGAGCTAAGCACATTTTGATCTAAACACTTTTAGAACTTTTGGCAAAAGTGAAAAGTGTTTTGCCAAAAAAAGGTGTTTCACACAGTGTTACAAGAAAGTGTTTGAAAACCTGAACCCATTCCTAGTGTGATTGTAGTATATCGAGGTCATGTCAGCAGAAACCATTAGATTTTAGGGTTTTCTGGTTCCTTTCGGGTTGGGGTTGTGTGTCAGGTCTGCTATAGTCTATATATATATATATATATATATATATATATATATATATATATATATATATATTTATATTCATGGCACAATGCGGTCTTCCGTGGGCTCGACGTTCCTTTTGGACAAGACACAGCTAGGACCTACTAAAAAATGCAAATTATCATCATTACAGCAAGGACTTTCTGAGTTATGGGCTTCCAACGTTGAAAAAAGAACTAAAGATGACCTTTTTCTTTTGCTTTCTCATACTTTTAGTACTCCATCTTCAACAAACTAGAGTTTCCTATTGCTCTGCGTAGTGTACCATCACAGTTAGCGTTGTTAGGCAGCTTTATTACGGTGTGGATCAAATTCTTTCATCCTGCCTTTCTACTTCCGGACTTTCACATCACATCCAAAAAGACATTTATCAAACCCAGGGTATGACATGAGGTATTGCTGTAAAAAATAAAAGTATTAGATCTATATGCTTGTCCTTATCACTACGTAAACACATAGTAGGCAAGTTTACCTTATTTTGTTGAAGCTTGGTGTTTTGTTTAATTTGTTCTCAGATGGGACACTGTTGTTGTGTTTGTCTGATGAGCTAGAAAAAACTAAACTACTGAAAACTGAGGAAGTCCCTATGCTGAAATTGACTTTCTATGCATTCAAGATGTCCCTTTACAAATGTTATGAGGGTGTTTGCGATAATCCTTCATATTCATGTTTGAGTTCTAAACCACAAACTGTAATGGTTTGTGGCGCCCTGATCCAGTTCTAGGTATGGGGTATACTTGTGGTAGGTGCCAGGGTAGGTGGCTTACAGTGCAGCACTTTGGTGCCATAGCTGTTCATAATAATCAGACTTTGCTTGGTAGTGATAGAACAAATACACACAGAACCTGGTGTATCACCGGCCGACAAACAAAGGTGTTCATTACTTGCCACGTGCGGCCAGAACATAGGAGTCCGCCACAGACTGCATCCTAGACTCACAAACACAGCGCTCACCCGCCACCAGACATGTACAAAAAACAAGCCACTTGGGTGTACCCCTCTCCAGCACAGATAAGCTGTCATATATGAGGTGGCTGCTCTGACGTGATATGCCTTCAGATAAGCACTCCTATCGCTATCTGCGAATTATACCATAATACAAGACCAAATGGAATGTATGATTTATCATGTGTATGGGGTACCACAGGACAAATCGACAGTGTGTGTGGCTACATGGGGGTCTGTGTTATCCATGACTGATGTGTGTGATCAGGGGTGGTGGTAATCAGGTAATAACAAAGTGGTAGAATTGTTTCTGGGATATGTACATACATAATGTCACATCCGGGTTCTAATTGGAGACGCAGCTATCGATGCAACAGCAGGGGTGTCGGAATAAGTAGGGGTGGGGCGGGGGGGGGGGGGTTGGATGGCAGGGAGGGGGGGGGGGCATGTACGCCCCAACCCAGTACAGCCATTTATTTAGAAATTGACCTCAAATGGTTAGAAATAACATCTAATTCTGTTCAGGATTCCCCTTGCGGGCATGCCCTGAACTCCTTGAAAAATACAAAACTGTGCACTTGGGCCATATCAGGGGCGTAGGAAAAGGGGGGGCCAGGGGGGCCTGGCCCCCCCCCAATCATAAAGGAGGGGGGGCCCGATTATGTTTGGGCCCCCCAAAAAATTTACCAAGAAGTCATAATGAAATGGAAAAGCAGCTAAAACATTCCATCCCAAATTAGATTAATATGTTAAAGGGATAGGGGAAATGGAGCCCTGAGCCTCAAATCAGATCTAAAATTCACCAAAAATACTTTTCTATTAAACTCTATTATGGGTATGTATAGGCATCATCGCGCTCGAGTCGATAATTCAAGGTGTTCAAATTGGGACCCCACTAGGCCCCCCGAATGAAGTTTTGCTTCCCAAGCCTCTGCCATATAGAATCGCTAACACGCCCCCACCCCCAAGTCACGTTTCTTCGTATATCCTGAACAGACTAAGCTGTGACGGTGTCAAGATAAACGAGACAGAATATAAAGTTGTGATCAATCATGTTGTAATAGTAGATAAAGTTTCAAGAATATCTATTAGAAAAAAAAACACAGTTCCTTTATAAAGGCGAAGCTCACCATTCATCTCAAATTAATTCAGATTCGGGCTTCCCAAAAGCAAAACAATTCATATAGATCCTTGAATACCATATATTAAATGAGTCCATTGGAGCAAAAACGTAGGGTTTGTGGGGCTCTTATCCTTCAAACAGGTTCCCTTTAGTGATCTTGACAGAGGCGTAGGAAGCAAATCTTCATTGGGGAGGGGGGCAGCATGGGCCCCACCACAACCACTTAAAATGGTCGGCTGAAGCGCCATGACACCCATATGTATCTATGTAGAATTTGTATAGAAAAGTGATCTTTGCTTTTTTAGGTCTGATTTGAGACTCAGGCCCCTTTTTTTCCTATTCCATTACTATAATATTGATCTAATTTGAGATGCAAATTTTAGCCTTCTTGTCCAATCCATTATGAATTTTTGGCAATTTTTTTTGGGGGGCCCAGACATACTCAGGCCCCCCTACATTAAGATTGGGGCCCCCCTTTTCCTACGCCCCTGCATGACCATGATCACACTGACAAGGGGTAGGTTTTCAGATCACATTGAGAGTCACATTTAGTATGGGCATGAATCATTAAGTTTTACAAGGTAACACTATTTACAGTTATGTCTGGCCTCAGTAGCTACATATGTATGTTCTGCCTCTTGGAGTCCACAGTTCAAACTCAACAGGGGTATGGATGTGGCTATCTTTTTTGTGAAAGAACATTAAAATAGTACCATTGATAGGTTTTGTGTGTCTTGTAGCATTCGTCTTTAATTTATATAGAAAGAATGGGAAGTCTCCATTTTCTAATGTATGAGCGGTCAAGTAGTTAATTGATCAATGCCTAAAGGTATGCAGTCACTTTTGAGAGCAACAGTGACGTCATAGCAGCCAGCGCGGCCCTCATCAGGCTTATCTCCCTACTGATAAGAATCCTCATGAAGGGTTATTTTATATAGGAAATGTACTATAAAAGGTGTTAAAACCTTTATCAGAAAAGATCTAAACATTCCACAGCAAAATGCATTACAAAATCTGAACGATTTTGAAAATCTGCATCACACACTTGATGCACTTTTTTCTAATCCCAATATTAGGAAAGAAAACAGCAAAAAGGTGAATTTTTCTAGTGCATTGCCTATGTAATATGACCCTTTGTCAGGTCCCTTACAACCAGGATTCTGCTCCCGAGAATTGTTTATCCTGCCCAAAGGTTTAGGTAAACTAGTGTTTTACTGATAACATTGTAAACTGTATTGTGATGATGATCTTTGAGTTTCCACTAAATCAGGTACCTAGATGAGCTTAGAGGCTGGTCCTTACCCTTAGGGTTACACCTTTTGAGCCATGGGGACCTCAGAAATTAGTTCAACAGCGGAGAAGAGAAACATAAAGTCTTGCTTCACCACAAGAGAGTGTCTGATTGACACTGTTTTAAAAACTGGCATGCAGCCAATAACTATCGCGTTCAAGATATCATTTTCATTTGTGAGCTCCCTCTCACCTGTGTGGTTGGCGAATACCCCAAATAAATAATAAATTGTCGTAGCACTGCTTGAGCATCCTGTGAGAAAAACCCCAAGACACATAATGTCCAGACAAATGCTGCAATGAAATCCACATTCAAAAGACGCTGTGTAATATCTATGTCTCTTTCTTGCAGAATCCTCCACGCAGTATGTCATCAGTCTACGAGCTTTCAACAATTATGGCAAGGGTCCGGTCGTATACGACCTAATATACACACGGGAAGAGGATGGTAAGTGGGACACTAATGCCAACCCTGTAAGTGAAAGGAGAATCACGCAACAGCGAAACACGTGTATAAATCAGGATGCATGAAAACCCATGCTGCTGATAGATATTATAGATTATAATCTATAGAGTTGGCATGGATGGGATGCATTGGAATGCTTAATTGAAAGGCTAGATCTTCAAAAATCGTCTTAAGAGGGCACACCCCCAAAGATATTATTGGAGCCTCAATTAAGTTGATTAGCCATTGGGACTTATTTCAATATAACTGAGAATCTGAACTATCTATAACTCCCTAAGTGGTGAGGCATGCTGTCGCCAGAGATAACCTCCTAAGATTGGCCCCTCTGCCATCATTACATAGGCTTCAGTAGAGAAGTCGTAGCCCGATCAGCAGGCATTTATATATGTTACTATAATCGGCACATAGTAAGTTTATTGATGTTTTAAAGCCGATGTTATCGTCAGGGATGTTGAAATAAGCTTCAGGGAGACAAAAGGGTTGAGCAAGGGTTTTTGTAAGTCTACCTCTTAAGGTAAAGGTCTAATTAATCTCAGTAGCGTATGCTGGGGATGTCCAGCAGGGCATTTCAAAATGATATCTATAGAGCTACGGTTTTGAAATGCCCGCCTGAGGCCCAGACGCCCCAAAATGGGTCTTGTTATGACTATTGACTATAGGTTACATGGACGTAAATGCTGCCTTCTCGTGAGTCATATGGTATTGAGGCCTGCACTAAAGGTGATCTGGGTGCTGATTGGCTTAGAAATCATATGCAAGAAATATTGGTAAAATTATGAAAAAAATCACAAGTGACCCCAAATAGTTCCTAAATGGAACAGTAGATGAGTTTTTATATTATGCCAAGGTTTGGGGATTTTATCAGGTCTGCAAATGTTCATCTGGCCAAAGGAGGTTTTGAGGCCCAAAATAGGGTAGAATGGCACTTGCTGTACATATCGCTCCCTTAGTTAAGATTTTCAGGGTTAAGCCTATCCTATATTCTAACACATTGTGTGTGAGAGATTGAGAGATGGTTTAATCTTGCTACGGTTGAAAATATTACCAACGAACATTACGGGGGCTATTTTTGTGTGTTATGCTATATAGAAACATAGAGGAAATGGAATTAGTTCCACGTAACCTATAGGAAATGTGACACAGGACCCGGCATAGGACCCTGGCAGTGCCCTCTAGACCACCCCTTCTGGATCCGCTCCTGTCTATATCACAGGGTTAGTCCCGCTTCCGGTGGGTGAGGCTTCCTGTTTACTTCTATATATGTAAGAACAGGGGGTGAAGCTCCGTTTACTGGTTCACCCGATTTCCTACCTGTGAATTGGCACCCCAGGTGCACAAAGAAGACTGGGGACAAGAGCTGGTTACTGAGGTACCCCTCTTTGAGCCTAGGCCCTTCACAATAGTGGCAAAAGAGACTGGGGACTAGACCCTTCACTGCCTCTTACTACTACTATGCCTAGGATTGCCTCTGCTTGGCGATTGTCTCTCACATTCTTCAAGCATTGGTGAAACCGTGTCTATATGTATGAAGAATAATTATAGGTTTCTTGCATTAGCCATATTGCTCGTGTATATTTAAAACAGTTCGGCCCTATATACCAGGCTACGTCAGATTATTTTAGTATCAAGTGTTATTTCATCAACCTAAATGTAAAAAGACAATATGAATGAGCCGAAGCTTTCACAAAGATTCATGCCGTGCACGCACCCACAACAACATTGAAACATGACATAAGCTGGCCCATTTTCAATGTTTACACTACTTAAACCACGGTGATGACATCTACTTGAATCAAAAGATGTGTCCTGGCAGACACGGCAAGATATGCTACAGCCAAACCCCTTGAATTTTAGTGAAAGTAACTGTGGTGAAGTCAATGTTAGTGCCTTTAAAGCTACGATTGCTCTACCAAACCCGATGTAGTGATACCAGAAGGACCAGTCATAGATGGAACAATGCAGTGCAATCACCCCTATATTATGATCTGGAGGCTCTTGCAAAAAAAAAAAAAAAGAGAAAACGTGCAGGTTTTTTACATCTCAAAAATAGTTTTCCATACATTCTGCTGTAATATTTTTGTCATACATTTTGAAAACGAGTTGGGCCATACACGTTTTCTTCAGCACTCTCTGAGAGACTTTACAGAGGTTCATCATCGTTATCTTTTGGAAAGACCCTCCTGGGCCCAGGGGTTTCCGAAATTGTATTGACTGTGTGCGATCATAGTATCTTGTGCACATCACCATTCAACATGAATCCTATTCTACGGTAGCGGGATCCTTAGTGGGGCGGCCCCTGCTTGATCTGGTACCTTACGAGATAAAAACTGATAACAGCCAGCATGATGGGACCAGTTGTTACGTAATACACCCTGAATGAAGGGAATTTTCTGATTGGTCAATGATCTATCCCGCTACACTGAAAATATGGGCCTCCCCAGGTAGCACAGAGACATTGGCATAATGTTGGGCCGACGTTGGCCCCACCATCGGCTTTACATAGGCTGCCCATCCTGCCTACGTAGGCCCGACGGTGCCAACCAAATGCCAACATAGGCCCAACGTTGGCTTTTGGTCGGCAAACATCAACATCGGCAAATGGTCGGCCGATGTCCTGCCAACGTTTGGCCAATGTTGGCATTTGGTTGGGCCTACGTAGGCCCGATGGGCAGCCAACATTGGCCCAACATTGGCCCGATGCATCGGGCCAATGTCTGCAAATTTTTGTGTGCTACCTGGGAAAAGATCTATGAAGGTGATCAGTATCAATGACTTAAGGTCCTCTTTCCATGTTGATGACCTGAGGTAATCATGTTGATCACCTTGGGTCATCACTTTGATGATCCAAGTTCACATTGGGTCATCAAGGTGACCTCTTTTGTCACAGAAACTATAGTTACAACCATTAGGACTAGCTGGCATTTGTTATATATACATCTAATGTGCCACAACAGGGCATAAGTTTGCTGTAAGTGCCCAGAATAAAGGCTTGATTGGTTGTGGGGGGAGGGGGTAATTATGTAATTGCTTGAAAATGATGACAAAAAAATCAATTAATGACAGAACTATCATTCACATGCTTCTCTTTGATCCGGTCAGACAGGTACTCTGTAGTGATCACCCAGGGTGATCGCATGTGATCACATTGAAGATCACCGGGCACTCCCCCCACTGATCATCAATAAGATGACAAAAAGTGATCACTACAGAGTACCTTTTTAAGCCTTATATTTTCTGTATAAGTCGGTAAACATAGACGGTTGACACCACTTATGAAGGCGGGTTTGACACATAATACACTTTTGCCCAATAGCCTCCACTGGTGCTAAAATCACTGCTCATGTTTTCACGTATACGACGTCGACTCTATGCATTCCGCTCCCGTCTGTCGGACGAATTTCGCTAGTCCCATCACTTTTTGAAAATGCAAAGGTAAAGAAAAATCGGTTGAATTAGCGAAAATTCGCTTGACACATTTAAGGGTTCGGTATCGATGCACTGGCGAGCTCACCCAAATTTCGAGGCTGCACTGACGCCTAGTGAGTGTCGCGGCAGGCGTGAAACAAACAAAACATATTAGAGATTCCCCTTGGTGCTACTTTGTACCCTCATATTAAGTGAATATATACCTTGAGGCATCATGCCTCCCTAACAGGGCTAAATGGCAGATATTACAGACTCTGTCAGCCTTTGTCTCCTCTCTGTTCCCCTGATTATGATCTACAGTGAAGGCCTGGTCTATATCCACCATCATGGAGCTACCGCTGGCTCTACTCACCATTCTGCATGCTTTAACCTTTAAGAACGGCATGATGCATTAGTGGTTCATGATGCACCAATGCAGTGCTGGTAAATACATTTTTGGCCGTTGTTACTGCACTGCCATATATGTGCTGACCCTCCGGAAATCTTGCAGTGTTGTCATAATTCATGTGTGTAGCAGTGGAGATTTACCAGGCTCATGATTCATGACGAGAAAAGGGGCAAGGTACATCAAAACTAGAAAATGTACCACGCTGCCTCTAGAGAGCAGATCACCAGCTAAAGAAGCCCTGTCAGGCTAGTGTGGGGAAAAGGACCCCTTTATGTGTTGGAGATGGTGAATTATGCTAACTGCAGATAACCACACCCCATGCCATGAAGTAGCAGCCCTGGGTGCTGGGGGTGAAGAGAGTAATTGAGTGGTGCTAATTGACTTCTAATTTAAGTGTGATTGTTCAGTTGACTATTTAAGGGTCACACACGCCTTTGATGAATTTACTCTTAATTCCTGACCTATCCCTATTCTATTATGTTGAAAGTCGATGCAGTCTACATGCTGCATGACGTATCCTGACCACAGATACCTTGACACCAAGGGTCAGGCAACATGTTTCAGCCAAGGTTTAGGCACAACAGGCAGGGTGTGTTATAGGATACGTGTGGATCCACGGTGGACTTAAGATATTTGTACCGCCAGGATTCTCACATATTTTCGTATTCATGTATTTTTCTCTCATAATTTCCATATAAATCAGGGAGTAGTCGTCCCCATAGGCGTTTAATTAGGAAGCAATAATTATTCCTCTTAGATAATATGATTTTACGATATTAGGAAGCATTATGCAGAGAGAAAGGCAAGTGGTCTGGGCACTGTCTTGTATTAGTATGAGATAAACCATCTAAGTGGCCGTAGGCATTTTGTCCTCATCTATATATTCAAGCTAATAAGGGGCTGTGGATTGCCTGCGCAATTAGTGATGTAAGGTGTTATTTACTGGAAAGGGCATTCCAATTTCACCATTTCATTTACTCTCTAAGGATAGGCTGACGTCTTCATTTTTCATTAACAAAAGAACAAATGTCACAGATCTCTTCAGATACTATACTACTCGTGCAGGGTAAGCCCTGGTTTTGTCTACCCGGCTGTCATCATGCCGGGACCAGTAAGACAACAATATTTATAGACTGTCAGTCACCAAACAGGTCAAGTGACACTCCCAAAGTACAGGCCAATAAAACACACACACCCATCTGGGGCCCCCAAGGGGACCCCCCCCCCATGAGGTCACAATGTCGCCAAAATGCAAGGCTTCAGGTCACATGTCACCTTTTTAGGGGGAAAAACATGTCTAATAATCTCAAAATTTAAGGCCTCAGATCAATGGATTATGGATTGGACATGTCACATGTCACTTTTAAAAGTGTACAAAGTCGAAATGTCACCAAAAAATGGCCAAATGTCGCCATGTCGTTTTTTACCCCTTGGGGGCCACCCATCTAGTCCACCACCACAGGGCACTCACCAACTCTGACCTTGGACAGCCTGTTTTGTCATTTCATTGTCTTTATTAGTGCTATGTCGACAACGGGGGTTTGTAAAACGAAAAGTGGCTACACAATATTTACTGATACTAGCTAGTGCAGCCACCTGGTAGGGGCAGACGGAAGTACATCGAGTTCCTTGTGGGTAATACTCACGGTACCACCACATGCTCAGCTCACTCAAAGTTTCCATCAGTTTCCTGGAGCTCCTACTTTACAGAGGCAAATGATAAAATATGCTGGGTATGGAGAGGTAGGACTTTATATAGACATACTTCTCACTTGCATTCCCTTTTCACTTACTTTGTCATGGGTTAGAATTTTGTGCTCTAACGACCAAGGCAATTGCAGTGTTCACAATCATTTTCATGGATCATAGTACTGGTAGGTTATATTAAGAGCAGCGATGATCAAATCTACAGAGACAGCTAAAATAAATATCACTCCACATCTTTACCGGGAAAGGTTCTTGTAGCCCACGTCCCAAAGTACACGTGCAATATATTAAATGGAATATTTAAAATGTTTTGTTTGGAAAGATACATATATAAAGTACAAGATATAGGCTGATGTATATGTATATATATATATATATATATATATATATATATATATATATATATACATACATACATACATACATACATACATACATACATACATACATACATACATACATACATACATACATACATACATATATATATATATATATATATATATATATATATATATATATATATATATATGTATATATATATATATATATACATACATACATACATACATACATACATACATACATACATACATACATACATACATACATACATACATACATACATATATATATATATATATATATATATATATATATATATATATATATATATATATATATATATATATTGCAATTTATACTTGGTGTCCACACATTGTGTTTCAGGGCTTCCCTAGCCCACTTAAAAGGGTCTACTTCTCATCTTTCCTATCCCCTCAGGATGTGTGTGGTGCACATATGCTCGGGCACTGACACATTCCTCTGTGAAATTGTGTAATGTAGTTCTCGCCATGAATATGACCTTAGCTGTCGAAATGGCGTTAAACATCTATTACTCACTCATTGTGGTTCTTCCACCAAGCCCCCAAGTGGCTGTACTATGTTAGCCTTTGATACTAGCCACGTTCTGAGAGTAATCACAGTAACGAGTAGGGAATCAGAAATGTCGTAGGCCCTCGCATTGCCTATCATTTCTACTTCCCATTTCTCACCTATAGAATGAAAACAACATAATCTATAGTAGATTAAGGTAAGATGAATATGGCCAGTACAACCACTTATCTCTTAGCACGTACATTTACTCAGCATTGCTCAGTACTGACCCCTGGTTTCTATCTGCAGCACCAACAGTTGGACCACTAACGCCACCTATAGGACTCAAGTCTCGCGTTCTCTCTCCTCATACCGTTTGGTTGGAGTGGATAGACCCATCACTGGGACGGGCGCAGAAGGTCACCGACAACAGGTATGTCAATTTACATAACATTACCTACCGCAGACCCTTAATGGTAACTGACAACGGACTTTTGTCAATTTACATAACATCACCTACCACAGACCCTTAATGGTACCTGACAACGGACTTATGTCAATTTACATAACATTACCTACCGCAGACCCTTAATGGTACCTGACAACGGACTTATGTCAATTTACATAAAATTACCTACCACAGACCCTTAATGGTAACTGACAATGGACTTTTGTCAATTTACATAACATCACCTACCACAGACCCTTAATGGTACCTGACAACGGACTTATGTCAATTTACATAACATCACCTACCACAGACCCTTAATGGTACCTGACAACGGACTTATGTCAATTTACATAACATCACCTACCACAGACCCTTAATGGTACCTGACAACGGACTTGATGGCAGACGACGTATAATGTATCTGAATGATGATTTACATGTCGATGTCCTATGTCATCAATCGTCCTGAACCAGGAAATAGACAAATACACACAGAGCCATGGCAATGCCTTGTCCCAACAGGACATCGCATACTAAAGATATTGCACGCAGTACTTTCTCCTTGTTCTCACATCTAACTAGTATGGGTGTATTGTTGTTTGCAGGTATTACGTTGTGGCGTACACACCGATGCCGCAGGGAGAGACTCGCACGCTGACAGTGAAGATGTTGAACATGGTGTTGTACCACCTCACTCCCCACACCACGTATGAGTTTAAAGTGCTCACCCACAAGGAGGGCGAGAGCACCGCCTACAGCATCAGTAACTACAACACCACATTCGAGGCCGGTAAGGAACGGACACAGAGGTGTCAATATTGCCAATCGACCCATACTAATGCAAAAATCCCTGGTTATGTATTCTTGTCAACCATAATCATATATTCCATTTTAACAACTGGTTGTATATTAGTGGATTTATAGGTATTCTGGCGAGAAGAATGCAATACGTATTTGAAATGATGCAAACTATTACATACAGTTTACAACGGGACCTTGCTCATGACTGTTAGACATGTGAGTAGTATATGACGAGTAGTATACGACGAGTAAAGTTTATCTCAGGCACACTGCCTACCATTTTAGTATTGAGACTGGACTGACTCTATGTGAACATCGATGGTGCTTATTTCATGTCTTTAGCGAGTACATAATGTCCATATGACTTCTTCAGGACGTTTTTATGTCAGCATATTACATATATGATATTACAGCACCACTATTGCTGTATTAATGCATCATAAAGACCCCGGGTTTCAGCTCTAACCTGCGTAGTTGATATACTCTCTGTTTTCAGTATGTTTTACTGGTTTATGATACATTGTTGTATTATGAGACATACAGGTGAAGCCGCACAGCCAAAAATAACTTTCTTATTTTAAGAAATTATTTCTCATTTTAAGTAAAATTAACTTAAAACAAGTTTGTCCACCAGGTAACACAATTTTACTTGAAATCTTGGTATATCCAATTTTTTTGAATTAAGAAATACAATCTTAAGAAATAAATTTTTAAATCAAGTAATTTATTCTCAAATCTTAAACGAAGTAAAGAATTCTCATGAAAGAGGATCATTTCAAGATAAACTTATTTATACTTTTTCTTAAAATAAGTTATATTCTCTCACTTCCAGTATTTCAAAAACATTGATTTCCTTGTTTGTAAAGTGGATACGATTTATATCTATTATGGAAATGCTTTGGATAGAATAGAAAGTTATCAGTATTGGCTACCTCAGTGACAGAGGTTCATTAGATTACATGCAGCTCTTTGAAGCCACATTTTCATGGATGAATATGACCTCTATCCAAAGTCTTTGACTTAATGAAAGGCTGCACATGTCCCACCCTTACATTATCATATTATCTATGCAAAAGGTGTTTAGCTTCCTTTATGCCTTGAATTCCCCTCAATCAACTATCGGACCAGTGAACCTAATAGTAAATTAATTTCAAATAAGTTTCCTTCAATTTTCACTTATTTTACCACATATAATGTTTTAGGACCAAGTTTAAGCTAGGAATTTGTATTTTGTATTGCAAATAATTCACCATAACAGGTAGTGCTGGCACCTAGTGGCAGACTATATAATTTCGTCATATTAAGAAAATAATACCTGGCATGTTAGATAATATTCCCTGGCCAATTTCTAACAAGATCCAAGTTCTAACTTTTTCTAGATGTAAGAAAACACTTCTAGTTTAATATATCTCATATCAAGAAATTAGACTTGTTTTAAGATAATAAGATAAGTAATGTTACCTGCTGGACAAAACTACCAATTTGAGAAATTTGCTTAAGAAAAATAATCTTGAAAACTTATATAAAGAATCCAGCTCAAGATTTGTTCTAAACTTGATTTTTCTTAAAGACAGGATGACTGATGAATCTTTTAACCAGACTTGTCCTCATAACTAGAAAAGATTTCTTTTATCAAGTTTATTTTCTTGGATAAGACAATTATTTTTGGCTGTGCGTGAGGTATCATGCCGTCCTTACTGGGTTAACCTCCGTGGTTCCTACTTGCAGCCCCTGGTTCCCCTCCCCGTGACGTCAGACAGACCATGGGGAACGTCACCACCACTATGATCGTCAGCTGGCAGCCACCTCATCTAGCCAACGGCGTCCTTACCGGTACGTATACATGCTGTTATACTCATCTCAACTAGCCAATATTGCCTTGTTTTCACTAATCTAATTCTCTCCTACTATTTCGATAGCATCACATTGACGCATCTTCTGTCCATGCACATTAGGCCTTTGTGTAGAGGGAGAACATCGTATTGACATATCAATTTCTTTTCTTGTAGGATACATGCTGTCCTATTCACCAATCCCTGCCTTCTCAGAGAAGGAGTGGACGTTAGTACGTGTACCACCCCACATGTACACGTACACGGTAACGGACCTAATGCCGGACCGCACCTACGGCGTCAAGATGTACGCCATCAATGCTAAAGGAGACGGCCCGTTCTCTGCCGTGTCCGAGTTCTACACAGGTACTACCAACACTACCACTCACACACCAGGTATTGCCAACACTGCGTTTCCTCTCATAGAACCGCCTTGCCCTGTCCGCCCAAACTTTGTTGACTTCCATTTTTCCTGGCACTGGTCGTTTCTCTCTCTCTCTCTCTCTCTCTCTCTCTCTCTCTCTCTCTCTCTCTCTCTCTCTCTCTCTCTCTCTCTCTCTCTCTCTCTCTCTCTCCCTCTCTCTCTTTTCTGTCTGTTTGCTGTTTGTAATTTTGTTAAGATGATTTACTTTTAGTTTGTATTAAGATAAATCATTCATTATTTGGCCTGTTTTGTTGCCCACAGCTGCCAGGCGGTTCTGTCAGAGGAACACGCGAGTTAGGACAGTTTAGGACTTTAGAGGGTGATATTAGTCTTATGTAGGTGGTCACCTTCACGTACACATTGTATATACATTTTGTGTGTACATGTATTTATATCACACAATCACCCAAAACTGAGGGACATTCTGCAACTATATATTATAGGTAAGAATGAACGTCTAGGCGTAGAGCATTTCTCAATTCTTACCCTAGGTCAGGCAGCTAAGTCTAACCCCTTAGTTACTTGAACATGACAAACTATAAAACACACCTTAATGCCTCCTACCCCTCCTGACACCGTCAGCACCTTTGTACCCGTCTGTAGGTATCAGGGAGGGAGATGCCTACACCACCACCCTCTCCACTACCACCGAGAAACGCACAACGCGGCCATGGGACAACCTCAGCCTGGAGATGGAGCGAGCCTTCCGTCGACAGGAACAGGAAGCCGCCGCGAAGGCCAAGGCCGCTGCTGCAGCCGCCGCACTAGAACCGGAAGTTGGCTCCAATCAGGTCGAGCTCATCCCAGAGCCAGCAAAGCGCACGCGTCCCGCCTCTAAATCAGGTCAGTCTTGCCCCCTGGTAGAATACCGGGAACTTTATCATATTCAGTCAGTGTCAGTTACAGGGAGACGGTCTAGGAGACTTTTAACTTTTAAAATATAACTAATACATATACGCAGGTTTAGCCATCGCTACCACCGAGGGTCCAGGGGTGGCATGGGAAGTACATCAGACCTAGTCAGTCCTACAATCTAGTACTAGGAGAGAAATTTTTTTCTAAATAGGACGTGGTGCTCCAACCTAAAAAGGTAACTCATACTGCATCAGGGCTCGCGTAATCCATACCCAGAACCTCTACCATTTTTAATTTCGTTGGGTTTGCCCACAATGACAATGTACACTTATAAAGAAAACACACTGAAAAGATGGATCTCTATGAAGGTGATCAGTACAGATGACTCAAGGTCCTCTTTCCATGTTGATGACCCAAGGTAATCATGTTGATCACCTTGGGTCATCAAAGTGATGACCGAAGGAGACCTTGGGTCATCAATGTGAGGACCCAAGGTGATCATGTTGATCACCTTGGGTCATCACTTTCTGCCACCAGAGGGCCCTAGTATACAATAATGGAAAATACAATACCCACTATGTTGAATATATTGATTCTATATCCCTAATCCACTTGATAATGATAATGTTTATAAGGTAGAAGATGTCAAGAATATCACCACACTTGAATATCAGATGATATAAAAAGAAATTTAGGCAACATTATCAAAGGTACAATCATGTTTAAAGATGGACACCTCTTTTGTAACTGAAACTATAGTTACAACCATGGGTACAAGCTGACATTTGTTATACACATCTAATATGCCTCATTAGGGCATTTATAAGTTAGCAGTAAATGCCCACAATAAATGCTTGGTTGTGGGGAGGGAAGGGGGTAATTATGCAATTGTTGGAAATGATAATCAAACAGATACTCATTAATGACAAACAATCATTTACATGCTCCCCTCTGATCTGTTCAGACAGGTCATCACATATGATCACCCATGGTGATCACATATGATTAGTTCAAAGATCACCGGGTACTCCCCCTCGGGCTCATCAATAAGATGAAAAATGTCATCACTACAGAGTACCTTTTTAAGCCTTATCTTTTCAGTGCATGTCGCGATGGGCACCTTGAACCTAGATACCACCCATTTCCAGTAGCTTCCAGGGATATGCTTGTGCCCATCTCTGCAGCTGTAGTCAGTGCATATCGACCCCGGGGGCACTTCCCCCATATTTGGCTATCATGTGCGAACACGATTCTGAGGGAAAAGGGTATTTTTGGGCCCCAGGGACGGGCCCTCAAGGGCCTTTGATTAGGGGGTGCTTTTAGGAAGTTTTTAGATTTTTTTTGGGAAAAGGGTACGTTTTGGACACAAAATAGACATTTTCAAGTGCTTTTTAGTGTTGTATTACCTTCATCAATTTCTATCTTAGTGTCTACTTTAGACAACTCCCTGTGACAGGGGGGGGGGGTATTGGTAAAAGTCACCCTCGATAAGGGTATACGGACTTAGCAATGAAATGACACAACTATTCACTGAGGTCCTCTCGGGGGCCAACTGGTACCCATCTGATAGGTGTTATCAGTAGAACTTGCTGATACCAAGCTCCAGATGGCCGCGCCCAGGGGACAACCTGCTAACTCGGAATAGCTTTTGGTTTTACCCCTTGGAATGGGGTGCTACATCAGACCTAGTCAGTTACACCACCTGGGAGGGAGCCCCGTACTACAGCAGCACTAGTCAGTGCTACCACCTGGGAGGGAACATTGGAACTGTATCAGTCCTCATCATCGTTTGTACCTTGGGGAGGGACATGGAAGCAAAAGGGTGTATGTTTGGAGAATGTACCTGGCCCAAGGATATATGCCAGATCTCATCTGAATTTGAATTACATTCAGATGAGATCATCTGAAACTTATGAAAACTTAAATGGAAGATTATTATTCAGATGAGATCTCACCTGAAAACAGTCGGAAGTGTGTGACAGCATGGTCCCACCATGTCCCTGAGGAACTGAGGCAGTGTGAATGTTTGTCTTCAGTGTGACGTCATTCTACTTCCGGCCAGGTACAAATCCCCAGAAGAGACCCAGATGCAACATGGAAGGACAGAATGGAAGAATGTATGTTCCAGTCAGTGCTATCACCTTGGGCCAAAACTTGGTACTATTGCACAGGCTGTCACCTGGAGTAGGAACTGGCCACTGGCACAGTGGGGACACCTATGAGCGTAAATAGAATTTTGCACAGACGGAATTGCTATACTAAGAGAAGGAGTCTGAGTAAACATACTTAGAAGGCATAAAAGGAGTTACCAGTACATCTACATATGCATAAAGGTTAGACCTATCAATTGGTCCGTCATTTAAAGTGCAAAATGCTAAGGATTTTATCTGAGAAGGTGGAGAAGTTTCTGAGTTTGCACTCAGGTCATGGTAATACATAATTCATGATAGGTATGTACGTAATTCTCGACAATTGTATCAGTTCAACTCCAATGTTTTAGCTCTAAAATGGCATTTTCCTCTTTTAAAGGTGTGAGAATGGTGCCTGCTATTCACGGTAAACCCCCTGTTACTATAAATCCAGGCCAACCATCCCCAGGGACGGAAAACAAACACATGTGATATTGTATGTGTGTAATTCTCACTTACAGATAGAGTATGAGAGTAATTCCCACACAATCAGGAAGACAATATCTCCAAAAGCTGTGGTTGATTTTTGATTTTGTTGATTAAAGTCGTTCATTTGATTTCAATTGAGATAATAAGCATAGCAGAGGAAAAGACATACTACCTGGGGCTCAGAATAGTGCTACAATAGAGTGCAGGCAAACAGACTTCCCAACACTTCATTGGATCATGAAGCTGACCAATGGGAATAACACACTCTCCCACCAGCAGTTTTCAAAGGGTTAACTTTAGTCACCTGTATTCCTGGTTGGAGTGGTATGGCCACAAACCCCCTAGCCATCACCATGTACCTCTTCCTGCTGAACCATTGCCTTGGCCTCTACCCTACTCCCAAAGTTTCTAATCTGTTCACGATCATTGTTGGAGTTGAAACTGTTAGTTTTCTGTTATTTATACGTGGATGTGGCTTATATGCAGAGCAGAGGTCTATGAGAACATAATGTTTTTTTTTGCAGTTTTAAAATGTAAGCTACTGACAAGTAAATAACAATATCTATAGGATAATCTTTTACTAGATAATTTTTGTCTTTTTATTCTTAGATATCAAGCCAACTTTTAAAGATACCATAGTCATGTAAAAGGAGTTTTTTTTTTTTAAATTTGAAGGTGCATTGAACATGGGTTGTAATGCTGTGATTTATAATTTTACTGAATTACGCTTATACATGTTTCATAGAATTATGCACATAGCTGACACTTTCAATAATAGAATTATGCACATACCATCAGCTGAATTATGTGCATACTCTCCATTTTAACAAAACTGATTCATTCATTAACTGTTATGTGTAAGACAAATATATTTGGATACATATCGTCTCTGATATCAATCTAATAGCCTGTCCAAATTACAGGCTTTAACTCCCTATGTTTCTCATGCAATTCAATGAAAAAAAATATTGACCAAGTTCACCTGTTGACATGATCTGAGTACATAATTCGAATTATGCTCATAGGTGTCCCCACTGTGACTCGGTGTTGCTAGCACTAGCACTGCATCCCCTGAAGTACATCGCACAGCCCCTCTGCCCCGGTACTTGGCACACAAATTATAGGCCTGTTGTTGTGAAATATGGACATTACATGTAATGAGCCTAGACTTAAGACAACGTGATAATGTTTCTATGCTTCAGATAACCTCACATGGGTTCCCCATGTCTCGAGCGACTCCATTGATTCACGAAACCAGTGGGATATGTTGGGAGACTTACTGTTCGTGTCTGAATTAAATGATTAGATCCACTCTTCCCAAGGTGGACAACCAAGACAAAGAAGCCAACTGCTCGGTTTGCTGGCCTACATGGTCTACTTCTGCATGGCGTATAGTTTGGGTTTGGTATTCATATACCTCAGGAAGGCATTTCTCAAGATGGTACAACTGGGCGCAGATACTAAAATTTGAAACTCTCAAGATTGGAGTTGGTGATCGTAGCTTATGCCCTACGACTACTCTGTATGATCAGCACTTAATGTAGTGATTACATACGGTTTGGTAGGGCAGTCGTACCAGTGCAATCATTAGTGACCACAAGATGCAGGGCTCTGATGGCATGAGAGTGAGGGATCCCACTACGACTTGAAGGGGGCCTAGTTGTACCATCTTGAGAAATGCCTTCCTGGATAACTACCAACCTAGCATACCTGATGCAGCCATGCGCTAATTACAAATTGAGAACACAAAGAGAGAAGCACAGGGGCTAAATCTTACTTTGCAGTGGCAGATTTAGAGAGGGGCGTGGGGACGCACGCCTCCCCCCTTTTACCCAGTACTTAAGAGTTTAATTACATATTTTGGACCCCACAATTTGCTAAAAAATAGGGGGTGCACCCCCTCCTTTTGGGCTGCGCCCCCTCCTTTTCCAAATCCTGGATCCGCCACTGCTTTGTTTAGTTATTTATTAAACTGTTTGACATGGGTCCCGGGATAGGGACCTGAGTTAAAGTAGGATTTGAATGAGATACATCTTGAGAATTGACAAAGAGGCACAGGTTACACATGTAGGCCTAGTTAACCATTGAACCTATGCATAGATCGACACAGAATGACTTAACCTTACATGTTTAAGCTAACCTTACATGTTTTACATCGACACAGAGAGAAGTGAGCCCCGGCGACGGCCCACACGGCGGCCCCCAGAGACGGGTACAGAGACGCCCTCTGCCGGCCGGGCGTCCCTCCCAGGGGATGACCTCACCACCATGGCACGTCAGGCGCCACAGCGTGACGTCACATTCACCACCCACGTCACACACTACGTCTCTGCAGTAGTCACGTGGTCAGAAGCCTCAACGACATGCTCAGGGCTTGACCAATCACATTACGTCTTCGCCTACCACCTGTCCTCCGCCATGAGTCGTGACGCCAAACTTGTAAATGTGACGTCACCACTAGTGGTGCTCTCTGACCTACGTCCCTACACAAAGTATGCCTACGTTGTACACAGGTTCGATGACGTTACAGGGGAGGAGCGGTGGGTACGGTCAGGCGTTATTGACACACATCCTGAAGGAGAGAAATGACTCTACAGGGGAGTGGGAACACAGAAGAATAAACTGTCTGAGAGAGAAAGAGAGAATCCTGGAACATATTGACTTTTATATATTATTTACAATTGTATATTCATTATGTTGTAATAAAACAGGTATGGTTAAATACTAAGCGGGGTAACTGCAATACGCACACACAGTGCCCGATGTACATACAGATGTAGCGTGTAAGATATTTAAAGGCTTCAATCCCATCCCGGACAAGTGTTGTTGAATGTAGTGTAATTAAAATGTTGATTGATAGTTAAACTGGTGTATACCAGTCTTAACTGTAATCACTCTGGGAAGAACTTGTCAGTCGTTGAGGATTGACTATGACATGTGTACGTGTGTGCATTAATTACGTATTGATGCACTTTCAGTAATTAGATGGGCACATAGTAAACCCAATCTGGATGTACTTGGTGTTATTTAGAATAATGTTTAATAAATATTTATCACATAAAATTAACATCATTGTAAGAATTGAAGTTGTACCGTATAATCCAATTCCGCACAAACAACGAGTTATTCAAGTAAGACCAAACACTTGTCAAGTACAGACAAACTTTTATAACTGCCAAATGAATGAACTGTGTGCCTGGATCTATGATATATTATCATTCTCAAGTATATTTAAATTGATGTTGATGTATATACATATTCAACTAATACATTTTTAAAAAGAAGAGTGTCATATTAGGATATGACACAAGTGGGGCATAATAATAGATTCCGAATTTCAAAGTATGATATTTAGTATTCTATATAATTTGACAAAAAGGGGGCTGTAAGGACTAAATCTGACAAATACAAATGGGTGTTTCCTTAACTTAGAGAAGGGGTCTCTTAAAAGAACATAGGATAACTAAAATGCCTACGGTATGTGCGTAAAAACGTCTCCACGTTAGAACGCGGTGCAGGTATTGTTGTATTAATAGTAAAATACCTTACTAATAGTGACAGTTGTCAACATGGTACTCTAATATTGTGACTATTCCTGTATGATACACTTGGACATTATAAAGTCTGTCCCATATACGTACACACCACCCTATCTATTGTATTAACTAGGTACTTCATACAGGTCCTGTTATCGTCCAGTTACACCCATACACCCTTAATATAACAACCAGATACTTCACGTGGACCCAGTTACCACATACATACAGTATACATCACCTAGTTACCATCAGATGCTTCATAGACCCCATTGCCATGCAGATAAATCATACAACCCCCAATGTAGCTACCACATACTTCATATAGTAGTTTAGTTGAAATCCGGATATATCGTACAACCCAAATATAACAAGAAATGTCCCTTATAGTCACCCAGTTACCACCTGGGTACTCTCCTTAATACATCTCCAACACAGATACAACATACTCCTTAAAGATGGTCTACAAGGGGGTCCCCTTGTCACCTGTAGATCTTTTAAGAAAGGCCATATCACATATAACTAACTTATTGTTTTTTCCACGTCACCAAGCTCCATGTCACATGTCGACCTTAAGAAAATGCTTTTCCAAATATCATTAACTTTTCTCTCCCATGTATTTGTCATTACAGGCCCCATGTCTATTGTTGATTTTAAGAAAAGTCTATATCACCCATTCGATGTTAAGGGTCTCCACCTATCCTAAAGGTAAATTACCGCCAAGATACCCCTTTCAAATTCATGCAGGTCCTAACGTAGCTGCCTGATACTCTTCATGTAACCATTGTGTAACTATTACCCACATTGTCACTTTCTCTACACAATATGCCCCGAATGTACTGATAACTTCCTTTGGCATAATGACATAAGAACATTATAGGAGGTTAAACATGTCATTTGCCTCTGATGTCATTATATATGACATCAGAGGCAAATGATATGTCGCCATGGTGTGAACATAGTGTCACATGGAGGGTATGAGGTCAGTATGGTGTCATACCGCATGTATTCAGACTTAACATGAACTGGTATCAGCAACCTCATTTCCTCCGTAAATATTCCCCCTTTTTGTGGAATAGACGGAATGATGTAGATATACTTATTGTTACTGATGTAATAAAGCTTTTATTCGTTGTGATACTTTTTGCTCTTCACTCATATTTGTACAGACATGCTATGCATGGTAGCTGTGGGCGTTTAAATATCATTGGTAGTGCCAAAATCCATCATTAAACTCAACTGATTAAAAACAATATGTCTTGTTTTACTTCCTGGTTACGGCATCGCACCATCACTAAATTTGATATCATATGACCTGATAGGGCGTAATCTCGTCCTGATAGAGCCCTATCTAGGTAATGTAATCTTTTTCAGCACATTAATCCTTGTGAGTGTGTCTAATAATATACACTTTATTCCTCTATTTTGGGTATAATTATGTTTCCATGGCAACAAAATTAATATCAACAAAACACAATTTCTGCCCTAAAATGCCCCAAATCGTTCTATTCACATTCCAAATTTGGATGGTTTGCAGGACTACTGTAATCTCAATGAGAAAGTAGTATAAAACAACTTTTGGTCTATTTCTCACCTTTTATGCCATTGTGGCACCCCATGGTGGCCAGAATTGCTACCAATCCCCTTGGGTGGCCCTTTTAGCTTGTCTTTTAATATTATGTCTGATTCCGGTGCACGACATTTATGGAACAAATCTTGATATTTTTAATTGCTATTATACTAGAGATAAGTCCTTTGTATACAATGTTACATGCATGCAAAAAATATATAATTTGACAATACAATTTCTAGAGAGGGCATACTCTTATGTATAAATAAGGAAATACGTGCAGGTAGTATTATGTACATGTATGGTATGATGTTACATCGATGCACACATTACATTTGTATTTCATCAATTCAAAAAGATATGTACAAATGTAATTTATTACTTGCCATATCAACGAGATTGTTCAAGAGTAATGTTACTTATACTTATATCCTTAAGCTCATGTAAAAAAAACACACACACACACACACACACACACACACACACACACACACATACACACACACAAACACACATACTACAATATGAATCAATAAATCATATGGAACTTGTCTTAGGTGCACGAGAATGGGCGATCATGGCGCTCATTTATATCTAGTTTTGTACTCGTCAAAATCTTGCCTGTGCACATTACACATGCCAGTGTTTATGGGCCTAGAAAATGGAATAAACTACTGACTCCCTCTGGATGGATTATTAGAACTTAGTAGCAGCTCCTCACTGCTGCTACCTGGTGTGTTATAGTATAACAGACTCTCATTATTTGGGGTGGGTTTATACTGGAAACAAGCTACCCTTCAATTCCGCTCCCGCTACTCTCCCACTGACATCAGAATTCAATCTCCAAGGAGGTCTTTGTCAGATTGATATAGCCAGAATACTGTGATGTGTTGAGAAGTTGGACTTCTTGTTGTGATGGGGGGGGGGTGTTTTTATCCACGATTAAGGCATCATTACCGGGAGGATGCTTTTCTCCATGGTAAAGGTCTACCAAGCATAATAGTACTGAGGCACATACCAAATAGGATTGTAGAATTATTGTATTACAATTTATTACACGACTTCTGTGATTTTGGGTGCTTTTTCTGGATATTCCCATTCTGATACCTGTTGATATTGCATGCCATGATGCATGCATCATGACCTTTGTAAGGTGTGCTGTTATCCATGGATAACAAGCACCCAGTGCTGTTATCCATGGATAACAGGCATGCCTTACATGTCATATGTCACATGTTAAAACCTACGAGATTTCCATTGCTAGGGGCAGGGGTCACACCCATACCCTACTGATCCCAAGACCATCTCCCTATGCATTGCGCAACAGAGACTCACGAGAATAGCTGCAGTAGAATTTGGTTAGGAGAACACTATAGTGGCCAGAGCTGCTGGTCCCATAGCCAAGACAGCGACATACCATATTTCCCCTTGTAAAAGCCTGGGTTTTTATTAGTTCTATCTACTACCTAAACCTCCTTAATAAGAGGCAAATTGACCAGGCCTTTACACAAGGATATACGGTATTGCTGGACGCGTTCAAACCAAGCCAGCAGCTGCCGGGTGCCAAGGTGTGTGTGCCGATAGTATATTGGTTAGCGAGTCATGCTACTAACCCCAGGTGCAGGCGATCGCCTCCAGGCCAGGTCTCTTTTTTTGTCTTGTCAATGAATGCATGATGCATTTTGATGCATTCTGATGCATCCTGATGCATTAATCATATAATAAAATAAGTAGTTAATGGATATGTCATGACTTGTGACTGATATCAAACAATAACATGCAACTCATTGAATGTTATTGTTTGATATCAGTCACGCATCATGACATATCCATTAATTACTTGTTCATTATACAATAATAGTACTGAGGCACATACCAAATGGGATTGTAGTGGTCAGCGGAAAATGTCATGGAGAAACCAGGACTCAAATCCGAGACCCTCCAACTTCCCCTGGCCTGACATTCTCTACCTTCCAACTACCCTGGAGCGGTATGGTATACATACGGAGAGTGACTTGCGCACCAGATGGGGGAATGAACCCCTACACTCGTCCCAACCAGCTTCGACCGTATCTGCCCAGAACTGGTCCTCCAGTCCAGTCTGAACAGTACCACATGTACCCGTACTTAGTCACGCACAACCCATATAGGCTCCTGTTCCCAGGAACGGCTGTGTGTGCCACCTGTTTCCAAGTTCCTCAGCACTAGAAGATCGAAGCGCTTGTCTATACCATACTGGCCCAGGTACCGAGCACTCTAAAGATCCCCCTTGTGAGGCGGGACCACTCGGTTTCTCCACCAATGTAGTGGTCAGCAGAAAATGTCATGGAGAAACCGGGACTCAAACCCGGGACCATACAACTTGGAAGCGGAAGCTCTACCCCTGAGCTACTTCCCCTGGCCTGACATTCTCTACCTTCCAACTACCCTGGATCAGTATGGTATACATAGGGGAGTGACACAATCAAGTGAACAGTCTGAAGGCTCTGCGCACCCGATGGGGGAACGAACCTCTACAGGATTATAGAATTATTGTATTACAATTTATACAATGGGTATCTACTGTTACGTAAACAATCATTCGACATCTGGCGGTATTGGAACAACTCACGTTATGTATTAGAGATATTCATTTGCCAACAAACAAAACAACAACACCCCACTACATTAACTACTGACACTGACTCACCAACAAGTTCATGTTTGCCAATTTACATTTTTATTAGTATATTGTAGCGAGGAGCAATTACTGGTGTTGATGTAATTAAACACGCCCATATGTGTCCTGTTTGTCTTGTCTTCAGCTGACGTAGTGCATGAACAGTTTATCAATTTGATTTTCTCTTTTATCACATACCAGTAGTATAGTATGTATCCGAACAGGTCTATAGCTAATCTAAGGATATTACTCACTGGGCATGCAGCCAATCAGAGGCCTCCCTTTTGGCGGGAAATTCAAATGTGGGGTCACATGACCTAGACCCCCTGTGGTGTGGCGCCAAAATGGACCAATCAGAGCCCTCCTTTTTGGCGGGAAATTCAAAAATGGTCACGTGACCCGAACCCCCTGTGGTGTGGCACCCTCTGATTGGCTGGCTGTTTAGCATAATATTTGCATAATAGAGGTCATGACCCTAATTTGAATGGACCAATCAGAGGTCATCATTTTGGTGGGAAATTTTGTGACGTCACTTTATTTTTTTTTAATTTTTTACTTACAAACTATCTCTGTGTCTTATCTATACATGAATCGCGATTCATTGTGGATGGTCTTTGGTCAGTTCATATATGTTGTCCATTGTGTCTGGTGTATATATGTTGTTTCTCATTTATCTACTGTGTCCTCCGATGTTACAGCGTTAGAAAACATAGCAGTTGCTTGTTCAAAAGTAAAAACTCCTCCACGCTTATTTCTGAAAAGCTGCAACTCGTAGTCCAGAGAGTTCAATTTCCTCAACATTGCCGTCAGCAAAATTTTGCTCTCTGGACTTAGATTCATACCTTCCAAGGCCAACGGACAGGTAGGAGAATGTCTGAAATGCTCCACGGTGATGTCGTCACTTTCTAACCATGCGTTTATAGCGACTCCACATTGGTAGCATTGAACAAGGTCCTTACCTCCGATGTAAAAGAATCTGTGGGCGGCGAGTTTCTCTGTGAAAGGACGGGGTTTATTCCACATAGTTGTGTCGAAAGTGTTGAGTCTCCTTGATAAATCGACGAAACGTACATACTTGACCATTCTCTTAGATAGGTAGGTAGGTAGGTAGGTAACATGGTGCGAGCAGTGACGACGGTGGTAGTAGCTGTGTCGAGTGTAAACATATCAGTGGTAGGCGAGGTGGTAAATGAGACAGCAGAGACGTGACGTAAGTGGTTTATATAGATGTGCTTAATCCCCTTTCTAGCTGCATACTTTTTATCTTTACAACCACGTTCCTGTGTAGCGACTTAAGATGGGATTCCCGTGGTGCCTCTGACTCCTTTACATAAGTCACCACACCCTTCCACAATTACTCTCTACGTAGCATCTCTTTTTGATTGTTTTCAAAGTGAAGCAATATATTTCTGGCCACGTCAAACCTCTGCATGTCATCCATCAGTACTCGAATGAGCTGAAAATGTGTACTGTTGGGTTTAGCTTGCCACATTTTCAACACTTTGAAGGCATGGAGAGACATATCTTGTTCCGGTTGTTGAGCGATTCTATTTACCTTTTCAGACAACAAACCTAAATATGTCCCCATATCTTTCCACTCCCTGAATAGAGATTCAGACATGGTGACAAAGTACCTCTCCATTAAAAACTGGTCGGGATTGTTGTAATTCAATTTGTGCGTCTTGAAAAAGCTCTGCGACTGAAGTAACAGATCTTGTCGATGAACACTCATGAAGGTGTGGTCGAGTTCTCCCCATCTGGCATGATCCGTAGTTTTAGACCACCAAGTTTGGAACATCTCCATACACATATCCTGCACCATCTTGATAACGACCATCTCCTGCAGACGCTCATAGGGGATGTCCAAGTAGATTCCCAATTTCTTTCAAGATCCAACTAACAGCCTTCCTATTTCATGAAGCAAACGATCACTATATGTAAATTTCATTTCACACATGACATGATCCTGTACACTCACTTCACATACGTCAGACTCAGATAGGGAGGGGTCATTTTCAAGACTCATCTCGGCTGCAAAAACTTCAGAAATCACTTGATGAAGGTCGGTAGGCGAGCAGGTAGGCAGGGAGCCGGCGGGTAGGTGGTGCTGGTGATGGTAAAGGTAGTGGCGGTAGGTGCGGTAGTCGTAGTGGTCAGCAGTGATATATCCTTCCAAAGAGAAATTGGGGTGCTTTATATAGGATGATCTAAGTCTAGCTGGATACTTACCACCACCTTTTCCTTTCTGTGTAGCGGCTTATCAGCATGAGTCTTTTGAATTTGTTAACATCAAACAGGGGAAAAGATGTTGTGACAAGTGTATTTGGTGAAAATTAGGGTGATTGCTTTCATTCTGTGTTGCGACTTATCTTTTAGATCTGTTGACATAAAACAGGTGGAAAGGTATTGTGATAACTGTATTTTGGCGGGGATTAAAGGGAATTAAACTGTGGTAATTAGCTTAATCCACTTTACAGGTGTGAGGGAGGCTCGCTCGTTAAGGTATTATGAGATTTCTTAATTTTTACTTCTCCTTTTGTTAACAGGAGTGTGCTATTGCTACCAACTACTCTTTGAAGTTTTCTAATCCTATTTAAACTTTCATCTGGATCCTCCTACGGTTTGGTTTACCTGTGGAGGGCAGGTGAAATTAGATTTATAGACACCCTACTGAGTGAGGATCTCTGTGATCATAGGATTAGAGCTCTTTTCTAAAAAGATATTAAAAAGCCGACTTTGATCTTGCTGGAACTTTCTTTTTTTTTTCCACCTAACCTTTGATAATCTAAGAATGGAGTGAATTTTTTATCTGGATTCTCCTATTGTTTATTTCCCCTGTGGAGGACAGGTGAAAATTGGATTTATAGGCCTCCTACCGAGCGAGGACCTCTTCTGTTGTGACTACAGGATTAATCCTCTTTTCTAGGAAGAGACCTCAAAGCCACCTTTCATCTATTCAAACTGCACTAAGCGACTTATCTTCAGAGGCGTATATAAGGGAGGGAGAAAAATTTCATTCACTCACACTCTCTTTGCAACCCTCACCATGAGTAGAAGACTGTCTAAGCTACAGCTCTCAGGGAAGACGAGAAGGACCAACAAGACTTCATTGTCTTCTCCTGCTGCTGAAGATGGTACTACTGCAGTTGCTCCTGCCCACATGGTGTAACAGGTGGTGGTGGTGTTACTGGTGGTGGTGGTGGTGCTGCTGCTGCTGCTACTACTGCTGGTGCTGCTGGTGCTGCTACTACTACTGCTACTACTGCTGCTACAACTACTGGTGGTGCTGGTGCTGGTGCTGCTGGTGCTACTGCTGGTGCTGCTACTGCTGATAACGTTGGAGCTGCTGTTGACGGTGGGTCTTATACACCTCCTTACTGGACACCAGTATTTTATACCCCTGTTGCTGCTGTTGCTGCTGCTGCTGTTGCTGCTGCTGCTTCTGCTGCTGCTGATGCTAACGCTGGAGAAGTCTGTGCTGGTGCAACTACAGCTGACGTAGACACACACGATTGCACTCATACGGATTACTTGAAGACCCACCACTTGGTAGAAACAGAGGAAGAGCAGGAGGAGGAGGAGGAGCAGGAAGAGTTGACTTCTCCAGTGGTTGCTCAAAAATCACCCGATCTACTCACCTCCACTATCGTGAACTCTTTAAGAACCACCGGCTTCTGCTATCCACCAGGGGACATCGATGTCAAGCAGAGTCGGAGGGAGCTTTTTCTTACCTCTCCGACCTACTCACCCTCCACAAACACGAGTGACGGGGTGTGGCTATCATCTTCTCAAAAGTCGCGAGATACTGACGCCAGCGTTACTCCTGTTGCTGGTTCTGCTGTTGATTCAGCTCTCACTGATAGTAATTCTCTTCTTACTTTGAAACCCTCTATGGCTATCAAGAGGTGTTTTACCAAGAGTGGTGACCAGGCATCCAAGAAGAGAAAAGCGGTAGTGAAATGTGAACCACCTACACCTTCCACAGTCCCTAGATTGGAGTTCTTCATTGACAGTTTGAAGCTGGAGATCTGGCTAGACGGGGTTAGGATCTCCCAGGAACGATACAGTGCCATAAAGTGCACCTCGACGCCCACCAGAAAAGTAAACTTCACCACTGACACACTCCTCAAGCTAATAGTGACCATCACTGACATCCAAGAGGATACGTGACAGAGCAGTTTTACCCAATTACAACACATGGTTCGTCGTTCTGGATACGGAAAGCTCGCTGTATGGTGCTGTCCGCTATTACAAGGGTAAGAACGTCATCCACGTGCGCAGGTACGAAGGACCCCAGAAAACTCCGACACAGGACAGTGTGATGCTTTCGACCAAGGGACTGAAAGGACTGGGTGACAAAAAAGAGATTATTCTTGAATTTCTTGATAAATTTTGATTGAAACGTGTGTGAGCTAATGCTGACATATGCTTTATATGACGTGAATGAAGATGTATAAAATTTGTGTAGGCATGTTGCGTATATAGGTGTACAGGTAAATAGATAGATGGAAAAATAGCTAGTTAGATAGATAGATAAATGAAAAATATTGAAAAAAAACTCTCTTCACATATAAGTAACTCAGTGAAAATGGATCATCATATCTGCGAAAAGTGTTTCAAAAAATTTAAAAGGGTGTACAATTACGACAGACACTTGGAAAAATGTAGGGTAATACCTAAATTTTGTCCTCTATGCAGCAAAGGAAATTGCAAAAAAAATTCACCTGTCGACGGGAATCTCTGGACGGAGTGACTATTCCTCCAATAATATGCACTATACCGGAGGGTGAGGAAATGTTCACCAGGAATTGGCCCGCAATACAAACAGGAGTCAGGACACACGGGAGTCGCATGAGTGTAACAAATTTAAGACTACCAACCGGTGAGTTGAGTGACGCTGTAGATACCCTGCGTCAGATTCACATCACGCAAAGATTCAGATAGGGGCCGGCATCGTTGTATATATATTAGTGCCGTTCATCCGAGAGACGTGTTCGTGTGGTGCTCGTTCCTTCTATGCCAGCTAGGTGTCGCTTTGCGATACCCCGTTGGTACAAGAGGGGGCAGCACCATGCCTCGCGTCCAGCTTCTACTAAGAAGCCGGACGAGCGGCAGAAGGGGACTGGACATGGTCCAGTCAAGACACTCAGTTATAATCCATTGAAACTTGAATAAAGTCCTACCCGAGAGGTAGGGGTATCCGGGGCTTTGCCCAACCCGAACTACTCGTGTTGTGTTGGTATCTCTAGTGATAAGCGAGCCAACGAGCCACCCAACATATAAGTCGATACGAACCATTACACTGGTGCCGTGACCAGTTGGTTCGGGGGTGGTGCGCGGCCAAATTGGCCGAAAGCCTTGGGAAACCCGATGCGGATCCCCCCATCCCTGGGCTAGAGGGATTCGAAGAGGATGGCTTTACATCCCAGCATCTGTTGTTAGACTGGAAGCCCGGTCAACAACAAATGTTCAATCCAGAGGGTGTCCGGACTGTTTTCTCGACACCCGGTTTAATGGACGGTGCCACCAGTAATGGAGGTGGCATCGTAAGATTGTATCCGGGTACACCTCAAACGGGGCACCGGATACAGGATTGTTTAGGGGGGTATTAAGACCCCCAACTTTGGACTTGAGCGATTGGTCCCAAGTTATAACTAGCAGGCGCCAGCTGGGTCCTATTGTACCAGCAGGCTCGGCTAGCAGCTTGGGTACCCCAATGGCACAAAGCCCTATGCAGCGTACCGCGATCCCCCCGGAAGCGGTACCAGAGGGGGCAAACGGAGTAGCCCCATTAATGACATCGTCGGACCATGATAGCGACGATGGCAAGGCTATAAAGGACCCATTGGTCCCTAAAGCAACCCCGAAGACTAAGCCTCGGGATGCCGAACCGAAAAACTCGGAAAAGCATTACCTAGGCCTATCTTTGGACGAAGGCTTGTCTGACTCCATGTTCAACCCTGGAGGCAGCCGCAAGTCGATATACGGACGTCGGATGGGCCCCAGGTACAAAACTACCTCGGCCTATTTGAAAGCCAAGGAGCAGGTAGAGTTACAGGCTAAGAGGCAACATGAACAATTCATGGCAGCCCAATTGAAAATAGAAGAGGAGACTAAATCTCGGATCGGCAAATTACGATCCGTTGAACAGGAGGCGATTCTAAAAGAATCAGACCTAAAATATCGTCTAACTTCTGTAGCCCATCGATTGGAGCGAAAGGAGAAAGACGAACGGGAAAAAGAGAGAAGATTGGCTGAGTTGGAGCTCGATGAAGGCCAATAAACTCAGAGCAATCGAAAAGGCTAGAGCCGAGGAGGTTGCTAAAGCCCGGGATGTAAACAAACTACAATCCGAGTTGCATGCCATGGAGGAGAAGTTAAAGAAACTTCAACTCCGAAAAGCAGAGACAGAGGCCAAGTTGGTCTCGGAACAATCCGAGATCAGGAGAGAGACCAACGAATATCAGCGGTCTCAGAAGGAGAAGGGTGAAAAGTACCGTCTATTGAAGGATACTTTTAAGCGGGAGGCATTGGCCGCCCAGGAGGAGCGTAACCGAGCTGTTGCAGAAAACGAGAAGATTCGATCCGAGATCTTATCGGAAAACGCACAGCTAAGGGAGGAGCAGCGAAATCTCACTACGGATGTAGCTACCCTCACAATAAATAAGTCTGCTATGGAGAGTTATTTACATGAGCAAGAGCAGGCGAATGCTCCTCCTGTGAGTAAGGACGCAAACCCGAACTCGACGTTTGTTAAACAGGGTGACCCAGTCTCCTGTTCTACACCTAAGCATCCGCAATACAATCCTTTTGTCAATGACAATGCGACGCGGAATGTAGATCAAGGGGGAGTCTATATCAGAACCCAAGATAAGCATGGCCGAACTAGTAGAGTCCGGATAAGTGAGGTCCCTATAGTCCACAACTTAGACCCGGACTATGTACCTCGGGATGCTTCCGACAGTAGCGCGGAAACTAGTGGTTTCCACATACATGTGGATCAGACAGAAAGTGTTGGGTTGGGAGCTGGTAATGACAGCGGCCAACGAACTCCATCAAGTGATGGTAGTCAACCGACAGGGAACCAGCCATCCGATGGCGGCCACCAAGGTGCACAAGGGGGGGGGGCGGTGCTACGGGTACTACAGGTAGCAATAGTACCTCGGGTACCGGCCCTAACCAGGGTGGTGGAGGCTATACGAATCACAGTGGTTCACAGTGGACGTATACCCAGCCGCCACCACCACCTCCACCGGGCAACACGAGCTTGGGTGGAATAGGGGGCAATTGAACCTTGAATGAAACCAAGGCGATTGAGTGGAGCAAACAACAATGCACTAGATTGATGTATGCTCATAATTCCGCCCGAAGGGTAGCCGTGATTCCTAAGGAATACGACGGTACTCGACCATGGAAAGAGTGGTTTGAAGATTTCATCGATGTGATGAATTGTAATGGTTGGACCCCATACGAGGCCAAGCCGCATCTGGTGAGATGCTTAAAAGGCGGGCCGGGTCGCATGGCTGTAGAGCAATGGCGGACCTGGTACGGTCTCGTAGGAAGTTTCGAGCAGTTAGTGGAATCTGCTAGTGGACTGTTGTGTAACATGGTCAAGGAGGATCCGATGGTCCGCTTTAAAAAACGCACGCAGAAGCCTAACGAAGCTTTCAGAGCATACGGTATGGAACTCCATGCCCTGCTAAGCAAGGCCAGGCCGGTACTGAAAACCAGGACTGGTATATGGACGATTTAATTACACAATTCCTTAAGGGTCTGAGAGACCGAGACGAGCAGATTGCTGCGAGAGATGCCTGGAAAGAAGGCATAACATTGCACGGCATATTTAATGGTATAGATATGGCCGTGAAGAAGCGAACCATGTTAGCCGGGGACATACCGAATGCCAGCGGCTCGGCTCCCCTAGCATCAGTAGCCCAGCAGTCTGAGGTAAATAGTACCTCGGACGACTTTGAACTGATTGAAATCGAACAGGAGGACGGCACCTTCTGTTCGATGCAGCTAAGGAAAAATGCTTCAGGTAGGAAGTATATTCCGAGGAAGGCGTTTAATAAGCCAAGGGATTCTAGACCATCATCCGAGGTCAAGAGTGACCCGAAAGTTGGTGAGAAGGCAGCCAAGCCTCTTGTAAGCACTGATAAAGCGAAGGGTCAGTCTCCGGACATGACCAAACTTATGGAGGATATGTGTAAGAAAATTACAGATGCCCTCCAAGCCAGTCGGCAAAGGCCCCGAGTGGATCGCCGAACGGTTAAGTGTTTCAGGTGCCAGCGCATGGGACACTACTCCTCTGAATGTACCGCTGCTAAGCCGGTAATGGCTGCCTTCTATGAAGCCGAAGACAACGGCGAAGGAAGGGAGAACGCTACAGATTCCACTGATGTGGAAAACTAGTGGGGGTTGTACCCACGGCATTGGGTATAACCCCTGAGAGGAACGAATGCCAAAATGCTACCGGGGGTGACCCGGTGGAAGATTTCGAATCAATTTCACCTGGAGGTCGGGTGGCTGTGGGTGCGCACCCCTGCACCTTGGCCGGGGCCAGGGACCCTAGTGCTTATGTGTACGGTAGTGAACATATGGAGGCGAATGGCCGCACTGGGTGAGAGGAAGGATGGATCAAAGAGTTGATCCGAGTGTGTGGGACACGCCTTCCCCCAAGTCATCCGTGTCTGGAATTTTTGAGAGGACTCGGATTGAATCTTGGTGATTCGGGAGACTTTCACCAGTTTACCAGTAACCCCTCTCCTTTAGGGGGGAGACGGTGGTATGTACCCATATCTGTGGAAGGCCGGGTAGGTGAATTCTTGGTGGATACTGGAGCCAGCCACTCCTGTGTGTCCAAAAGATTCTTCGACTCGGTGGCCGGCAGCCATGAGAACCTCAAAACAGGGGTAAATGCTTGCACAGCCGACGGAAGCAGTATGCGTACTTTTGGTAGGACGTTTATGCCTATCCGTATAGGAGGCAAAGAATTTGTTCTTTCGCCAACTATAGCAGAGGTTAGTTATGACGGAATCCTCGGATTGGATTTTGCAAGCTTATATGGGGCCGTCTTGGACCCTAGGGATGGTATGATGAGTATACGGAACTCGTATGGCTTGCATGTCCAATGCATATTGAGACAGGTGTCTTCGGTTGCATCAGTGATACACACGGTGAAGATCCCACCAGGTACCACTTGCGATGTCCTTTGTGGCGGATCAATGGCCCAGAGGAATGAAACTGGAGTCTATGAACCCGACACGGTATATTTGTCAAGTATCGGGTTGGACTCAGTGGATACATTAGTGGCTAATGCAGCTTGGACTGTATTACCCATGACTAACCGAAGTGGTTCAGTTGTCTACTTGAAGCGAGGCGACAGTGTGGGTAGGATGAGTTCGGTCGAACACGTCGCCGAGGCTAGGTTCAATAAACCACTAAACCCTGTTAGTAAGCATCCATTGGATGAAGAATTCCAAAAGCTGATTGACCAATCAGATTTACAGAATACGGAGGATAAGGATTGCCTAGCGAAACTCCTACAAAAGTACGAGAGTGCTTTTGGTAGGGAAGGAGGACCGGTGGGCAGATCCGACAAGGTGTTGCACACCATAGATGTGGGCAACGAGAAACCTTTTAAAATCCCGTATCGCAGACTTCCTCTTAAGAAGAAGTTAATTTGCGAACAGGAAATACAAAAACAGTTGGACCTAGGGGTCATCGTGCCGAGCTCGAGTCCCTGGTCCAGTCCTGTTTGTATGACCACTAAGAAAGACAGTACAATCCGCTTTTGTGTCGACTACCGAAAACTGAACGGTATGACAAAGAAGAACTCATATCCTTTACCAAGGATAGACAAGACATTAGATAGCTTGGGTGGGAACCAATGGTTCTGTACCTTGGACTTACAATCCGGGTATTGGCAGATACCGATGCACCCTGATGACATGGAGAAAACAGCGTTCTCCAGTCATATGGGGCTATTTGAGTATAATGTCTTACCCTTCGGATTGTGTAACGCCCCCGCTACATTCGAGGCCATGATGGAATCCTTGTTGAGTGATCTTTTGTGGAAGAAATGTTTGGTCTACTTGGACGACGTTGTCGTGTTCGGCAAATCGTTTAGGGAATGCCATGCAAATCTGCAATTGGTACTCGACCGGATACTATCAAACGGTCTAAAGCTCAAACCCAAGAAATGCAACCTGTTTAAGAAAACAATTACATACTTGGGAAGGATCATCACCCCCAACGGAGTGAGCGCAGATCCGGAGAAATTAGAAGCTGTAGAGAATTGGGAAAGACCCACGAGTGCTAAGGAGGTGAGATCATTTCTAGGATTTTGTTCCTACTACCGTGATTTCATACCGAATTATTCTCGTGTCAGCTTTCCTATGCAGTGCTTAGCTCACTGGACCCCGGGTAGGGCACGGGACCCATTCCCATGGACCAGCGAGCAAGAAGAATCTTTTAATAAAATAAAAGATTTGTTTAGAAACACACCCGTGTTGAAATATCCCACTCCCGAGGGACATTTCATCTTAGACACAGATGCGAGCAATGATGCAATAGGGGCGGCTCTCTCTCAGGTCCAAGACGGAGTAGAAGTCCCAATAGCATTCGCTAGCAACACGCTAAGCAAGACCCAGCGTAATTATTGTACCACCAAGCGGGAACTCCTTGCGGTAGTGGTGTATACGAAGAAGTTTAAGCATTTTCTCTGGGGAAGTGACTTCACCTTAAGAACCGACCATTCGTCTCTTAGGTGGCTCCTTAACTTTAAGGACGCCGAGGGGATGATTGGACGATGGTTAGCTCATCTATCCGAGTTTGGATTAGAGCATAAACAAATAGAGCACCGACCCGGTGCTAAACATATCAATGCGGATGCCTTGTCGAGGCGACCTATCCGAAAGTGCCAAAATGCCACTTGTGAAGACTGCGGGGCCCACAATGCTGTGGTAGCTGGGTTGGTATTTAATTATACCATCCCCCGTATCCCCTGGGAGGAGGCTGTATGTAGCTACCTCGATTGGTCCCCGGAGACCATCAAGAAGTTCCAACAGTCGGATCCCACCACCGCGCGCATAATGGAATACCTACGGTCAGATATTAAACCGGCAAGGCCGCTAGTATCCCTAGAAGATAGGGAAGCGAGGCGATTGCTAGCTCAATGGACCGAGCTAGAGATCCGAGACAGCATACTATGTAGGTGGAAGACAACTCCCACCAATTGTAGGCTGTTGCAAATAGTGATCCCCACCCCGATGAGGAGGGATATCATGTATTATTGCCATGGTCACCAAACGAGCGGCCATTTCGGTAAGAAGAGGTCAATAGAGCGCCTACAAAGGCGTTACTACTGGCCTGGAATGAGAGGCGATCTGCTCCGGTGGATCGCCACTTGCCCGGATTGTTGTAAAAACAAGCCGGGACCCGGCCGGGGAAAGCAACCCTTATCCCAGGAATTGTTTGGTGTCAGGTTCGCTCGAGTGGCGATAGACATCATCAGCGGGATCAAGACGACGCCCCGGGACAATACTTGCATGATGGTCGTATCCGACTATTACACCAAGTACACCCGGGTGTTCCCTCTTCCTAATCACAAAGCCGCCACATGCGCGGAAGCGTTTGTGAAAGGCTGGGTGCTGCATTTGGGTGTTCCCCTTATGATGCACAGCGACCAAGGAAGAGAGTTCGAGTCAGAGCTGTGGCAGGAAATGTGCCATTACCTAGCTATTTGCAAGACCCGAACAAACCCATACCGACCACAGTCGGATGGGCAGGTAGAGCGGTTCAACAGAACCCTGATACAAGTACTAAAGCCCCTGGTTAATACCCACCAGGACGACTGGGATGAACAGTGTGAGTTTGTAGTACATGCTTACAACAACACTGTCCATTCATCTACTAATTGCACTCCAAACATGCTAGTGTTCGGCGAGGACATCATAATGCCCGCCGACTTAGTGTATGGAGTGGTTGGGATAGACCCGGAGGCGCCCTGCACCGTGTTGTTTGTGGAGTCGTTAAGGGATAGGTTCAAACAGGCATACGAGGCCGTTCGGAAAGAGCTGCTGAAGAGTGCAAAGTGGCAAAAGGTGGGTTATGACACCAATGCCAAACGAATTCGTTTTAATGTTGGGGACAAAGTACTAAGGTACTACGAGCCGCTAGAACGGCTGAAGCTCGTAACGCCCTGGGAAGGTCCATTTAAAATCATTCGCATCATCTCCGAGTCCACGGTGATGATGGAGGACTGCCTAACTGGTAGGAAATGGAAGACAAATGTCGGGAAACTTCGGCCCTGGAGGGGATGCGAAGAGGCGGAGAGGGAGTTCGGTTACCAACCACCTGAGTCTGTCCCTAGCGGACCTAGCGAGGTAGTACCGATGAAACGCCCTAGAGGCCGGCCGAGAAAAATGCCGGAAGACGAGGTAATAGTCAAAAAGAAGACGAAGGCCAGGAAACGACCTAATCGTAAGAAAAGGAAGAATGTCTCGCTGAGTGAAGGCACTACGTATGGGAAAGGTTTCGCCATGGCTAAGCGGAACCCAGAAAAGGCCGTACGTAAAGCCGGGAAGAATAAGAAGCTAACCAAAGGCGTTAGACGCAGTCCCCGGTTGAGGTCTGCTGTAACATAACTCAGTACACAACGAGCTGCTGCGTGTTGTCCGCCGTAGGCGGTTAACATACGTTCCACGGCTGGAGATGCCGAATGCGCCCCCCCGGGTAGCTGTATCCCGTGAGTGGCGGACAGATTAACCGGTACATTCGCTTTGAAGCATTGTATACACCGCCAAGCTCCAGACGATAGCACTCGGGTAGTAGGCCGCGTCTCGCATGTCGAGTCGAATGTTAGTTCGGATCTAGTTCCCTAGGTGGTGCCGCGGGTGCGGCGGGAAAGAGCAGAACTAGGTTACCGGATAGCCTTTGCGGGATCTCGCGAGACGAGAGGTCTGACGTCATATTGTTCATAACTAGAGCGGACTCGTGGTGGTAAGACGCCACCCGTTTCGCTCTGGCTAGCTGTTGAGTTAGCTTGCCCTAACTTACATCCTTTGTTGGACGAATCCTTCGGGAGGAGTCCAACACATTTGCCAATTCACAAATTGGAAGTCGCCCTCAGTGCCATGGCACAGGGGACAATTGACGCTGCGCGTCAAACAGCCAACGTTCTGTTGGAGGAAGACGAGGACCCGAAGGTCCCGTCTCGGGTTGAGGAGTCTATGGACTCTTCAACTGAGGAGGCAGCCCTGACGCTCTCTGCGATGGCCGAGGCCACCGACCGGGAGAGGATGCCACCTCCACCACCACCGCGCCCGGAGCCCGCGTCTACGGCGGCTTCGGGTGATAGGATTGATGTCCTGGACATCCCAATGTATCCTCCGGAATTCAAGACTCGCATCGAGCCTATGGCTCACGTCGATGACGAGGCCGGTGTCGTGTACACCTCTTGGGGGACTTATATCCCCATGCACGCCTCCATGTTCGGATATGGACCGCTGGCGGCGAAACCAGGCGTGCCCGAGGCCATACCAGATGACTTCAAGACTCTGGTCATGGACTCGTGCAGCGACGAGTTGGCTGACAGTATGCCAGTCTCTTGGCTCCGGAACTATCGAAAGTTGTCGGAGAAGATGGCGGTCAACGAGAGCTTGGCCCGAGCAGTACTGATCTCCGAAGGCATTACCCGGAAGGCCGCGGAGTTAAGAGAGTCTGAGTCCGACATGGATACAGACTCTACAGTCACGCTTTCGTCGGTGGAAACCGACCGGGTCAAGCGGTTGACCCACAAGCCTGCACCAAAGGGTCCTCTCACCGAGAGTGACCTGGAGGTTGAAGACCTTAGGATCGCCATCGAGAGGTCCACATCCGAGAAGGAACCGGGTGCCAACATACCGGAAGCGCCTGGCGAGATCTCGGAAGAGGACATCTCGCGTCAGCAGGCTGCTGTTGAAGCCAAGCGAGCCGAGCTCGCCAAACAGCAGAAGGAGCTCACCGCAGCTCGTCAGGCCCACCGAAAACAGCAGGCCCAAAGTAAGGCGAAGGCTTCCTCCGACTCCGACTCCCCGGTCAGTAGTAGGAGAAGCCCTCGTTCAAAGGACAAGGATCCACGACAGTCGGATTCTAGTCCCGAGGTGCCGGCGCAGCCACCCAAGGTCGTGCGTCGGAAGAAGAATGGAGCGAAAGCGTCTCCGGCGGAGCCCACGCCCCCCACCAAGTTGAGGGGTAAGGGCGACCCGAAGACGCCCGCCTCCAAGACACCAGCAACCACAGTAGCCACCTCTGTTACTGCAGCGTCCACTGCCAGCACCAGCGGGGCGAGCGCCAAGTCCTCTACCAAGGCTTCGTCTGGTACTACTACCACCAGCCGAGCCGGCCGTAGAGGAGAGGGCATTTACACGGACAGTGAGGGAAACGAGAGCGACCCAGAGCTGCCCGAGTCAGCCAGATCTGATTTGGAGTCCGTGACAACGTGGGAAGAGATGACCACGGATGTCCCTAAGGACGACAATCAGAAATGGATGTGGAAGAATGCAGCCGAGGGGTTTAAAGAACGGACTCCCTGCTGCTTCGCGGACTGTGCTTACGACACAGTCCACTACATGTGTCCGGGCGCCGTCAATAAGGACGGTGATAGCGACGAGGAGGAGTGGATGAAGTCCGGCCCCTTTGATACGCCAGTGGGTAAATTCTACCTCATTTGGATTGACCAGCTCAAATCCAAATTGGGGTCGATTTACAGCTATGAGGCCCGGACAAAAGTCCAATGGGCAATGACCCAATGGGGACCTTCCGGCAACCGCCGGAGGTGCCCATTCGAATCATGTCAGCTGGCTCTCACGGGAGAGAAGGTGTTTGAGACGAAGCCTCGCTGCGCTCGACACATAGTGGAGCACCACATGCACCACAAGCCCATGCTGATGTGTGTGCTCGGAGACCGTCCGAGCAAACTATGTGATGGCACGTTCTCCACTAACCGGCGTCGGGACATGGCTCTGCATCTGCAGAAAGCCCATGGTACCGGCCTGGAGAAGACGAGGAAACGGGCCCTCAAGTGCTTCAACGAGCTCCTGGCTAACTGGGCCTCGTTGAGTGTCAAAGACATCAAGGAGCAGGCATTCGAGACCGGATTCTGCTCGTGGAGGAGTGGCAACCTGTTAGCCTTCTTCCAGGTCAATTTCTCCTCCACCAAGTTCGGGATGCCCAGCGAGGTGCACCTGAAGGTAAAGAAGTGGAGGGGAGACGACAAGCGGGAGAAGATCAAAGCCTGCTCGAAGGGTCCTAACGGAGGCACAGCCACGGCTACCGGTGCTTCCAAAAGGACCCGCGCAGACCGGTCCGTAAGCCCTTTGGGTAATAAGGACCAGCCTAGACCAGCCAACCCAGCTGATCGTCGCGAGTCGGGACAGCAGGTCTCGGCTCTGGATATGCCGAGCAAACAGACCCGTAGGGCGGTTAGCCAGGCGGCCACTCCGGCCACCTCCACAACACCTGCACCCGCGGGGCAAACCCCGGGCGAAGCCTCTGGCAGCCAGGATGATGGGGGCGAGCTCTTCGCTCCCCCATCCGGGTACACATCTTGGTGGGCTGGTGAGGGATCTTGCGGCAAGCGCCCCACGTACAGTGAGTACGCGGCGAAGTTCCCTTCCATGGGACCAGCGGGACCCGAATCTCAGGTCCTAACCCCCTTGGGCCGGTCTAAACCCCGGGGTAGAGGCCGTGGTGGAATGGAGTCCACCCGAGCTCCCCCGGGCGGTGGCCGAGGCCGAGGTGGTGCTACAGTAGAGGGCCCGTCTGTCCCTCCAGCAGGCGCTCCGCCTGCCACTGTGGAGGCCGCCGCGCCCCCACCAGTTATAGTTCCACCAACGCCCCCTCAGGTGCCCGTTATGGAACTTATATCAGGTACTCTGTCAGGTCTTCAGGATCCGAACACGTTTGTTGATCACTGCGATGTTCAAACGGCCAGGATCCAGAATGACCTGATGGCGGAATGGCAGGCATTGCATCGCCAGAAGTCAGTCGACTACTGGCGTGTAATGACTGAAGCCACCTTCAACCTGGTCTACGAGGTCCAGAAGAGGGAGGAAGAGAAAATTCAGGTGCAGGAAAGGAAGAATGTCGAGGAGGCAATCCAATCCTGCCGGCGCCAGCAGTTGGAAGCTGAAAAGCTTAAAGAGTTCCACCGCGCTGAGAACGCCGGGTACATCCGTAGGTACAAGGAGGCTGACCTCAAGTTCTTCCTCGCGTTCGGGAAGCATCTGGACGAGTGGGACGGCTCTGCGTCATCCCTGTCCTTCGCTCCGGCTGCTCCACCTGTTCCGGCTGCTCCACCCGTTCCGGCTGCTCCACCCGCTCCGGCTGCTCTACCTGCACCCGAGGCAGTGGACAGTCCGTCCGCGGTGATGAGCGCGCTGAGCTTGGGGAGCAACACGCCCAGCGAGACCTCCACGCTGCTCTCTGTGAGCAGTTGCAGCAGCTCGGCTCCGGCTGCCTCAGCGGAGTCGGCTGAGAAGATGGACACTGATCCGGAGGATCTTTAAGTGTCCATCTGATGGTGTTTTATAGTACCCGAGGGTAAAGGCATTTATCATGCCAGAAGTACTTATCCTTACACTGGACTCGCCGATCTGGGACCGAACCTGCAGCGAAGATGGACGCTAACCCGAAACACAAAGAGGATCACTACACCTAACCGGGGCTCCATCTTCCCACCTTCATCAGGGCACACCATAACAGCAACGTGGCTTGCCACCACATATATGTCGCCGGGTGGAGCTGCAGAAACCAGTCGTTCCAGATTCGCCGGAAGTCCGGTATTTTATAAGGGCGATCCTGCTACCCTGGTAGGACGTCTATTATTATCAGTATTAAAATTTTGTATAAAGCTATTTTTATATAATATTTATATTCTTGTAATCAAACCAAACAAAATTTTTCTCGGGTTATTTACCCCACCTCGGGTCGGTTAGTTACTACTGTAAAATATTGTTAATACCATTTCACTACATATCTACAACTTTTTATCGCGTCTCTAATACTATAATAACACTGTAACATTGTTACCATCTACTACCCTAGGTCGATGGTGCATAAGGCGCCACTTCCTAATTGTTATTATTAGTTAGTTTGGGTTATATGCGACGATGCCTCATCATGTACATATTATTTATAATGCCCCTTAATGTTCTATAATCTATACGAACACTTGTGTATAGACTTACCTATGTATGTATAACTTATTATTGTATAAAGTCAACAATAGGTATTTATTAAATACACCCAACCCTAGGTATAGTCTAGTGGGGGTGGTGTAGGGGCCGGCATCGTTGTATATATATTAGTGCCGTTCATCCGAGAGACGTGTTCGTGTGGTGCTCGTTCCTTCTATGCCAGCTAGGTGTCGCTTTGCGATACCCCGTTGGTACAAGAGGGGGCAGCACCATGCCTCGCGTCCAGCTTCTACTAAGAAGCCGGACGAGCGGCAGAAGGGGACTGGACATGGTCCAGTCAAGACGCTCAGTTATAATCTATTGAAACTTGAATAAAGTCCTACCCGAGAGGTAGGGGTATCCAGGGCTTTGCCCAACCCGAACTACTCGTGTTGTGTTAGTATCTCTAGTGATAAGCGCGCCAACGAGCCACCCAACATATAAGTCGATACGAACCATGACACAAAGTAGGTTTGTCAGTAGGCTTAATTTTACAACGCAGAGAAAACAGAAACAAGCTACGCTACTTTCACGCCTCCCAAAACAACGCTTCTCTTTTACAACCCCTCCCCACCATAACTAATTCAGAAACTTTGGAGGAGCTTCCCTCCCTCATGGAAAACACTATCACTTCCGAAGAAGTACAGAAACTTTGCGACTATGACACCAAGTGGAAAGTTCTTTTTCCCACCAATTTGAACATTTGCGTTTACATGGGACCCAGAGAATTCCCCATGGGAGGTAGGGTTACCCATTCGGGTCGACTTAAAAAGAGAGAAGGTGTGTTAGATTTTCCCAACAGGGACAAGTTATGCGTCTTTCGCTGCATATCCTTTTACTTATACAAGACTGGCAAACACGCTTCAAAATTGTTGCGTCTGTTCGATTCCACTGCAAATCCTGAAACCTTTCCAGGTTTGGTCATCAGCGACTTACCCGCGGTAGAGAACTTGTTCGATATACAAATAGCGGTTTACACCACCCGTAAAGTAAGGGGTAAGAACCTGAAAAACTGAGTTACCCTGATCAGGCCGCCTTCCAAAACATCGGCTGCCCGAGGTAAAGTCAACCTTCACCTGTCCGCGACACATGGTTTGCAAGCGTCCATCGTTACGGATTTCAATAAATATGCTGGCATCTACGAATGACCCGAGTGTAAGTTGGCGTTGACGACTAAGTTCTTACTGAAAAGACACAGGAACCAACTTTCCCCTTGCAGACAAGTTGCCTTGATATATGTAGGTGGAATCTACCTAAATTCGAAAACGGTTTTTGAAGCACTAGCAGATTTTTCCATTTTACCTCCCGACGGAAATTCAAAAATGTACCCTTACTAAATTACCTTCAATTTTGAAGCTTTCTTCAGACCGCCCAAAGAGCTGTCGACCGAACACGTGTCAGTGCTGTGGGAACACGTCTCTCTGTCGGCTAGCGTCGCATCTGACTTTCCAGGTCGCGAAGGTCCAGTCTGCTTCATGAGACGAGCCAACACAGATTCAGACCCCTTGTTGGATAAAGTTTTGAATTACATAAATGACACCGCCAAAATCATCGGGGAAACAGTGCTAGAACTTTACTGACCGACGTTAGCGAAGTTAGATGAGAGGATAGCTGAAGCTCTCCACCTAGAGGAGGGGTTCAGTCCTCCTGGTGTGGACTTCAATGAAACTCGAACAAGACACCCTTTAGTTGAACTGAAGAAGAGACTTTTGAGATATCTCCAGCAAGTTCCGGTCGTAGGTTTCAACTCGGGGCGCTATGATCAAAGTACAGCTTCACTTGTTCTTCTCCTCCAAAGAGCTAGAGAACGAAGAATTCAGCGTCATAAAGAGAAGTAACCAATACTTGGTGATTTACACTCGACACATTGTTTTCTTGGACATAGTAAACTATTTGGCATCTGGTTATAACTACGCGAATTATCTACTAGCTTTCACCAGAAATCAGCACAAAGGACACTTTCCTTACGAATGGATGACATCTACCAGGAAACTGGAAAACAGAACACTACCACCAAGATCTGCATTTGACAGCAAACTGACTGGTACCAAGATGTCTGAAACTGACCCATAATGTGAAAATGTTTGGTCCGAATAGAACATGCAAACTTTCCACTACAACAACAAAGACGTGAAACCCTTCATAGAGGCACCAAATAATCGCGCTAAATTTTTCAGGGAGCACAACATCGACATGTTCAAAGACAGCATCTCCCTTCCGGGTCTGACTTTACGGTTCCTTTTTCAAACTACAGAAACCCTGTTCGTGACCTTCCACCAGTTTGACTCCCACCTCCACTCTTTAATAAAAAAAAATCTGGTCGGGGGTCCTTCCATAATCTTCCATAGATTTCACGAGAAGGGTACCATGCTGATAAGGGAACACAAGTACGGCGAAGAAGCGAGAACGTGCCAGCACATCCTAGGTGTAGACGCTAACTCTCTGTACATGCGCTGCATGAGCGAAGCACACTGCACAGGTTATTACCGGGTGAGACGACCCGAGACCGAGTTCAAACCAAAAATCAGGCAAAGACACTCTAAGAGTGGTTGTGCTACGTAGAGCACGCCCACAGCGTGAAACTTTGCCACGCTTTCAATGGGGGGAAGTATCTCTAGGTAGTCCAAAAATTCGCGTAGACGGTTTTCACCCATCCTTTTTCCAATTTCACAGGTGTTGGTTCCATGCTCACGAGTGCATACCGCTGCACAGATATCTGTGTGCTTCAGACAGGGATGAGAAACATGACAGAACAGCTAGAGTAAGCGCTTACTTAAAAGCTCTAGGTCACAAGTTGATTCAGGTGGACATTACTACTCCTCCTCACCTACGTGAATACTTTGAAGAAATGACTCCTGTTTTCAAGAACGTGACCATTTCGAAATCCAACATAGGACCTCACATGACAGACTTTGCGAACAATGAAAACCTGATCAACGCTCCTCAAAGATCCTTGATAGGTAGCTACCACGGAAAAAAAGATTCTCTTGGAAACACCTCTTCTTAAGTAGTATTTGGATCACGGTTTAACAGTCACCGAAGTTCATGAATACTTTCCTAGAAGTCCCTTTGCTGGTTTCGCAGACGAAGTAACCGCGGTGCAAAGACGTGGTGACGTAAACGCGAACGAGAAAATTCTGTCAGACTGTTACAAGTTGATGGGAAACACCACATACGGTAAAACAATTTGCAACAAAGAAAAACACACCACTGTGAAGTACTCTAGAGGTCGTACCTTCAAATTATTGACCAATTCGTGGTAGTTCAAAAAGGGTACAGAGTTGAGCACAGATCTCTTTGAAGTCGAACTGCAAACGAAAACAGTCAGGAACAATCTTCCTATTCAAATAGGATTCTTTTTTTTTTGCGGTTTGAAAGTGTTTATTGTCAAATCACGATTATACAAAAGTGGTAGCATGACAATAAGATGAATTCCTCGATCTTTTGTTACACCAAATTTGTTTGCACAGATGATATAATGATAACACAAATTAAAATGAAAGATAAGCACATACAATCAATAAATAATAAGTATTAAATATACATATTACACTATATAAAAAAATAGAACAATTGACCTCATTAGTAATTACTACTCACGCTAGTTGGCATTAGCATAAAGAGGGAATAAAAGGACTGAAATTGGTAGATGGCACACTAATCTTGTATCAAATAACAGTAGACCAAGACAAGAGATTTTGTATAATGTACATTGCTAGTTGTAATATTATCAGCCACCATAGGCCAACTCAAAGGGATAACAATTAACCAACATAAGTGGTCTTAACCCATTAAGGGCTGGCTATGAGGGGACTTTGGAAGGCTAGAATACTGAATTTTGAGCAGTACATTTACCAGGGGGCGGGAGGGTCCAAGGTATAATACACTATCCATGATTTTGATATCATTTTTAACCATTTTACATTGTCTCTATCACTGTAAACTTCTCAGATTCGAATTCCTCAGCCTTGAAATAGGTAATAACCATCATCATACCAAAAATAGTAATCCAATTAAGTCTCTCTCAAATTTCCAAACATGGCTGCCACATAGAATATCTATGTCGATTATACTCAACATCAGGCCCCACATGGTGTTGAAAATACTCAACATCCGCCCCTACATGGATGTTGAGTATTCTCAACATCAGGCCTTAATGGGTTAAGGGCACAATGTTAACAATTGCATGGCACTAGTTGCTACAGATGTGGCTCATTGTAATATTAAGTGCCACCATAGGTGCAGTCCAAGCGAACTGCTCCCTAGTGGCCAATTCACTTAACTAACATAAGTGGTCTAAGGGTGCAATGTTAAGAATTGCATTCTACTAGTTGCTACAGGTGCAGTCCAATCGAACAGCTCCCTAGCAACAGATATTCAGATATTATAAACTTATATTAATCATCTAACTATTGTCATTGTCAGGAACTTTGGTCAAATCCTCCACTCCTCTAATACACGTCTTGAACTTGTGTTTGTTTTCAGAAGTTTGGATGGTGGCCGAGAGATTGTTCCAGAGAGTGACTCCTCTATACAGGGGCAGATTATTATAACCAAAGTTTCATGCACGAAACATCTTAAATTGTATTTTAGCCTCAGAGCGTAGTCCCGGTCTCCGTACTTCAAGGTCCAACCACTCCGGCTGCTTTGAAAACTTATACATGTAATTTAGAAGTAATTCCTGGTGACGTCTATTTAGCTTAGGAATGTCAGAGGATGCGACATCTCATCTTCAGACATCTGCTTACCTCTATAACATATTTTCAAACCCCTTTTTTGGAGTCTATCCAATTTTTTTAGGAGCTCATCATTTGCACCCTCATAGGCAAAGCAAGCATAATCAAAGACAGATAAGATAGTCGCTTTATACACAGTTATAGCAACGTTTTCAGTTAGACTGTTACAGAACTTACTAAACCTAAATAGCCTATCATGAACTTTGCTACACAGGTCCTTTAAAGCTGGGGCAAAACTAAGAGCACTATCAAGCTTCAAACCTAGGTAACAGTAGTTGTCTAGTACCTCAAGTTCCTTGTTACATAGACGTAGAGTGATACCTTTTGTTTTACTCAGCTTATTGATCGAGCCATACCACACAACCTTCGATTTATCAGAGTTGACTGTCAGATGCTTGTTAATAAACCAAGACTCAATTCAATGCCATTTGTAGCCTCTCTCTTATTAGGTCTATCTTATTATTGGAACAATATATTACTAGATCGTCAGCATACAAATAATGCCGGCAATCCCCCAGCATATCGCTGACATCATTTATATACATAATGAACAATAGCAGCCCGAGTACAGAACCTTGAGGGACACCATATCGTACAGGATTTATACCAGATATAAATGTACCAAATCTTAGTGTATTGCATTCACCCTGTCAAATAGCTCATAAGCCAGTTTAGGCTGGTATCATGTAAACCCAATTGACCAAGCAACTCTATTAGATACTTATGATGGACAGAGTCAAACGCTTTTTGCAAATCTAGGTAACACACACCAGTGAGGTGACCCCTATCTCTATTCTCCTAAATATAATTTAACAATCCAAAGATAGCATCTCCAGTACCCAGACCTGGTCTATATCCAAATTGGGATTTTGACAGGAAGTTCTTTTTTTTAAGAACTTCTTCCAGATGTATGTACATTAATCTAACTACTTTAACTATTTTAGAGGGAACTGGGAGCAATTAGATTGGACTCCAATTTGTTATAAGCTTAATGTTACCATTTTTGGGTATGGGATTTACACATGCTATTTTCCATGAATCCGGAAAAATACCACTGGAAAAGGTCAGCTGATACAACCAGGTCATAGGTTCCAGTAAGAACAGGAGAGCTGTTTTAAGTATATCACATCTGATATCTTCAATACCTGATGTTTTATTAACATTTATTTCCTTGAACAAAAGCTCAACTAAACATTTATCTACTCTCACCATTTCCTCAACTGAATCAGCAGAATCCTCCAGCAGAATTCTCTCTGGGAATCCTCTATCCGTGATATGCTGAGATAGCTTAGCACCGATAGTGGAAAAAAAATCATTCAAATAATCAAAAGATTCTTGTTCTGAAGCCATCTTCACCTAATAACTCAGGTGGAGATATTTCAAGTTCCAGATTTAGAATATCATTAATCACACATCAGAATTTCTTCGGATCATGTTTATTCTCCTCAAGAGCATTCTTAACTTGATTGGCCTTAGCATAATTAATGGCCTTATTTGTTCTGCATCTGAGGGACCTAGCTCGATTTAAATGAAATTCGTCCCTGAAACTGTTAACATAATTTTCACGTTCATAAATCATGCTGAGCATTTCATGAGTCATCCATCTATTTCGTTTGTTAACAACCTCAATTTCCTTCCAAGGACAATATTCATCAAGAAAATCCACAATATGATTCTGTATAAATTTCCAGGCCTTATCAGGGTCTGATAGGGTATAAAAATAGTCCCAATCAGCCATAGCAAGCCAGTCAATAAAGAACTCCTCATTGAAACCCTTGTATTTCCTTACCCATATTTTTCTTTTTAAAATATGATACCTTTTCTCTGGTTTTAACAACATAAACAGGTAGATGACTAAGCTTACTAAGAAGTTCAAGACCCCATGAGTGGTCTCTTCATTGTAATTAGTTAAAATATTGTCTAGGCTGTTCTCATAAATATCATTTAACAATCCAAAGATAGCATCTCCAGTACCCAGACCTAGTCTTTATCCAAATTGGGATTTTGACAGAAAGTTCTTTTTTTTAAGAACTTCTTCCAGATGTATGTACATTAATCGCTCAGCTATTTCAGAAGGAACTGGGAGGAATGAGATTGGCATCCAATTTGTTATAAGCTTACTGTTACCAGTTTTGGGTATGGGATTTACATGGTGTACCAGTACGCCAAGTTGAAAATGTTAGAGTTCACGTTCGACTTTTTGGATAAATTTATCGATGCAATTACGCTCTTTGTCAAATGGACACTGACAGTCTTTACATGGCTCTCAGCGGGGAATCGTTGGACCAACTCGTGAAATCCGACCTAAGAGAATTGTACTTCAAAGAGAAACGAAACTGTATTCAAACAGCGGTGTGCGATGACCACTTAGAGCTTTTCGTAAAGATGAAAACCCAAGGGGTCAAAGAATAGATCCCCCTCGCTTATTGTCAGAAACGCTATGTTCACGATCAGAACTCTGGGTCTTTTCAAATCCGAGTGGGAGGGCGATGGAATTTTAAGTCTCAACTCCAAGACTTACATTTGCTACGATAAAGACTCAACAGGTGAAAGAAAATCAAAGAAATGGAGTGCGAAGGGTGTCATAAAAAAACAAAACGTTCAAGAACCCAAAGACTTCTTGGATGTTCTTTTGAAACGAAAAACTATCCGTGCTGTTAATACAAATTTTACAGTAATAGAAAACAAAATGCACACTTACACGATAGAGAAAAAGGGACTGAGTTACTTATATGTGAAGCGTCGCATACATTCTGACGGAGTGCTTTAGAGCTATGTTAATAATAAAAAAAAAATATAATATAAAAAAAAAAAAAATGTAGATGTAGATAAGCCGGTGAGACCCTTTGTTGTTGCATTAACTTCATCTACTTCGTCCACCGACTTACCTCATGTATTAGTGTTGAAAACAAAACGAAACAAGACAATGTGTACTTGCAATCCCCATTTTCACTTGGGAAATAATAGATGCATCAGATGTTTTGTTCTTTAAGGCTCCATTGTTAAACCAAGGTGTTCATAAAGTGTTCGTTTCTAATGATGTATTTGATTCTTTGAGTGTGTGTTTCAAAGATGCGTTTCAAAGAGTGGTTGGTAGCATCACAGATAGAGTTATCAATTCCATGATGAGAACACATGTGCTTTCGTCAAAAGGCGATATACGATAGAAGCGATCAACACGTTGCTTTCTCTTTTGCAAGAGAGCTCAGACTTCTGGAGAAAAAATGTGTCATTGTTCAAAGGGACCATTCGACTCTTTTTGTCAAAAGTGTGTCGACCGAATTTTGTGTAGCAAAGTTCCTTACCCCCGTGTACCAGCTGCTTAACTGAGAAGTATCATGTCCAGACAAACTGAATGGAGTACTTGGTATAGTGCTTCAGTGGATTTCACTTGTGATATTGATGAGATGTGGATGGGAAATATGGCTTACACCTATCCTTCATTTCAAGAGGGAGTGAGTGAGTAATAGGTGTTTAATGCCATTTCGACAGCTAAGGTCATATTCATGGCGACATTTCAAGAGGGTACTTGCTCCAAAGTTGTACACCAAGATTACACCATGTACAGTCTGAATTATGACAAACAAAAGTTGAATGTGTACATCTCAATGTGTGAGTTCTGTCTTGTTCCTTTCCGATATTTGTCTATATTATGTAGAGAGTGTGAATTTGCATTTAGCAACTTGTAAATAATAAAGTGTAAATATTATTTATCAAAATAAAAAAATGAAATAAATTTGTTTGTTTAGTTTTTATTTTTACTAAACCCGCCCCTAGCCAAGGGGCAGGCTTACTAAAGAAAAAGGGGCCCCACCCACCCCAAAGGCCCCCCCAACCCAATGGTTCCCCCAAAGGCCCCCCTCCCCAAGGGTCCCCCTCCCCTCCCCAAATATTTCCCTTTTTTTTTTCTTGGCAAGCTTTCAGCTTGCCTTTTTTTATCTATATAAAAAATATCTCACTATACTCGTGCCCTCATCTACATAATAAACCACACCTCTTTATGCTAATAAGGTCACGTAAGTACTTGCTTGCTTGCTGCATACAGCTGACTGACGGTATGATGTGTGGAAAGCCAGCCGGTCAGCCAACCAATCAGAGGTCTCCATTTTTATTTTTTATTTTTTTTGGCAAAAAAAAATAAAATAAATAAAGTGACGTCACCAAATTTTTCAAATTTCCCACCAAAATGATGACCTCTGATTGGTCCATTCAAATTAGGGTTAAGTGACCTTATTTGCATAATAGAGGTCACGTGACCTAAACAGCCTGCCAATCAGAGGGCGGCACACCACAGGGGGTTCGGGTCATGTGACCATTTTTGAATTTCCCGGCAACAGGGAGGGCTCTGATTGGTCCATTTTGGCACCATACCACGGGAGGTCTAGGTCACGTGACCCCACATTTGAATTTACAGCCAAAAGGGAGGCCTCTGATAGGCTGCATGCCCAGTGAGTAATATCCTTAGATTAGCTATAGTCCCGTTCCGATACATACTATATACTCATACCTATCTACCCTAAAATAGACCATAATGTATATGAAGAATTTGGCACTGTAAAATACGAATCCTCTACCTTGTGTTGAAGCTATACCCCTTGTTGATGCGGCAACATGTTGATTCTGTGCAATGGAACTGCGACGGGAGAGATATTTGGACGGTATCTTACTTAAGTGCCAAGATCCTTAGTAGGAGTGACAGTACTAAGCCCCTTAGCCTGCCACTCCCAACCCACTGTGAGCTGTATTAGTTCAAATCCAGTGTAAAGCAGCTGGTCCTGCACTAAGTGGTACTTTGTTACTTACATTATGACTACAGTAGTGGCTCGTGTAAAGGGGTATAATACAAGCACTAAAACAGTGTTCACATAATTGCCGGTCTCAAATAATGGCCAGGATTACAGGAGTATTGAATATAAAATAGCACATACACTCAAACGGGACATTATGGTAATCTTAAAAGCTAACAATATGTTGTGCACCATGAAAAGAAATATGTGCACCATGATAATAAATAGGAAATCTGTACTAACGAGTTAATTTATACATCACAATTGCTAAATACATGCGTGGCAACAAGATACAAATATTCTCGTTACCACTAGGCAAAAAGCGGTAGCTGCAACAGCAACAGCAGTAGCGATAATAATAGTAACTGTGAGAAAACAGAGCAGCAATAGCAGAAAGAACAAAAGCAAGAGCACAGTCACCAGCAAAATCAGAGAAAGTACCTATGTTCCTATGGAACTGCTCTTGGGAATGCTTCCACCTGTTTCAGCCTCTTCAAACACGCCATCTACTGCTTTGCACTGTGCCCTCTTGTCTTCGTAATGCACACATTCTGGACATTATTCATGCATGACACGCTCATCAGTGGCACTCTTGGGTGCTGCATCAGCACAACGCGATTACAATAGGACATGAAGCCTAAGGCTTCTCACCCTCCATCAAGGATTAAAAGTGAGGAAATATTATAGGGCATCTTGCACTCTCAGTGAGGCACAACTTCCACAATTAGTGGGGGACGGCCAACGGCAAATTTAAAAAGGTGCCTTAGGAAGACATCATGTTGTGTGTAATCCTAATGCTTAATCCATATATACATCAAGGGGCAACACCATATGTATGTAACTGGTGTGGGTGCCACTCATTCCCCAACGTCAAAGGTGACATCTAGGAGCAGAAGGGGACACTGACAGACAGTAAATACAACTAATTCAGTGTTCATTCTGTATTTATTCTCTCTGTGGGACTTTATCTGTGTATCGATTTCAGCACAACATATAGGTATCTAGGCACACAACCACACTTCATTGCAAATGTATGACAAATGATGACATCCTCCATAGACATGAAATTTTGAAGCTATCCACAGGTTATCTTGAGTGTTATCTTCATCTGTGCCTATCGTTAGGGAAGATACCAAGAAGTTTAGATACTATAGGAGGGGACACTAAGAGTATAGTCTATGGGCAGAGTGTGACAAGCTAGCCCCCTCTACCCCCCCCCCCCCATGAAACTAGGTGCCCTTGTGGTTTCATTGTTGATTTATGTAGAGGATTAGGTGGTTTATGGAGCTGTGGTATTCCTTTATCAGGGTGACACTAAAGGGGAAGAAGGAACCACCCAGACTAGAAAATCCTGCTGAATCCATATTTTGTGATTATGATTCTCAGAAATTGACTAAAAGTACCCAAAAATGAGGTTTGATGAGGAAAATATTTTAAAGATGTACAAAAATGATACTTACAATGATGAGAAGTCTTTACAGACACAACATGTAAACCTGAGTACCACAATACACATATCCAAATGTCTGCCTATCTCCCAATCTGACAAGTATTCTATCTGTGCATTACTCTGCCTATCTCTCATACTGCCTGTCCGTTAGTCTACCTATCACTCATACTGCCTATCTCCTGAATCCAAAGCATCTTGAGTTAAGTAAATCTCCCAAAAGGCCTTAATACTAAAGCTTACTCCTCATTTTACCTAATCTTCTCTGGTCCTAGTTTCCCATAGTTTACCTATCCTCAATCTGCCTATCATTCATTTTACCTATCCCTCATGGTGACTATCCCTCAGATTATTATGTTTAAACTGTATTGTTCATCCCTTTATTTAGGCCCTAATGGTTAAAAGTACATTGCTTATCATATCGGCTATTTTGATCCTACCTATCCTTAATGATGCCTATCCTAAAGCCTTCCTATCCTTCATTACACCTATCCTCCAACTCGGCATATCCCTCATATTTGACTTGCACATCTGTCCCTAGCACCCATGTTTTCTTTTTTTACATTTGTTCATCTTACAAGGTTCTCTCTGTGCCTATCCCTCAAACTGGATATTGTTCATACTACCTATCCCCCTTGCTACCAATCCCTTTGAATGCCTATCCCTCATGTCCTCCATATCGCTTTCTCGCCATCTCAGCTCAGTAAGTCTAACCCACTCTCTCTATACATATCTCAGTTTGTGTTCAATTTCTTCCATGTGTCTATGCCTTGTGAAATATACCTATCCCCCATTATGGCTATCCTCCATTCATATCATTATATAGGTAAACTGAAAGATATGCAGCACGAATGATAGGTAGATGTATGAATAAGGTGGACTGTAAGCATTATGTTAGGTGATAGGTTGACTAAGAAATAGTCATCATAATGAAGGTTGGTTGTTACATAGGTAGGTTAAGAGAGTTGAAATGGGTAAGAGAGCTATATATATGTGCAGAGTTGGGGGATAGGCACAATGAGGGATAGGTAGGCTTCATGATGGGCATTATTAGGGATAGGTAAAATTGAAATAGTAGACATGATAAGGAATGGACTGTTAACCAATAAAGGCTTATATGGCAGAAAAACAGTGCAGATTAAGCATGATGGTCTGAGGGATAGTCACCATGAGGGATAGGTAAAATGAATGATAGGCAGATTAAGGATAGGTAGACTAAAGGAAAGAAGGAACAAATAAGATAAGGTAAGGTGAGGGGTAAGCATTATAAGTTAAGCCTTTTAAGATATAATCAGAAAAAAAATGTAGATGTTTTGGATTGAAGAGATAGGCAGGATGAGTGATAGGTACACAATTGATATGCTGTATGTGGGATAGGCTTAGTAATGCACAGACACAGTACTTGTCTGACTGAGAGATATGCAGACATTTGGATATGTGGATTTAGGTATTAAAATCTGATTCATGACCAATAATCATGAATCGTCATTATCTGGGCTGCCAGGGCGGTCTAAAAAATATTTTGGACCAGCCTAAAAAGTTTTAGGGTACATATAGTACAGGTGTTGGGGCTTACATATATGCGGGTAGCTTAAATATCATTTTTAAATCTGCAGCATGGGACCAAAGTTGAGGGTCTCTCTAGGGTCCAATCGCTAGTGATTGTACCATAGATCTAAGCCTTAATAGAGTAAGATGTTAGATATGTTATACACTGGTGGCAGACTATAGGGGCTCTCTCAGGTCTAGGGTCTCTCTCGGGTCTAGGGTCTCTCTAGGGTCCAATTTCTAGTGATTGTACCATAACTCTAAGCCTGAATGGAGTAGGGGGTTGATACCAACAGGCCAAGATACTTTGATGTAAAAGTGAATTAACATGTAGGAAATTATGGTTAAATACATTATACACTGGGGCCAGACTGACATAAATGTTGATTAAGGGTCTCTCTAGGGTTTAACACGAAACTACCCCAACTCTGTCACCCAAACTGAATGGAGTTCCCAGGCCAAGATATAGGAGCTAGACTTCCAACTTTTTTTTCATGCATCTAGGGACATGTTAAGGCTCTGCATGGTATACCTATTTCATCTCTGTGCTATTGGAATAATAGAACATGGTTGTTATGTTAGGGTCTCTCTAGGGTCTAGTGTAAAACTGCCCATGTACCTTCAGTGACCCGGCATAAAAAGTACAGTGGCCACATATTCCTATTTGGTCTTAAAATTTTCCCTGAGACTATTGCGTTTTTGTTTGAAAAAACATGATTTTGGGCAGTTTTAGCCCTCTAGCTTCCTAAATATGCCTCGTAGATAGGCAAAACCCATATACCCCTTGTAGTTCTATCCCATCCAGACCAGAATAAACAATAAAGACACTTATATTACTTTATTTCAGGTTTTTGTTGAAGGGAGAACAAGAACAGGCCAGTTAACGATGATTCATGATTATTAGTCTCATATGTTCTATATTTAAAGATTTCCAATAATTTTTTAGCGCCTCCCACGCCGCGTAGTGGCGGTACCGCGAAGCGGTACGGGAGAGCGCTATGATGATTTCATTTGCCCCATGTGATGAGGTCTCACAATACAAAATTACTGAATAGAGAAATTGATAATTGTGAAATCTTCTTTATGTCTGCTTTTATAAGACATGTCATCAAACACTGGTATACCGACATTAACGGCGGGAGGCGTTTTTTTACGCGGTCACAACCGCATTTCTTGTTAATATCATTTTTGTACATTTTCAAAATATCTCCCTCATCAAACCTCAATATTTGGTACTTTTGGTCAAATTCTGAGAATAAAGACCATAATTTTTGGATTTAGCAGGATTTTTTGGTTTAGATGGTCCCTTCATTTCATTTGGTATCCCTTTCATGAAGATACAAGATAGATCCATAAACCCTCTTATCCTAGATGGGGCCAAATACTGAACACACAATGTCACCTAGTTTCATGGGGGGGTAGAGGGGGGTTGGCCTTCACTATAAGACTGTATGGAGTAACCTATCCTATACTGTACCATCCTTGAAGATACCTCACCGTCTGTGAAAAGGACCACGGATTATCCACCTCTTCACCCCTCCTCCCTCCCCCCCAAAAAATAAACAAAACGTCCCTTTGATTTGCATTTGCAAATTAAGCATAATCGTGACAATTTTTTAATTTTTGCGCACTTTACTGTATATATGCGAAAAACACGAAAATATGTACCCCATGAAAAAATGGGGAAATATCACTTTCAGAATAGTTCTAATGATACCCACCCCCTTCTTGTTCCATCTAAGGCATTAGTAAGTCAGTGCCATCTTCAGCTATTATTTATTTGCATACTGGTTGCTTAGCAACCAGTGTTGTACCTAGAAACAGACAACAAATAATGTACAATGCCTATAATTGATGTATTACGCCTTTATTATAACCTGGAATACACGGGTGCCTTGTTCCCTTACCTAAGCCTTATGTCTGTGGTCTTGTGTCAAACGTCGCATTACAATATGTTGATGTCATCACAGTGGATAACTTTAGAGAAGGAGATGCTGCAGTTCCATGCCACTCTAAGTAATGACTTCTCCCTACACATAAAGGGATGTAACAACTGAGATATGTTTTACTACAATTTACATTTCGCATAGTATCTATAGGCCTTTCCAAATTGGCATACTATTTACACTGTTATGAGTTGGATCATGATGTATAAAGCACAGAATTTCAATATAAGTTGATCTCTATTTTCTGGTGGGAAACGAAGCAGTGTGCACAAAGTCCAGCAGGTGGCAGCACTGAGTAGTACTTTGCACCCTGTCCAGCCTCACGCGTGCCAGTCGACTCTCATGGTGGCAGGCGTGTGAGAGCGTCTGGCCGACTCGTATCCCGGACTGGTCACTAGGGGTTCACCGGCAACCACCAGCGACCAGCGGATCTTCAGGATCCCGGAGAAACCACGATGGCCCCAACTTCCTCCACAAGTCAATGGTCAGGTCTGTGTCCCAGAGATTAATATTTGATGACAACATGGACGTGGATTTGACTTGAACATGAAGGTAAGGTGATATGCTTTACACTCATTTATTAACCCTCAGTCACAAATACTTTGACTGTAATCTTAAAATACATTCAGTTACGGAACACGTCTGTGTTCACCTGTCATCATCATACACATGCATATTGTCATGGTTGATAAACAAAACTGACTGTCACAGCTGTTGTCAGTGTTGATTAGGCTAGGCCTAGTGCCAGTAGACTTAGAGAGTGTTCATTATGGAGTGATCATTTTCTAACAACAGGGGGGGCTGGTGGATTTGAGGGGGGTCAGAATTCTTGTAAACGACAAACCATCACTCATACCCGTTGCTACTCTACACTGGCACGCTGGGCGGTTTTGAATAGTCATGGTGATGTCACAAGCGATGTGTGACGTCACAAAGACGTCAAGACGTCCGCCATTAAAGTGGGGGAAATAAATCAATGCATTTCTCCTAATTACGTCAGCAAATTTTGCAAATTGCAGTCAACCTAAGTACATGAGACCCTTCTTTTTGGTAAAAGTTTTTAGATAACCATTGATTTCTCAATTCATCTGCAATATTTTCGTGATCAAAGGCTTCATTAAATCAGACAATCGCATTTTCTTCTCTCTGCAGGTCCGGTCAACGTTTTTTTTCCCCCCAGGATAATGGCGACTCAGCAGCGCCCCCTACATTTCCGTCACAAACTCGTCTGAAAGAATGGGGGGTCAAAAAAATTTACCCCATCAAGAGGAGAGTCGCAAACCCACCAGCCCCACCTGTTGTTAAAAATGATCACTCCCTTAGGCCTATTTATCAACATGGGGGGTGGTGGGTTTTCGCGCGGACAATGCCGATAGGCCTAGGCTTGAAGGGGGTCGTTTTTACAAAAAATTCAAATCATCCTGTAACTAGCAGCGACTTTTCCTATGCTCACAAGAAGTCCAGATTTAAATTCTTATAGAAATCGGTTCAGTGCTTGCGGAGAACATGTCGATTTAATTTCAGACAATGCCCTTAGGCCTAGGCTTGAAAGGGGTTGTTTTTACAAAAAATTCTAACCATTCTGTAACTAGCAGCGACTTTTCCTATGCTCACATGGAGTCCAGATTTAAATTCTCATAGAAACCAGTTCAGTAGTTGCGGAGACACTGGTTACATACTAAGAGTAAGAATTTTACATATTTTTCTCTGAACCTACATTGGTGATATATAACAAAATGATTGAAGAAAGGTATGTTACAGGCAACATTTGAATGCACTTAACCACTGTTAAAATAACTCTTATCCTTAGGGAAAAATATAACATTTTTCTATTGATTTCTTTGCAGCTGTCAGGAACAGTCAACAAACATCAGTCACCTGTTCTAGCCATATAACATAATCTCAGTGCCATCATCATTTGCCACACATTATCTATGAAGATGTGGAGAATAGCTACAAGTGACAGGTAACTATCACACTGACACCTTGTGCTGGAAATAGCTTTAGATTACAGATAAAGCCTAAACATGATAAAAATTTAAAACAAATGTAAATTACCTGGAGCATTGGTTACAAAAGAATGTATTAGAAGTGTAATTTGTTTTGAACTAGGACAGAGTGCATGTCACCTATTGTGAATGGTGGCACCTTTTCAGTATGAATTGTGTCCTAATATCTTGATATGAAAACACAGTTTCTATTCTATATTTCAGTTTGATTGTTCAGAGCTGATATAATGCAGTGGAAAGTCAATGCAAGAAGACAAACAGTGGTTTCACTTTCAAGATGTGACAATATCATCATTATCAACTTCCATCAATGTATAGCCCCTTGGTTCTTGTCACTGAGGATCGAGTGTAATTGGAATTCGAAGAATGTACTTCCCCTTGATTCTTGTCTCCAAGGATCGAGTGTAATTGGAATATGAAGAATGTACTGCCCCTTGATTCTTGTCTCCAAGGATCGAGTGTAATTGGAATTTGAAGAATGTACTGCCCCTTGATTCTTGTCTCCAAGGATCGAGTGTAATTGTAATATGAAAAATTTACTGCCCCTTGATTCTTGTCTCCAAGGATCGAGTGTAATTGGAATATGAAGAATGTACTGCCCCTTGATTCTTGTCTCCAAGGGTTGAGTGTAATTGTACTTCATGAATTTGACAGCCCCCTAGATTTTATCTCTAAGAATGATTTCAATTATTACTCACCGCCAATGGCAAAAGATAACAACTTTATTGATGTATGTACCTGCAATAAAAGGATAAATCATTGTTGTCTCAATCTATTTTAATGTTGGCCATTGCCACAAATAAAGGCTTGTTGGTAGTTTGGAAATATGTATATCTTAGTAGTTGTAAATGGGGGTTTGTGAAGCTCAGTAAACATATTCTTTGCGAATTGTTGAACTCGTGCAATGTTCGTTACCCATTATATCATGTACACATACTTTTATGTTAATTGTGGGATGCTTGTATAACATAAAGAAATAGAAAATTTAAAAATAGTAAAACCCTGCATATACTATAATACCTTGTATATAAGGTGCACCTCGCAAATAGGCTCCCCCCCAGGATCAGGAGATAATACAAGGTGTGCCATGCACATAATTTAGACCAGTTTAGTAGTCATTTTATGTAAATTATTCTCACCTATAAAACACACATCCAACTTCCCCAGTCCTCTAAAGTGCACAAGAGGTCCATCCTCATGAATAAGGTAACCTGTGGTATGGTAAGTCACAGCTATACACTTACGGCTCTCTGAGGCAAATCCAGGAATATTCAAGTCTCATATGCTGACTATAGCTTATGTGTGAGGTATTACACAATACACCATAGTATCATGTAAAATGAATAAGGTACAGTGGCGGATTGAGGGGGGGGGCTGGGGGACGCATGCCCCCTCCTTTTTGCCAGTATTTAAGAGTTTAACTGCATATTTTGGACCCCAGACTTTGCTCAAAAACAGGGGGTGCACCCCCCTCCTTTTGGGGTGCGCCCCCTCCTCTTCAAATCCTGGATCCGCCACTGGGGGTATATTGGTATTCAAGTGTTTCTGAACAATTTGAACCATTTGCTGCATTTCTTGCCTTATTACCTAATCATGTTAATTTGAAGTTTTTGTGTTTGAAGTTCCATGAATCTTGGTTTCGTGTCATGTTCCTATGTTTCCCATTTACACTGTAAAATGATGACAATAAAGCTGAAAATGCACTTTCAAATATTGATTTTGTGTGTTGTGATATGTGAAGACCTTGAACAATGTCCAGTGTCCCAGTATACCAATGAACTACATAGAATATGTTACTTGTTTTACCTTTATTACTTCCTCCTCCCTCCTCAAAATGTCAAAGTCTATATCAAAATAAATTAAAGCCTGCTTGAAGAAATCCCTTTTCCATTATCTGTGTACAAATGGACAAAGAAGTGAGAAAGGGAATCCATAATCAGAGATATTTTGGATATAACTGAAAAGGCTATAGAAGAGAGCACCCCATGTTGTTAAAAAGTGGCAGAACACAGCATCTGCTGCTTCATACCCAATGCAACAATTAGCACTGCCCCTAAGTGGTCAAAGTGGCTGAAATGAGTACTCCCAGACTGTACTATTGATACAGTTAGGCGCCAGAGACTGCACCCTCTCCTGCCATTCAGCCTTTCACCTTGAATCATTCTATGTGTACAAGTAGATGGAGACATTGAGCTTGTGCAATTCAGTCCTTGTGGAATTGGTTTAATAAAAGTGGATGTTTTATATTATATGGACATGATGTTTTTGGTACAACATCATTTTCTGGGACCCTTAGATATCCCTACACATGAATCCACAAGTTGTAGCCATTAGTAATGCCCATGTCTTAAACACCTTAAATGTGTGATATAATGCATTATATAAGTATTAGTGAGGTACATGTATTATTTCTCCCTCCTGCACCCACTGTGGTGTCTCCGCCTGTACTCCACTTGTCTAACTAATTCCTACCTGGTTAGTTACACTGTTGTAGCAACCACAGTTCCTCAACCTCCTCACCCACTCAGTATGTACTGGTGTATTGGTGTCAATTTGTCTAAATAATTAGACAGGATCGGTTATGCCAGGTGAAAAGTTTTGCTTTAAATGTGGCAAGCATCACCAAGGCCCAGTGGGGAAAAACTGCATAGGCCCTATTGTAGGAGAATTACTCCAGAGAACTAGCAGGAGTGGGGTGAGTGGACAGGTAGCCCAGGTAGCCATTGTCCCACCTGGAGGATTAGCACCTGCACCGGTGAGCCGCCAACCTACAGAATTTAGTATGGCTGATAGCATGGAGGACATTCCAGTAATCCAAGATGAGGAGGAAAAGGAGCTGATCAAGCAGCTACAGCAGTTACAATATGATCAGCGAAAAAAGGCCCTAAAAGAGAGACCCAGACTGATGGAGAAGCATGCAGCTCTACCGGGTGGTGGGGCGCCGGAAGGCGGCCTACCTGGAGGTGGGGCGCCAGGAGGCCTACCTGGAGGGCCCCCCAGAGGTCTAGCAGCTGATGAGTTGGAAAAGGAGCGGAGTAAGTGGAGTTATACTGATCACTTTCACCCCCTTGTAAAAAAGGAGCCCACTTACCCTGAGTTCATGGTTGCTGCATTGTCTTGGGGCTCGGAGGCCGAGGAGGCAACCTCTGACGACCTGCGGGGCTATTTGGCCCACTTGGCCTACATCGCCGAGAAAGCCGCAGAAAAGGATGCCTATATGGATGGCTCTCATGTGGAATACGATGCCGGTGTAAGAAAAAAAATGTCTATCTAAAGGCTGGCAGGCTTTTTCCCGTGGAGATGGTGAGGTATCCATGTCAAAATATGGATTTACATCTACCAAGCTTTACCGGGAGCAGAGGAAAAAGGCCACCGCTAACAACAAGCCCCCGGTGAAGGGAGCATCTGCTGGTTCAAAAGGGAGGTGCCGCAAGGCTAAACCGGCGTCCACTGATGGGGAGTTAAAAGGCTGTCTCAAGTGGAACTACGAGGAGGAATGTGATAACAAAAATTACATATACCCTCATGAGTGCCACAAGTGTGGGGATGGCAACCACAAGGCGTCCAAGTGCAAGAAGCAATGACTAGATAATTCATCTGTTGCGGATCTATGCTCCCCTAGTGTTCAATGTACGCCTACGGGCACTTGTATCCCTCAATCTGATTGGTTTAAACTGGTCACACCTCCGTCCGCTCCTCCAATCAGTGAACCTCTTATAGCGAGGATTAGGGCTGAGGCACAAAATGGCCGCGCCCATGGAGGAGGGGAAGAGGGAACTGGTTACACCAAATTTTGTGAGTTTAATGTCTTTTTCACCTGTAATACTGGTACGTGTGCATGTAAATTCATGGTAAATGAAGTGGAGGTCCAATTGAAGCCGTGTAGGTTATTCTGTGAATGTTTCATGAGGGGTGAAGTAGATGAAGACTGGGAGTGGTTGATGTACAACAGTTGTTTTGGGGCCAGAGTCATTGACCCAGATTGTGAATTACAATACGAAAGTGCAAATTATATTAAAGCTGGTACTGACTACGATGTAGTTAGCAAAAAATTGACCTCAGAAATAGAACAGGGTTTTATCTCAAGAGTGAGTCACCCAATGTATTGCATACATCCTATAGGGGGCGTCCCTAAGGATGATGGTTCTATCAGAGTAATAATAGATTGCTCGTCACCCAAAAGTGGTAATGTCAATGATTATGCTCAAACTACAAGTGAGAAATTTTCTTACAAAACTGTTGATGACGTAGCTGACAATTTGTGCCCCGAGGACTGGTTATGTACCATAGACATTAGAGACGCCTATAGGGCCCTCCATATCTACCCTGACAGTAGCAAATGTCAGGGATTGTGCTGGGATTTTGGTAATGGACCAGAGTACCTTCGTGATAACCGTCTGTCTATGGGTTTAAGTTCATCTCTCTATGTATTCAATCTCACATCCGATTTTATCACTCGTTGTTTAAGTAGGTCAGGTCACAATAATTGTGTTAACTACTTGGATGATTTCTGCATCTGGGAGAGTACAAAGGAAAAATGTGAAGATGCTCAGAGGGCATTAATACGTATCCTCAGACAGTTAGGGTTCTATGTTAGCTTCAAGAAGTGTAGCCCTGCAGCTAAATGCACGAGATTTCTAGGTATTGACATAGACACTGTGAACATGGAGCTCAGACTCCCCAATGATAAATTGGTGAGGGTCCAGAAAATGGTAAACAAATTTTGTAACCTTCAAAAAGCTACAAAAAATGACATTGATGAACTTGCCGGATTATTGGCACATTGTAGCAAGGTTGTCCGCGGAGGTAGGACTTTCTGTCGTAGGATTTATGATCTATCTGCCTCTGTCAAGTCTCGCTATGCTAAGCTTTCACTGACGGAAGCTTTCAGAGAGGATATTAAGTGGTGGAGAGACTTTCTTCCCAAGTTCAACGGCAAGGCAAAGTTTCTGTACCGCAGTGACACCATGATTAGTATGTACACAGATGCAAGTGGAAATGGTTATGCCGCCTACCATGCAGGTGACTGGTTGGCTGCCATTTACCAAGGAAAAGACAAATCACCTATACTGGAAGCAGCTATAGGTCATAAAGTGGAAGCTCCTGAGCAGCATGTAGTGGATAACATAAATGTGTTGGAAATGATTCCTGTGGTTGATGGCTTGAAAAGGTGGGGGGGGGGACAAATGGAAAAACCGCCATATATGCCTGATAACAGATAACACTCAAGTCCTTTATGCTGTAAGAACAGGCAGAAGCAAAAACAAGCACACAATGTCCATGCTACGCGAGTTCTTTTGGTTGTCAGCTGACCATAACTTTCACATTGATGTAGTATATATCAACACCAAGCACAACAAGGTTTGCAATAGTCTCAGTAGGCTCAATGAGCCTATGGCTATCAAAATTTTGGTCCATGAAATGTCTGAATCTTCTTTGTGCTGCTATGATTTGTTCTGTAGGGATGGTGACACTAGAGAAGGAAGCAGAGGTGATCATGCCCCATCAAGCATCCAGACCCGCTCAACACAGCTAAAGAAATACATGGACTTTTGCAAGGAATTCCAATTGACACCCTTCCCATGTACCAGCAGAAGGATTGTGCTATATATAGCATACATGGCAAGGAGTATGAAGGTGTCATCAATCAGGGACTACCTATCGGGACTAAACCATCATCTAAAACTGAATGGGTTCCCTCCAATCAATTACCAGGACTACCAGATACACATGTCCATAGAGGGAATCAAAAGGAAGCTGGGAATGGCCGTAAAAAGAGCCTCCCCGATTCTCACTCAACATATGTTAAGGATGTTCAACCATCTAACTGGAAACAAGGGCCACACTGCATTCAGAGCTGCATTACTAACTACATTCTGGGGTCTTCTGCGCAAGCAACACATGACAGACTCAGCAGTAATGTTGTGCAGGGAAGAGATTCACATGACAACATGGGGTATGATGATAACAATTCGGGGCTCGAAGACCATTCAGTATGACGATCGACTTCTCAGAGTCCCAATTGCAAAACTGAAGGACCCTTAGTTGTGTGCGGTCTACTGGACCGAGAAAGACTTCAATGAAGTGACAGACAGACAGTTCACCAGCATTCATGTTAAGTCCCGGTGAGCCCATGTCTGATCAGGCCTATATGGATATTCTCAAGTATGTGGCAAAACAGGAAGGGTTAAATCCAGATGACTATTCTTCACATAGCCTCCGCCGGGGAGGGACGTCCTACTTACGCTCTGTTGGAGCTACAATTGAAGAGTTAAAAACTCATGGAGACTGGAAATCTGATATTGTGATGATCTATATACAGCAACCGATTGAAGCAAGGATAGCTTTTGATCTTAGAGTTGCTCAGGAGTTGGACTTGGTGCTCTCAGATCCCGTTCCACCTAAGTGACTGGCAGGTTTGGGGATTTAGCGCTTAGCCAGCCAGTAAACATTATTGGCCAAATCTAGTATATCTTGTCCTGTCTTGGATCATGTATACCATGTTCGATATATTATGTAGGGGACGTTCTAATGTGTGATATAATGCATTATATGAGTGTTAGTGAGGTACTGGTATTATTTCTCCCTCCTGCACCCACTGTGGGGTCTCCACCTGTAGTCCACTTGTCTAACTAATTCCTACCTGGTTAGTTACACTGTTGTAGCAACCACAGTTCCTCCACCTCCTCACCCACTCAGTATGTACTGGTGTATTGGTGTCAATTTTTTTATTATTGGCCAAATCTAGTATATCTTGTCCTGTCTTGGATCATGTATACCATGTTCGATATATTATGTAGGGGACGTTCTAATATGCCTCTTTTGGGAGGTCTGTCGCCATGCTAACATGTTTAAATGTCATTTACTTGCATACATCATGGTTCTAAACAATGAGGACTCATTCCTTCATATATGTATTTTATTCAGAACTGCCATGATAGCACAGAAAGCGACCATGCAGGTACTTCTGTGGGGTACCCAAAAGAAAGTAAGACCCCAATATATTTCACCACTTACTGATAGACAACATCAGTTTTTGTCAAAATAAAAGCATTTGGACCCCAACAAAGTACATCAGTGTGTGCCCTAGACCTTCATACATCTTATTAAGCCGAATTTTTGGCTGATCCCTTACCCTTTTTTGCTGTAGGAATAACAATTGTCGGTAAAATTGGACAAAAAGAGGATCAAACGATAGCTAGAGTCCTTGTTGTGATTAGAAAAGACCTGTTAGGATCAGCCATGCGAGGGACGACAGAGATGCCATCTGGTTTAGGGCCAAAGAATTTAGAATTATGAGCAGAGAGTAACATCCGATCATATTTTATGGTCTACAAATGGCACAAGGAGTCAATATTGGACCAATTTTTGTTCATGATTAATTAGGGGGTGCCAATACACTATGCAAAGCAAATATTTACTGTATAGAAGCAGAAGAATTTGATTCATTAACCAAAATGTTAAATGTTACTCCCTGCTCAAAAATGTGTATGCTAATACACTTTAGGGCAAGGACTAAAAGATAATGGGTTTGGCCGCAATTTTTTTTATACCATATAGACCCCTCAAATGTCCCTCAAAATTAAGTGCAGCATGGATGGTAGAAACAGAATCTTTCATTGGTATTTTGAGGAGGTTTATTTTTGAGCAGGGAGTAACATAATGCTGCCTTTATTTAGTATGAAGGGGGAGAAAAAAAATCTACCATGTACAGCGGGTTAAAACTCTTTGGATCTCAGAGTTAACATATGTATTGAATTCCAAAAGTGATTTTCAGTGCTTTTGTACAGTATAAGCAGCATGTCGGGGGTGTGAAAATTGTACACACTTTTTGGTCTTTTTTCAATTCTGTAGACCCATAACTCAAAAAAAATATGGTCCGATTCGCTAAAGTTTACACTCATTTGAAAGCTTAGGATGTTTTCTCTAGGATGATACCCTAAAACACCAGGCTAGTGCATAGGTTTTGACCATATTGGTAGGTAAAGCTTAAAAACCCTGTAAAATGCTAAAAGTACCATTTTCAAAAATTTGGCCCATATAGGGACTGTTATTTTATATCATATCGATTACTGTATTATTTAATGAAACCTCATTAAAAGCGTTGGTGAATGATAGTTAAAGACAACATTAATCTGCTTTCACATAGGTCTATGTATGTTCAATGTGTGCTGATGTAGTTGTGACTTTAATACTCCCCCTCCCCCTGTCTAGTTGACATGTACCCAACATAACATGAACATCCAATACCATGGTGTCAGTGTGTTGACACAGTGTGACCAAACATCAACACTGAGTGTACGCACATTCACGCCCCTTCATACAGCTAATATCCATATGCTTTTTATCACTGCTTATGACAAGACAGGGAAAACATGAGGAAACGCTTAAACACTGTGGTCAGTACGGCCATCATAAGGAGGTGTTCTAGTTTTCGTAATGAAATATCAACAATGGGCTGATATGTTTGTTTACTGAAAATTAAGGTTCGGGGGTGGGATTGCAGTTTGTCATGGAAATAATTACATGTAATAGTTTGTCACTTTTCAGTGAAGAAATTACTATAGATTATTATGCTCAAGACGGATTCCTAGTTCTCAATAGAGCAAGGTAGCTTAAGACTTAAGACTCCTAGAATTATACAGAGATTTGCAGTGTATTTAGGACTAACATGGCAGGGAAAAGGCTACACTGGGCCCCTTGTGTTCATCACAAACACTGCTGCGCTTCGCTCCGCTGATGTGTTCTCCTAGTTAAGACGCCCAGCGAGAACCGACGGGCACCAGTCTAGGAAAAGGCTGCCTTAAAGTTCTCTGGATTTGAGGTGAAAATGCACAGATGATGTTTGCGGGTCATGACATAAGTGGAGCAAGCTGTCATGGCCAGTCATAATGAATCCAACATGTGTGGAGTTTGGATAGAGCCCTCATTGGCCCCATTTAAGTTGCCAACAGCAGTACCAGTCAAGGTCCACACCCTACCTAACTGTTCTTGTCTACATATAGTTACCTGCCTCTAATTATCTACTTCCCTTTAGTTGAAATGGTCCTCATTGCCCCAGCACTACACAAGTGGGTGCCAAGTAAGAAAAAACTCGAGAGATGGCAATGAGGTTTAAGCATAATACTGTGATCTCTGTGAGATGTATTAAGATAAAGAATTCTGATCTTTTCAAAGAGCTTGATCAAATGTACTGATTGAGCACATTTTCTGAAATTAACGTTGTTGATGACATGTCGCATGCATACCTATTTGCCCAACACTTTTACTATATCATTTCATGGTGGACCTTCGAACGACCGATGATAAAAAACATGTACATGAGGATCTTGTGCCAATGGAAATTCAACTAGTACACACGCCCAAGAATGGTCCATCGGGCAGCATGAAGGTGGTCCGAGGGGCAATGCAGAGGTGGTGGTCCACAGGAAAGCACAGAGGTTGAGGTCCACAGGACTATATGGGGGTGGTCCACAGGACAACATAGAGGTGGTGGTCCATAGGACAACATAGAGGTGGTGATCGAAAGGTCACTACAGAGGTGGTGGTCCACAGGACAACATAGAGGTGGTGGTCCAAAGGACAATACAGAGGTGGGGATCCACAGAACAACACAGAGGCGGTATTCCACAGAAATTACAATAGATTATTATGCTCAAGACGGATTCCTAGTTCTCAATAGAGCAAGGTAGCTTAAGACTTAAGACTCCTAGAATTATACAGGGATTTGCAGTGTATTTAGGACTAACATGGCAGGGAAAAGGCTACACTGGGCCCCTTGTGTTCATCACAAACACTGCTGCGCTTCGCTCCGCTGACGTGTTCTCCTAGTTAAGACGCCCAGCGAGAACCGACGGGCACCAGTCTAGGAAAAGGCTGCCTTAAAGTTCTCTGGATTTGAGGTGAAAATGCACAGATGATGTTTGCGGGTCATGACATAAGTGGAGCGAGCTGTCATGGCCAGTCATAATGAATCCAACGTGTGTGGAGTTTGGATAGAGCCCTCATTGGCCCCATTTAAGTTGCCAACAGCAGTACCAGTCAAGGTCCACACCCTACCTAACTGTTCTTGTCTACATATAGTTACCTGCCTCTAATTATCTACTTCCCTTTAGTTGAAATGGTCCTCATTGCCCCAGCACTACACAAGTGGGTGCCAAGTAAGAAAAAACTCGAGAGATGGCAATGAGGTTTAAGCATAATACTGTGATCTCTGTGAGATGTATTAAGATAAAGAATTCTGATCATTTCAAAGAGCTTGATCAAATGTACTGATTGAGCACATTTTCTGAAATTAACGTTGTTGATGACATGTCGCATGCATACCTATTTGCCCAACACTTTTACTATATCATTTCATGGTGGACCTTCGAACGACCGATGATAAAAAACATGTACATGAGGATCTTGTGCCAATGGAAATTCAACTAGTACACACGCCCAAGAATGGTCCATCGGGCAGCATGAAGGTGGTCCGAGGGGCAATGCAGAGGTGGTGGTCCACAGGAAAGCACAGAGGTTGAGGTCCACAGGACTATATGGGGGTGGTCCACAGGACAACATAGAGGTGGTGGTCCATAGGACAACATAGAGGTGGTGATCGAAAGGTCACTACAGAGGTGGTGGTCCACAGGACAACATAGAGGTGGTGGTCCAAAGGACAATACAGAGGTGGGGATCCACAGAACAACACAGAGGCGGTATTCCACAGGACTATACAGGTTGTGGTCTACAAGACAACATAGAGGTGGTGGTCTACAGGACAACACAAAGGTGGTGGTCCACAGGACAATACAGAGGTTAGGGTCCACAGAACAACAGAAAGGTGGTGATCCACAGGGCAGCACAGGATGCCCTAGATTTATCCTTCATGCTTCAGAAGAAGGATAGCCTATAAATATCTACTAGAGTAGGTAAATGAGCCACATGTAATAACCGAAATATCTAACACACTAGAGATAGTTACACAAGGAACCACCCTGATATTATCCCGATCTTTCCTGACTGATTGCAGTAAGAAAAGTTCTTCATGAAGATCTCATGCATGATGCTTCATGTTGGTTGCAGATGTGAGCCAATGCTAAATCACATACATGTATAAGAAAAATGGCTCTGGCGTAGGGCCCACTATTAAGAATGGGCGCACTGCGAACATGGGTTACGGTACAACCAAGCCATTTCCCAGTTACCACAAAGAATCTGGATAAATTCGACCAATATTGAGCATTTTATGAGGCTTTGAAATTGAAGCGTACATTTTCATGTAGGTCTAGTGTCTTTTTTTTACCATTTTCTGACAACCTTTTGTCCTTTTCTTTTGCTTCCCTTTCATAGTCTAAACAATCCTAGGAGAAATTGATTACATTATTGAAATTAGTCCAGGGTATATTTAGATATCAAAGTATGACGTCCTTCAAAGGATGTTCAAGGTCCCTTTCATGCTGAGTTCTGCGTCTCTGGTGAGGGAAGGTGTACAGGTGATAGAACAGAGGCTAGAGAGTGCCCCGGGAACTGATCTCGAACAGGGCAGCCTGTAAGTGTCACCAATACATATTGTAGAGGTCGGCGAAAACGTACTTGGAAACACCGGGTTTCGAACCCGGGAGCTCTCAACTTGCAAGCGAACGCTCTACCACTGAGCTACATCCCCAGACCTGACGTTCTCTACCTTTCACCTACACCAAGGGATGTCACCAGTCTGGGCGTCATCCGATCCTCTAGGGTAAAAGTGGTCTTCAGGTACAAAAGCTTACTCTGACAAACTGGCACTGGTGAATTTGTAAAAGGTTGTGACGACAATTCTTGAGTTCATGATTTTTTGTGTGAATTCTAACAATTTCTCAACGTTATATTTTTTTTCCGTGTCCAGGTGAGTTAATCTAAAGTATCATTATTATTATTATTGATGATGCTATAGTATACTATAGTGCAGATTGTGACAGCTGACACGAAGTGTGGAAGATGATTCTTTATATCCTGAGTACAGTGTAAACAGTCGAGAGGGTTCTTAGTGATACTTAAGGTTAACATCCATGCATATAATTCTAGAGAAACACATTTATCACCAAGGCCACTCATCACCAACCCCTGAAAAATATGACGAGGGCGATTTTTTTCTACCCTGGGCATATCGGGGCGAAAACTACGTAGGGCTAGACCAAAATTTTGATTTTAGTACTTAAGAGTTTATTGATTATGGAAAATTGTGAAAATGCATTCAATCTCTGGTCTACTGCATTGCTGACATCGTTAGCTTTAATTTGATACCAAATATGCCCATGTTTGTCTATTTTTACCATGATTTTTGACTAAAATTATGTAAAAAAAGAAGATAATTCAAAACACAATTTTATGATGTGCGCCTAAAGATAAATCTCTGCAGGTCGTATGTGCCTATTGAGAAAAGTTTATGCCTAGAGCGCAGAATACAGTCCTGCGTGCAAATGTTTTATCATTCTACGCAACAATGACCTCTGCAGAGAAATGCTTTACTTACAACACTCCTCTCTATAGACCCTAGTCACACAGAAAGGTTGTACTGCAGTCTTGTGTCAATTCATACGGTTTCTTCCGAAAAAAGAATGGGTATTTGTGATCTCAGAGATGACGTGTCCTTCCTGTACTTCACCTCGTGATAGAAATCTCGGCGACTCAAGGTATAAAGACATAGATAATAGACAAACTTGACTAATTGACCGTCTCTCTATGGTCTTCATCATATATTTTCTTGGATATACGGGTAAATCTCTTAACCAAAAATGTGCAAGAAAAAAGCAAAGAGTTCTAAAGCAACATCTGCTCAGAAAAAATCGACAAGATCGGCTAAATCGGTTTCAAAATCGGCCAACTTAGGATGTTTGAGCGAGCTGGACTTATCTAGAGGAGGTCAGGTACCTTCTCCCAACCAAGCTAATGGGTTTGAGGATAGTCTACTCGTATATATATATATATATATATATATATATATATATATATATACACACACACACACACACACACACATATATATATATATATATATATATATATATATATATATATATATATATATATATATATATATATATATAGATCTTAGGCAAGTGGAGATAAGACACTGATGCTACCCCCTCTCCCTGTCTAGTTGACATGTACACAATATAACATGAAGATCCAATACCAGGGTGTCAGAGTGTTGACGCAGTGTGACCAAACATCAACACCTAGTCTACACATATCCACATCTCTTCATGCAGACAATATCCATATGCTATTTACCACTGTTTGCGAGAAGCCATATGAAGAAATAAGAGTTGAAGCTATGGTCACCATGGGATCAAGGTGAGATATTCTAGCATGGTTATAACACGATTGCCATATTTCATAAGAGTAAATTATGGAAATGGATTGCATTTTCATGAGGTATGATAATAGGTATCCCACTTAGATAAACACTAGTCCAACATGAATCAACATCTAATTACTGCTCAAATTAATTACAATTTCCAAGCCTGGCTGCGTGGAATGAAATATTTTGGCATCCCTCGAGTATGCAAAAAACGGTGTCAAATTCGAAGTTGGCTGGATAGATTTTTATCAATTTTACACATCTTACCCTTAATAGTTAAGTTGGTGTTGACCTTGTACTTGAGAGACAATTTCCTGCAGTGCTGTAGCAAATAGGAAAGGCCTAGCTGGATCAAGGTTCAGCGCTACCAGACTGGCAATACTGAATTATTCTTATCTAGATTGTGCCGCCTCTGGCTCCATCTAACACGTTCCCAATCACCACCAATTGCATCAATATGCCCCGTTACATCTTAGGTGCCTCTGATTCTCCAAGCACACCTTTGGGGTTGCTATATCTGGAGGATGTTGCTCCTATAGTAAAAGGAAGAGCTGGCTAAAAATGCCCTCTTTTCCAGTCCTTTCTTTTCATGTAGCTATAACTTGTCCCTTTTGTTGCTAACAAGTGGTCATTCAAGTACGGTGCTAAAAAAGCCACCTTTGAGTATGTACCTAGTTGGGAGAAGTCAGTCAGTATAATATACTATAGAGTGTGTGACATGAGTAGGTACCTGATAGTGCAGCTCTCTCTGTGACTGATGTGACTGATGTGGTGAGTGCAAGTACTTTGGGAAGCAGTGCATGACTTGTTTAGAAAAGAGGGCACATACTCACAGCTCTTTTTACAATAGGAGCAACACCCTCCTGGAGTTATAGCAGCATAGAAGGGAGTGAGTTGGGAATGTGGTAGTTAATCTGAGGTGTATCTGCATATGGCTTACCTTGATGTGTGGCCTGCAAGCATTATAGGCCTGCAGTATGAGGGAGGTTGATGGGCAATGCCTACCCACTCACTCAAAATATACCTGTTTTTTATAGCATGCCATTCAGTCAATATTGTAATGTAGATGGGCATTAACTAAAAAGACATATTGACACGATCCGGCTCGAAAGGCAAAAATAATACACTAGGAGTCCACATACTGCTGGGTTAGGATAGTTAGTAACTTCCAAATTTAACATAGCTTAAAAGAAAAGAGAGCACCCTTCGAATTTCTTTGGACATCTGCAGGCTGCGTGAACGCTTTATCCAAAGTATTTACATTGGCAAGTTTCAAATTGCATTGGGTTTTCAATAAACAACTCGCCATTACCGATATGATTCTAAGCGTTCGTCATGAAATGAGGTAGAGATTGCTTGAGGCTAACAAATTAATGACAAATAGGTCCATGGAATATTGATGTTCAAACATGACTACCAAAAGCGTGCTTCAGATACTTATGGGCTCATGGGTGCCAGAAGCAAGTACGTGGAATAAAAAGTGAGATAAGGGCTATTCATGTATAATGCCCAGACTGTGCTTTGGGGAGACAAGGACAAACAATACAAAATCTATTTAGTTGGACTTAAATTGCTAAATAAATGCAGCTGTGGTTCATTAATAAATTGGTGACATTTCATTTTAGCTGCCCACACCCTAATTAAGAGTTCCTAATGCAGGGGCTGCAATGTGGTATTAAGGCGTGCTTCCACCATCATGAGTCAAGAATTTTCCTGGCACAAATCTCCCCCATAAAGCTGTAGTCAAATAGAGTTCCAATTTTAAAAAAAAGGAAAGGAGTCAGGTTGAAGGTCACAGGTCACTGGGGCAACTTATTGCCTATCCCACACTAACCCCAGCGGCTCGATTCTGCTAATCAGGTCATTCCGAGGTGGGGTCAGCATGTTGCCTATCCAGCTGAGATAGGTGTCCAAGGCAACACGAGCAAAATCGTTATTTTCTTTTTTTAGTTGGGATGCAGATAAGAAATGGTCATAGGAGACTAACTAAGAGTAGAAGTTGACAATTTGAATAGGAAAATAGTGTCAGAATTAGACATTTTTGTTTATGCCATGACACCAAGCCGCATTTCATAAGACCGTTTTACAGATGATCAGCATCAGGTTGCATCTCCAAAATGCATTCTATTGATATATAGTAATTAAGGGGCCTCGATGTTTTGTATGTACTTCTTCTTGTGGGCTGGTGGTCGCACTGCCTATCTCACTGGGGATATATAAGCAAATGTCCACAACCATGGAACATTTTTGCATCATATTCACTGAGGTGAGGCTGTCCGTATTCAACAACGCCTTATAGGTGGAGTTGAATGCGGACAGGCCTCACCGAGGTGAATGCAATGTAAAAATGTTCTAAGGGAGTGAGTGTACATTTGCATTTATGTCATGGCCTATATATATGGGGTTAATTTGCTTTTAGATAAAGTAAAACAGCTTAGCTCCATTCAAAATCCAAGATGGCGGACCCCATTGAATACAAGCATATTGTATTCCGTGCCCCCCATGGAATATGGCTGTTCTAGTACTAATCTATATTAACGATTGTATCTGCCATGACATAACAGATAATCATAAACAACCTCTACTTATACAGCCTACTGTTTTTGCTCTATTATTCTTTCTTCCTTTCTTCCTATAATGAACAGCTAATTGTATCAATTTGATTATGGTCAATACAAATTTTCAAACTCAAACTGCAAAATAATTTTATCCACCAAGAAAATAACCTTAGAAATCTATTCTATTTATGAAATAAATTCTGTTTATAGCAACATGAGAAAGTCCCATTTCTTGTTGTGAGATTTATTATACTATTTCAGAATTGCTATCTTATTGACTCGTCGAAGCTCTGGGTAAGGATAAACAAGTCGCCGCTGCCGTTTAGCCGACCGTCACAGAGTGACCCAGCATTTTATTGAGAGAAAGAATAGAAAAAACAAAACAAAAACAAACTAAGTTCTTGTCCTGCCTGCCATGCGTGGCTGCTGCTTGCTGAACTGCTGTCTCCCCAGCTGTGGGGGGAGAGTGTGAAGTGGTAACTGTTCTAAACAACACCAGGTGGAGGTGGTGCAGCATCTTAGAGTCAATAGGCCAATAGATCACCCGGGTGATCTATTTGGACCATTGACTCGTTGAAGCTCTGGGAAAGGATAAACAAGTCGCCGCTGCCGTTTAGCCGACCGTCACAGAGTGACCTGGCATACCCAGAAATTCGACGAGTCCAAATTAAAGCACATACAAATCAAAAGTTCATTTCAATAGTGCGGTCTATATAACATTGTCAAGTTTGATTCTTGTAACCATAGGCTTTGCTAGGTACATGAGCCCTGTCAATCCTGCCCAATCCCCTGCCTGCCGAATATCCTCCAACGGAATGCCTGACTCATGGAAGAAAACTGCACCCGCTCTTCGTAAACTATGCACTCCGGCCCTTTCAGGGTTCACCCCAATGCTCTTAATTAGTCCCTTTAGGAAATTGAGCAGGACTGAGGGGAACTTCTCACCCTCCTTTATGAATAACAAATAATGGTGAGTCTGGTGAAGCGGGAATGTCAATTATATGCTTCGAAATCAATGAGGCCGCACAGAAAGGTGATCCTGGGGTGTAGGGAACTAGGTGCACTCTCTGCCCATATTGGATTGTCTTTGAGCTACTAATCTCAAGCATCATGCCCCAAGGGTGAAAGGTGACTGACTTCCTTTTCAGGAAGTGGCCTGACAAGTCAGAAATTGAATAAGGCACCAAGTTACTTTTTCACAGCAAAGATCGAAAGCTCAGAACTATGCAGGCCCACATAAAACAATAGTTACTGTTTGATAAATCCACCAACCTGAACATGTTACATAAGTTAGCAAATGTTAATGTCACTCTAGTAGGGACTGGATGGCCCAATTTTCTGCGCAAACCCTGAAGCGCTGCATTGAAGGCAAATTCTTGGCGAATCCAGCCTACTTCATAACCAAAATAGCGGTTTAAGCAAATTACACCGCTCACATAATTATCGATAGTGCTGTAGCTCAGACAGTCAGAAAGGTACATAATATAACGAGTCATAGTTAGCACATCCGTAGGGAGAACCTTCACTCTGAGCAAGGTGCAGAACACAATATAGCGCTTCCACTGAGATGACTTCGTGCACCAGGTTGATGGAGACCAAACGAAGGCTCTGGCCTCTGCTGCTAGCCTATCCAACTTCATACACTGCTGGGAAACCACTACAACATAAAAATAAAGGAAACTCTGCGCTACCATCCAGCAATCTTGATAACTTATCTGCCACCACATTGAGATGGCCGGGGATGTGGCGTGCCACTACATGGCAAATGTACAACACTGATAGCCAGAAGACTCTCCTCAAGATTGCCATAGCAACCTTATTTTCACTGCGCCCTGAGTTTATTGCTGCCAATCAGAGGGTAGAATTCCTGTACATTTATGTTTTCTGGAATGGCCATATCCGGTTCTGGTCGCATATGACCGTGGAGGTCTACCACATTTTCCAATGAACCGTGCCATGCTCCGGCCAACCAGTCTCCATACACTCAACTCCATAACCCTTGCCTGAGGCATCCATGGATAGAGTTAACTCCTGCTCAGTGTCTGACGTAATGATACGGGCTTCCCCGTTAAACCATCTAGAGAATGATGTCCACCAGTCGAAATCCTTGTGAAAACCTTTGGTCAAGGAGATATACCGCTTACCCTGAAAACCTTTTAACAGCTCGATAACCCGATGTGAGAATGAACGACCGCCTTTTACCAAGGAGGACTAATGAGACAAAATGCCACAAAGTCTTTGCAGTTGCTTACATGTTGCCTTGCGGCGACCATTGAAAAACGCAACCTCCTGCTTCAACTTCGCCAATTTCTCCTCTGGTAATCTAAGCTTCTAATTGATCGTATCAATCTCGATTCCTAGGTACCGCTGAACTCTAGAAGGGCTTGCCACATTTGTGTATGCCACATAAAAGCCGAGCTTCAGTAGCAATGAATGTAGGGTGAATTGTGCAATTTGACATTGTTCATATGAATGCCCCATTAGTAAAAAAATCATCAAAATAGTTGAAACAAATAAAGCCGCTCTTCCACATAAACCTTGAAATAGAAACAGTCAAGCGATTAAAAATGTAAGGGGCAGCTCTGGTACCAAACGATAGAAAATTGTCTACCAAATACTGGTCCTTTCCATCAATTGCCCAACGCAACCCCTGAAACTTCCTGTCCTCCGGTCTAACCAAAACTGAACGGTAAGCTGCCGAGATGTCTGTCACCGCCAGAAACATGCCTGTGCATAACTGATCGCACACACCATCAATCTTGGTGAACTGAAAATGTTGAAAAGTTTGTTTCATGTAAGAATTAATCTGGCCACCGGATGACTTGCATCGGTGATAGGGCGAAAGCCCCCTGACGCTTTGGGGACAGCCCCCAAGGCATGAACACATAAGGGCTTGTCCGATACAATGTCTAATTTACCCCTAGTATGTAACAAGTCGTCAATAAACGAGTGAGCCTGGACAGTGGCGGATTTATAGTTGGGGGTTTCATAATCATCCACTTTTGCATGGGGATCCACTATTTTGAAACCATTCATGACCCCATCCAGGATGAAGTGACTATCAATATCAGGGTCCGTATCAAATAATAACATGTTTCTCCAACCTGCCGGCTTGAGTTGGGAATGGACACCTGCCACCACATGAACATAGTTACAGTCCCACAAAGGCACATAATTATCATATGAAGCTAATAAGGCATTCAAACTGTCCGAACATAACAATTCCTCACAATTATGCACATGGATGGAATCAAAGGGGCAAAAATTTACATGCGCTAACCTCACTCAGGCTTGTCTCTGAGAACCTGGGGAGGCCTGGTAACCAAGCTGCTGGTAATTTTACTGCTGACGAAAATAATGTGTCTGGTGTCCTACTGTGCCCTGATACTGGTTGGTGGGCTGCTTGGTACAGTTGACAAAATCGCACACAGTGAAATTAAATTTTTTGCACAAATGCTCTGGGCAGGGGATCATGAATTTTGACTGTGAGCGAGCCTGACCTTGACCTTGGCGAGACTGATTGGCGAATTTCAACTGCTGAGGCAACTTCATGGCTTTTTCTAATTCTTGTTGCATTTTCATATATGCTAATGTTTTTTCAATACCAAGACTCTCTGCCATAGATCGATGCTCCGCTGCTACGAAACCCGGGATTTCCTTTTTCAGAACTTCTCAGTCACATCATATTCAAATTGACACATGGCTTTCATGGAATATGTGGGCCTAATTTCTCTGAGAGCGATAAATTTCATATGCTGTAGGTAGGATATGGCGGTTAACTGGGGGTTGTTGGCAAGCAATAAACTCTGAAGCACATTAAGCATACCATACATTAGTTCCCTGTAACTCATCTCGTCATAGGATTTATCCGTAGGAATGTGGTAATCAGAACGTAACCATATTTTTGACCTTTTCCTCTTAGTTGCTACACTAGCTGCATGTAGCCCCCTGAAGTTTACCTGTTGTAGTGTTGAACAGACTCTCCACATCCCCGTTCAGAATGCCAATGTTACCTAGAGCTAGACCAGCAGAAGCTAGTCGTGTCTGCAGGGTGTGGAGAGACTGCTGCTGTTGTGAACCAACCTAAACATTGGTATTGACAGGCATTCGCTGTTTAAGTAGATCTAGTAGCTGTTGTTGAAGACCACTCTGGGCAGTGGTGTTGACTGGTATGTGTTGATAACCACCCTGGGCAGCGGTGTTGACAGGTACATGTTGGGTGAGTAGATCCAAAAGCTGCTGCTGTAGACCACCCTGGTTAGTGGTGTTGACTGGTACATGTTGATTACCAACCTGGGTATTGGTGCTGGCAGGTCCCTGTTGCTGTTGCAGCTGTTGCTGTTTCCAGGCCAATATGCTGATATTCATCCAAGGTAGCCTGGGAGTAGGTGGATTGAGTTGTCCATGTGCCTAGAGGTGCACCTACATTAATGTCATTGCCACTGGACATGGCTGTTGGATCCACAAAAACACCACCAGCACTTACAATGTTCGTGCGCACCGGCTGGTTTGTACCGGGTACCCCGTGGCCACTGCCCGGTACCGCGTGGGTCCCAGGGAGGAAATCATTGCCCAAATTTTGCAAATTAACATTATTTATACTTGTTGTGAGCTGCTGAAGGCCTGTGGCGGCCTGTAAGAGGCCAATATTGTCTGAATTCATCGATGAGGCCGTAGGACCGAGGACCGGAAGGCCCAGGCCGCCATCTTGCTTGTTGTGGTGTTTGGGTGCATTCGGGTCCCTCTGACAAATCTCAGTAGCATACTGTAAATTTATGGCATCTGCACGGTACCTAGTGTACCTGATTCTCCCGGGACCAGCGAATATTTATATCGATCTTTACTTGGATCGTTGTGATTGAATGCAGCCATCATACTGCTCCAAACCTTTTCCCCGTGGTCCATTTCCTTCAATGAATGATTGTTCTGTGTCTGGATTGATGCTACCTCCAATTCCAATTCCTTGCACTAAGCTAACTGCTCAATCTCTCTTTCCCTAGCCATTCCAGCCTCAATTTGAGCCTTTAACTTCTCCACGAAGGCTTCATGACTCTCACCTTCCGTTTCTCCCTCGGAGTTTTGTTGACCGGTGGTCCGGTCATCCTGCCGGGGTGCCCCGGTGTCCTGCGTGGCCCCAAGGTGGTCATGGCTGGCTGACTCCATGGAAGCCGGTGGTCCCCCATGGCCTACTTGCTTCTTTAGGGCCCCTAACTGCTGCTTCAGGTCCCATTTGGGGTTAGGGTGCTTGCACGCAGGACACAATCTGGAGTTTCCGTGGTACTGCTCCTCGCAGGAGTCACAAATGACTCCCATAATGAAGAAAATTAACCAAAAAACAAACAAAGTTCTTGTCCTACCTGCCATGCGTGGCTGCTGCTTGCTGAACTGCTGTCTCCCCAGCTGTGGGGGGAGAGTGTGAAGGGGTAACTGTTCTAAACTACACTAGGTGGAGGTGGTGTAGTGTCTTAGAGTCAATAGGCCAATAGATCACCCGGGTGATCTATTTGGACCAGAAATTGGACAAGAGATTTCCTTAGTCAACCTGCATGTGTATAAGATTGATGCTGCAATTACATTACTGTTGCCCCTGGTTGAGAAAGACTTTACTTTGAAGTTTAACATGAGACATGGTTATTCACATTATATTAAGAAGATCAACTTTTACAACAATTTTTTTGCATTCAAATACCACTGGAACTTCTATGTCTAGCCCTACCAAGGTGCAGTACATCCATAGGGGGTAAATCAATTCTTGTGTATGTTTCCATGGAAAGGCAGACTTTTCTGTGTCTCTGCAAGGCTCTCTCACCAGCTTAGAAAGTAGCGATTGGATTCCTTGACCCCTCAACATTTAAGCCTATTTGATTAGAAAAAGATGCAGACAACACTTTACGAGTTTTCAGTATATTCTCATTGCAAAATGTATGTTTGTATGTGAGATCCAGACCCCGTCCACACTCTTTTCTTTAATCACAGCAGTAATATGAGTCTAAGAACTTATGTTAAGGCCCTTGACCCTAAGATTGATGGCATTGTCAACGAACCATTACAAGTCGATGTTGTAATGAACACTGAATCCAGAGAAGTTCTTTGATCCTTGTTTATTGCATGATGACAGAGTGTACATATAGGTGGTAACAATGATACACTTGCCAGCGTGCAGGCTCTGCCCCCAAGCTCCTAGCTCAACCTGTCGTAGGTCCTAGATACTAGGGAGGTTGTACGTGGTATAATGTAAGTAGAAAAGATGAGCTTAGAATAGATTATTGGGAGCTGCTCACCAGGTCTTAAATACTAAAGTGAGCAGCTCACAGGGTGATGAAATGTCCTGGTAGGAACAGGTCAGATCTGATTGGGTCTGATCAGATCTGACGCGTCGCCCTACCCGGTAAATAATTCTATTAATAGATGGACCAATCAGGATGAAGGGAGGTTGTGGAATTTCCCTGCATCCTAGAAATGCGTCCACAGGTATGTCGGTATGTTGTGATACTCCCAGTGAGTCAGTGCCCAGAAATAGGATGGGTCCGGCTCTCACAACATCCTGGTGTGGGTGATGTAAGAGCAGCTCACTGTACACACTGGGGGGATTGAGCTGTGAGCTTGTGAGCAGGTCCTGAGCGTATATGGTGAAGTATTTCATAAATGTGTAAAATAATGAATAATACCCAGAATGGTCCATTGACAAATCCCCACATTCCCACTCGTCTCTGCACGAGGTTTAAGGGAGGAAAATCATTAATAATAATGGCTTTTGCCAAGTCCATTGACAATTTTGGGTATTATGCATACAAGGTACATGATACAAAGGGATTTTCGGTATGAAAATAAGGTACAAGAATAAAATAGGTGTACATGGAGGTTCCTTTATGGAACTTTTCAAAAATAAGAGATACCGGTAGCATGCTATTAATTGTTGGATCAAAGAAACCTTATGATACTTATTACTACAGGAATAAATCAGTACACATGTTTTTGGCACGCCATGAATACTGTTTGTACCTAAGTCTGTCGTGGCTATGTATTGATACAATGGAGTATGAAAATACATTTGTCTAAGCTGAGGTATATGGAGTATTTACAAATATGATGTACCGGTAAGAAAAGGAAGGAGAAACGTCATTTTCACAGTATGTGGAGTTGGCACCGGGAAGCCGAACCAAGGTTGGGAGTTTCCAAAGATAAGTTCGGCTTCAAGCTGCCAAGGGCACATGTTTAGCCAGTATAAATTGACCGAGGTCGTATTTGGACTGGCTGTGGAAAGAGAGGGGAAAAAAAAATTGAGGATTTTATGTAGGACAGGGTCAAGGTAGTATTCGAAATGACTGTTGGCCCCGCTAGTAGTATATACATGCAAACTGAGCGCAATGGATTAGCTACTAACTAGGTCATGACCTACTGGTAGACCGGAAGTGACCTAGTTTTAACCAATCAGAGGGCTGGATTTGACAGGAAGTGACGTCATAAGGTTATGACCTAGTTTTTTTGACCAATCAGAGAGCTGGATTTCATTTGACCTAGTGACCTGACCTAGTTACATAAATTAAAAGAATTGTGCAATACCTAGAGCTGACCTACTTACAAACCAGAAGTGACCTACTAACCTACTTGCAAAAACGTATGACCTACGTATAAGGGTGTATTGTGCAATCCTTGAAAGAAATTACACAATAACCATGACTCATTTTCTGATGCAATGTTCCTATGAATTTACGCAATACTTATGACTCACTATTTTGATATGAGATTAAATGCAACAAAGACACAACTTGGTTTTTTTTAATTCAATCTTTTTATTTTTTCTTCCTATCAGAGTACATGCTAGGTATGAATCATTATAATCAGATATGCTTTGCAAACAGAGTACATGGATATTATATGGAAAATGAATTCTTGTTGCAGTACCAACTGCACCCGGTCTTGGCTGGAGTAGGACTTTGACTACGGTCCTCTAAGGCCCGCATTCTCTCCATTAAATCCTTCAAGGCCTTTCTTCCTATGTCGTTCTCCTCCAGGGCTACCACTTTGTCCATTAACTCGGCCATGATGATGAGAATCTTGTCTATTACTTCCGCCGTGCTCTGAAGCCCGTCTATCACGTCCAGTTCACGTTTAACTTTTCCTTTCACCAAAAGATTGCTCACGTCTGCTTTGACTGCTACTTCTTCTGGACTCATCTCGAAATTCATTGCCTCTTCTTCTCTCTTTTTCTCAGGAAGGGCCTGACTATTTTGTCCATTAAGTTGAAGGGGACCTGAGAAAACCTTTTCACAGTGTGGTGTGGATCCTTGGTCCGACATGTTTCTATGAGGAAGTTAATGCAGTGGGCTCCACACGTTTTAGCGTAAAAGTTTTGCACTTGTTTTCTGCTGAACGACCCGTGACCATCTGACGACTTTTGCATGAACCTTTGGTGATATATAGTAAACGGAGGTAAGCCATAGGGATCAAAGTAGAATACATTCCCGTTATGAGAAACGTAAAATGCCACCCAGTGCTGACCAGGTTTAGAGCTTGGATCTGTGTTACTGACGAAACATGTAGAGGTTTTTTAGGACATTGATTACTGGCAAAAGTTCCCAGGTAGAAACGCCTTGTGTGTGGATGGTTTCCCAGTGCACCTGTTATGTCTGAAGTTCTCATTTTTTTTCTCAGTTCATGTGGTAGTCTGTGACAGGAAGACAGTCAGCCGTTAGTTGGATGTTGTTGTCGTAGAAGGAACACAAGACGGCAGATATGGCGTGAGTAGTCGGGGCGGCAAACCTAAGGGAAATGCCCAGCTTTCCTTGCTTGATGAGATTTATACGACTGTCTTCAGGTGCTCTGTCTGGGGTGAGGTCGAAAACAAAGAAGGAATATCCATCTTTGAAATCTTCCAAAGTTATGCCACAGTCTTGCCCCAAAGCCGACAGCCCACTGTCTATGAACATTTGACTGTAGGCTCTGATGCAGTTGCCTGTTTCGAAGTCGGTCTTCAACTCAAACTTTTGATCGTCATATCTCACGCATATTTCCTTCACGTTGAAATGCCTGCAGTTGAAAGGATTTTCTGTCTTAGTCCCAGCAGCTGCTGTTTCCTTTATCATACACAAGACTATCCTGGTGGGGATCTGAGTAGTGTCAGGTTGAGTCCAACTGTAGTCTTGTGAGCCGCCGTCCAAAGTGTGTTTAGTTACTTTACACCTGGCTATGTGATAGTTGAAAGGGCCCCAATGTGGATTCCTGACACTGCTGACGTGAGTTTTCACCACCTCGTCGTCGACACATTTTTGGAGAAGTGTTATTTCAGCTTTGGTGATTTTGACCCAGTAGTTTTGATCGGCTGCTTGCATCATGTAGTAATTGGGCTGATTTTTTTCAAATATGAACTTGATTTCACAGTTCGGAGGCAGCACCTTGCACTGTTTAATTAAATCCAGGTGCGGCTTCATTACTAAGGCATGCTTGTTGCGGGCACTGAACTCTGCTCTCCGTGCCGTCCATCCAGCATTTTCGCCCGCTCTGGCTTCCATGTGACCACAGGTGTCTTTCATGTACTTTTGACACCCTTTCAACCGAGTCTCTTTGTCTTCTTTGTTGCAACAAATTGTGTCCAAAATGTAGGCCTTGAGACCATAGTCTTCATTGTTGCCGGTGACTTTCTCCCCATTTATCAGCAACTGACAGGAAGCAAAGAGAGCGTGTGCCAAGTTGTTGACTGGAGCAGCTTCTATGCCTACGGCAAGGTGAGTTGTTCCGTCTGCCGCCACGGCTTCCAGTTCCATGTACAGCTCAGTTTCTGAGAGGTCTGTGTACAGGTTGCTTGGTTCGAAGGTGAAGTCAAATGATTCAGTGTGTGGAGTCAGGGCATTGTTGGTAGTTTTGGTTATTTTTTGACACTTTAATATGTCCTTTTGAGTGACAGGCAAGGCGTGTAGGTCTAGTTCACCTACTGCACATACCTGACCCTTGGGATGAAGGAGACTCATGACTAGAACAAGGTCCTTCCTCTAGCTTGTCCTCTACCTCTGCCGCGTTGCCCCTTACGTCCTCCGCGCTTGCCGGTTGCTCGTCGTTTGACTGGAGGAGGTTCAGATGTACCTTTTATGTATCCTTGAGCAGAAGAAGCAGCCCTTTTGAGTAAGTTCTTCCCTGTAGCTTTACTTCTCCTAACTACACTTTTCTTGAAGCCTTTTCCTGTTACCACGTCGGACAAGACTCCAGCTCCTGTAGTAAGCAAGGCTTTGCCTGCAGATTTGGCAGCCGAGCGTCCTATTTTACTTAAGAGGGGAACAGCTCCTCTCAGTAAACCACCTATTAACGAACCAAGTCCGTGCCCTCTTTGTCTGCCCCTGCCACCGTACGCTGGTAAAGCACCGTTCCCAAACTGTGATTTTCTGTAGTATTCAGCGTACTGACCCCTAGGGGCCAGGTATGGAGGTGTTCCATAGTAGTGAAGCATGGTAATATACTCCTATCCTTGAAGAGGTCTGAAGGCAAGTACCACCGACACTGATCCGCTTTCAAATGGTATAGGTTCCCCAGTCTTGTCTCTTAAGTATATCCCTGTCTGCCTGAAGGTGGTTTTAGTGACTGGCAGATATATCAAGTTCTGGAAACTTATGGTCTGCATGTCACCGTTGTAGCGATTTATGTTGATTTGCCTCAGAAGGGGTGCTTTAGAGTCACCCACAAGACTGTGCTTGACTATGTCAGAGTACACGAAAGCACATCGACTTTTGTACTGAAGGTCTACCACGTAGGGGCTTTGTGTTTTTCCACTTAGGAAAACACTTCCGTCAAAACCTAATTGTTTCCCTAAGTTTTCTGGGAGTTGCATGACCACACCAGGAGGCAAGGAAACTACACTTTTCATTGTGTATTTGTTGTAGTGAAACACGGTGGCTTTGTTGTTTTTCCTGTAGTTTCTTAGTTTTCTCACCAACATGCTCTGTAGTTTATTTATGGTCCTGTTCAAGTATCCTATCAACTCTGAGTTGCTTTCCAGGTTCACACCTTCTAAGGCAAACATATTGTAGATACTACCTTCCTTGAAGTAATACTTAGACAGGTATCTGCTAATTTCCTTGAAGCGTGTACATATTTTCACAGCCTGTAACTGACTGGGAGAGAGAGGAGAAACATTAGCAGAGTCTGTGAAGACGGCCTTTTCTTCAAAAAAAGAAAGAGACCTTTTTTCCCTGTCATCCATAGACATCACTTCAGCCACAGCCGACGATATTTCCCTTTTCTCTCTGCCTGCCGTGTCACGCTCCCCCTCACCCTCCTCCTCTTCCTTTTCCTCCTTCTCTGGCGTGGGTTGGTTAGAAGTGAATCCTCCAGATGGCGTTTCAGTCGCAGCAGCAGGAGTCGGTGGACTTTCACTTGCAGGACCAGCAGGAGGAATGGTTTCAGTCGATCCCACAGGGTTGACATGACGTAGGTTTTTTGTTATTTTTACTCCTCTCTTCAAAGCAGATTGGGCTGATAAATTTGATGTAGAGCTTGAAGCTCTACTGAAGACACTATGGGCTCCTGGTTTTTCCAGAGGAAAAAATTCTCTTCTGCGTTTGTTCAATAAAGCTACTACAGAGCGGAGGTTGTTTGTCAGGTCGTTTTCTCCCTGTACCAAGAGAATGGGTTCTTCTTTGACGTTGTACCACGTGGTAGGACAGGTTATTTCTTGAAGAGCACACTCTAACTGAGTAGGAGAGTTAATGTATTCTGCCAAAATTGTATTGTAACTAGTTAAAGTGTTGTCAGGAAAAACGTTCATAGATGAGTTACTAGGTAAAGTTAAGGTAAACGCCATTTGTTTATGTTTTTGACAGGTTCCCAAGAGTTAAACTTGTCTCCATAACCCTTCCACTTGATCAAGGCTTCTCTTTTCTTGCCTTTTCCTCTGTATTTTACTATTTTTTCTATGTTGTAGCGTCTTCCGTGACGGACTTGCACCTTCTGAACTTCAGGTTCGTAGAAGCTTCCTTTTATCTCTTCTCCAAGGAGATCTTTCAGGTGGTACCCTTTGGGCGAAATGTTGTCGACTGTGTATATTTCCTCAGTCCAGTTAGGTTCGTACCCTCTGTTAAATGTTTTCTTTGTTTTCAACATTCGCACTTGATTTTTTCTCTTTAACTGAAGGACAGGAACTTTTTTCTTTTGAGGTTGATCGTACAACCTGTAGAACAAGACTTCAGAGTTGTCTTTATTTATGTCTGAAGGGGCAGCTCCTAAGGATTTATGGTAAGTCAAATTGTAGGACTTAACCAAGTCGGGCAGCAAGTCAACCCATTTGTAGTTATTGAAATGAGAAAAACATCTCCACATTTTTCCTTGTAAAGTAGAGTTGAACCTTTCGGCTAAGGCACACTTCACGTCGTCGTTCTCTCCTGTGAAAAAATTGATTTTTTGATCTTCACAGTGTTTTTTGAAAATTTTGTTGACAAACTCTTTGCCCTTGTCAGTTTGAATTTGTTGAGGTTTTCTTTCTTTGCTCATTTTTTTGAAAGCCTCTGTCACGTCATCAGCTCTCTTACTTTTCACAGGTTGTCCAAAACCATACCTTGAAAAAACATCTATTCCCGCTAGAATGTACTGGTATCCTTTGTTTTCCTTTAAAAATTCTCGCATGTCTATGAGGTCAAGTTGCCACTGTTTGTCTATCCCCCATGTTTGTGTTTTTCTTCTTGGAAATCTTCTCTTGTAAGGTTTGTGTCTGGTGTAAGCGTCTACATCTTCCAAAGCTTGTTCTATGTTTTTTTCTTTGTTTTCTTGAAGTGATGACGTTGAAGTTTAGATACGCTGGTGAAACTTCCAGGTTGTTTAGGATCTGTGTAAAACCTGAGGACATCTTTTTTCAAAGCCTTGTGCGCCATATAAACTTACGTCCAGTTCCTTTTTGACTTACTTTCCTCTTCTTAATAGGGGAAGCTCTTTTCAAGGGACTGGCAGCAAAGGAAGGACTGTGCCCTGCAAAAGCCGACTTGTTTTTGACAAATTTTAAGGTGGGGTTCAGCCTTTTAACTGCTCTCATGAAAACCTGGCTTCCTTTAGGTTGGTCCTTTTTCAAAGACTTTGGTCGGGCAGCAAAAGCTAACAAATCTGTTATGTCAGTTCCAGGCACACGTTCCCCGTTAACATATATTTCTCCGTCTCTGTTCCAATTCAAAATTTCACTTCCGTGACGAGATAATTCTCTGTAGAGATTTTTAGCAGTCGTTCTGTAACTTGCAGGTATTCTTTCTTTTATGTCGGCGTCCATACCCTCTGTGTTGTCTCTTGCACGAGGTTTAAAGCCTTCCTCCCCTTTGAACTCGTCTACACTGTCTCCGTCTGAATCGTCAGGAAGTGGTGGATCGTCTCTAGTCTCTGTGAAAGTGTGGTCATCATCGTCGTCGCCGTCGTCGGTGTCTTCTAAAGAATTGTTTACACCCCCAGCTACTGCTGCTGCTGCTCCTGCAGGGCCTTGTCCTACTGCTCGACCAGGATAGGGACCTTCCCTACATTGTCCTAAGGCCTTGGCTTTTTTAGTTAAAATTCCCGACTTTATCATAAGTTGATTGTACTGCCTTAACTTTTCCTTCAGTTTGAGGTTAGGAGAGTTAAGCACCTCATGTGCTTTACTTTGAAGGTGGTTCAGGACTTGAACCAGGCTGGAATCAGGAGTTAAACCTTCTCTTAAAAGTTGAGTGCTGTAGTACTGGTCTTGAACACTAGGTCCAGGCTGGGGAGGAGAGGAAGGACTAACAAAAGAAGGTTTTTTTTCTCGGGGAACAAGATCCGCCCTTACGAGGGCCATCCTTGAATAAGACATGATTTTTTATCGACGTGCTCCTATGAGACCTGTTATCAGGGGTAAGGCGAGGCCCAAAATGGTTCCCAAAAATCCAACCTTTTGCTCAAAGGTTTTCCTCTTCTGCTTAACGGTAGCCTTGTGCCTTGTGACTGACTTGAGTTCTTTCTTGTAGGGTGATAAACGTTTGACTGCGTCGGACTCGTTACGCAACAGGTTTTTGTTCATTACGTTGACGCAAATTTGACTCATCAACCTAATGACCTCATCGCTGAGACCTTTGATAATGTGGGAACACTCTGCCGAGGAACACTTGGATATGTGTTTCAACAAGTGGTAATGTTTCCTAATTGTTTTAAATTTTCCTCCAGAAGGAGATCTTTTGGTCACCATTCTATCTTTTTCTTTTCGAAGCTGAAGCTTGAGGAATGAAAACCAAGGTGTTCCAAGGAGTTGTTATGCTGTTTCTTACCCTAAGCTCGTTAGGTGTGCTCTGCTCAAAGTCCAATAGGATGTATGAATGTTTCTCTTTGGTTTCTGAGTTATATACCTCCGTCAAAAAGGATTTCTGTCCTGGAAAGGCCTGTTTGCTAATGTGCCCTATCTGACTCATGTCTCTAGGGTTTTTAAAAACAACTAGGTAGTGTGCATTTAAGCTCAAGGTTCTGAAGGCAGGATTGTTGAAAAACAAGTTTTGAGTAATAAAAATTACACTTAAACTGCGATGGTGAGAGCCCACAGTGAAAAGTTTCATTATGGTGGGAACGTACTCGGGATCCATGAGATCGTCTATTACGACCAGTCCATGTTTAGTCACGTCTCTTTCATCCTCGAACAAAAAGTCTTCTGAAAGAAGACCTTTGTTAAACTTAACCCCCAACTTCACCATTTCCTCGAATCCATCTTGCCATTGACTGTAGCAGTAGTATATGTCGTGTATTTTTGGAGTAACAAGCTCGTCTACACCTTTAATCAACTTGAAAACAAGTTGACTTTTTCCACAAGAAGTAGGTCCAGCTATGATCATTGTGAAGGGGCTTTGTAGACGTGGGTCAAAAATGATCTCCTTTTCCTTGTGATCCATGTTGGACGATATCTTAAACCAAAGTGACCAAAGGAGCAATCTCGTCCTCTTTTAAACCAGTAGAACCCTTGTTCAAACCTTCCACGTAAAGAGCTACATCAGAAAGTCCCATGTTGTATAGACTGGCTATTAGGCAGCTTGGATGAGATATTTCTCTATATTTCCAAACCATCAGAACTTCGAAAACAGGATTTGTGACACCTTTTTTCCCTGGAACAGGGGTGGATATCAGGTTAAGCTCGTGGTCGCTCAATCCAAGTTGAGTTCCCAGTTTCCTCCAGTCAAGCATTTCGAACTTGTCTGCCAGGTTGACGAACAAAGTATCAACTTTCCACTGTTCTGGAGGAATTTCACAATGGTCCACTACGTTGTAATATCCCATGTACCATCTACAATAATCAGTTAGATCGTAACGACCTATGTCACTTAATGCATGTCTCAATACCATCCACTTGCAACGCACGTTCTTTCTGCTCCATGAAATAAGCATTTCTCTCCCCATAGAACGAAGAGACGGTATTTTTTCCATGTAATCCATTAAACTTAGTCTAAGTCCTAAGTAAACCCCTAATCGAGGGTAGTCTCTTTCAGATATTTTTTCACTGACCTTGAATAACAACTCGTCCGAAAGGTGAAACTCCATAGCGTCCAAATAAAAGGTGTTGAGCAAGTAAGGCAGGCAGGTAGGAAGGCAGGCAGGTTATGACAGGCTAGAAAGCATACAGTTGACTTATATAGGGTAGGGTAGGGTAGGGTAGGGTAGGGTAGGGTAGGTGGGTAGGTGGTTTAGGTGGGTGGGTGGGTGGGTGGGTTAGGTGGGTTATTTGGGCGGCCAGCCCGGGCCAACAAGCCCCAAACCCCCCATACTTGAGGGGTGCCCCCACCCCCCCACCCCATAGTTTTTTAAACCCAACCCCACCCTTTTTTACCCTACCCTACCCTACCCTACCCTACCCTACCCTATTTTATCCTACCCTATTCTATCCTATTCTATATATCTCTCCCGTTCCCTTCCCCCTGTTTAGGTAAGCATGTTACATCGTTCTTCGTTCGTTTAAATTTGTTATGACGTTGAGTGTAAAGCGAGCTGATTGTGGTGAAAACAGTGAGTAAGGGAGATAAGCTGGGTGCACCACATAGCCAGATAAAACCAAACTTTTTCTTTCTCCTCTACACTGAAACGATCCAGGGACGATGATGGGATGTGAAATATGGGGCAGGAGGAAAACAAAGTTTTGGTTTCTAAGCACTCAGCTAGAAGTTCCAAAATAGACATGAAGAAATGAAGACGCTGGTTAAGTAGGCGGGGATTTTCTTTGGCGTGATGCTCTTCTGCCGCTTTCAATGCTTCCACATGGAAGGGGTTTTTCAGTGGGCCTTTTCCCTTTCTTCCATGCTTCAGGGCATAACCCAAGGTTTCCACCGCTGAAAATTTCGACAAGTTATGACTCAAAACCATTTTCCTCAAGGTTTTTCTGTCTTTGGATGTAAAACTTGATTGCACTGAAGAAAAAACTAAGTATAATTTTTTCCGGTGAAGAACACATTCTTTCAAGTATTTGCACACGTACCTGAAACAAATTGAAGAGCAACATATAATTTCATTTCTTTCCCTCACGTATGTCAGAACTTGAGTGTCGTCGGGGTGACGTTGTTCTAATACACGCTGCAGGGAGTAACGCGACATAGTAGGGCGAAGGTTGTTGTGTCAAATAACGATGGTTTAGTCCCCGTTTAACCTTTATAGGAAACCTGTCAGTCTTTCCTTATCGCACTTTCCTGAAATGATTTATTGCTCAAGGACGAAACAAACGTCAGGGTCAGTGCCTGAGCGTTCTGAAAAGAGGGGAAAACATGTGGAAGGGTGGGTTTGGCCCAGGGGCCTTACCCGGAGGATCATTGTTTATTTTTGTTCAGTTTTATTAGGAGGACCAAAAATTAGATACGGGGTAGGCTGTTACCACCTTCAGCTGACCTTTTTCATGGGAGGTAGTTATTTCAGTAATAACTCTCACAACATGACAGCATCCATGGTAATTGTGTCCAATCTCTGTCCTGAATCCTCTTTCATAGAAAATTTTTGAACCTAAAGAGTGTGTAATTTTGTCTGGGTGAAGTAAAGTGGCTTTAATTAAAGCCTTCACCATAGTAGAATCGATGAAAACTGAATTACCAGGCCCTCCCCCCAAAGGTTGAACCCTTAGAAAAAAGGGTTTTTGTCTGTCTGAAATGAATTTCTTTGAACTTCCAGAGGAAATGGAATGTCTAGACATCAAGTGTACCATGGCACCATGTCCCAAAAGAACACCTGAAAAAAAACTTTCCCCATTTTCTGAGATAAGTTTTTTCACAGAGGGTCCAACAGGAACCAATGCAGTGGTTTGGTTGTGCAAAAAGCATTGTTTGAAGTTACAGTTAGGAGGGATGTAAAGATCCCTGTTCAAATTTTCAGGACAGAATTTCCACACAGCCCACACCTTACCTTCTTCTACGCCCCTCCTGATGTCTGAAATAAACACCTCCTGACGCCTTTTGTGACCTACGGTCAAAGACAAAGGCAAAGGACAAAAGTTAGCCATGTCTGCTTGAGAGAAGCTAGTTCTGATAAATGACGAATGGTCTGCGTTAATTACAGAATGGTAACAACAAGATTCGTTTTACAAGCCTCACCCTGAACGTTGACTGAACGTTATCACGTTTTTTATTTGAGTTAAGCTTTTTTACTTTTTTCCAAAACAACACTGACTAAGTGTAAAACATACTATGAATGGAAAAGCACGGTTATCTACGACTCATGGACGTGGTTGTACGTTATCTGAACGACAAGGGAACGTCCCAGCATCGTATCAGGATAGTTACTATAAAGTAGACTTGAGCTGCTCGATCTTCATCAAACCTTTTCTGACGTTTGTCTGCTGTTCGCCGTCCTGCTCCTGCACCTTCCAGCCCTGCCACCCTTTCATCTTCAAGGAGAACAATGCCTGGTCGCATGAAGACGGGACTTAGTGTCAGGAGAGGAGGAGCTAAAAAACTGGCTCCACTAACTTTTACTACTTCTAAACAGACAGTGGAAAAGGCGTCGGGCATCGCCCCTCCTCCTACCTCTCCAGCCTCACCTGATAAACCACCTGCAACTCCTGCTCGGCTTCCAACTGAAGTGCCTGATGCAGGAGAACAGGAAGCCGCTCTTGCAGCTCTTCATGGCGAAATCACTGATTTCCTGGATTGCGTCCGGGATCGCTCTCCTCAGGAAGCTGGCGACGGCGATTTTGACATCAGGGAATACATCAATCCCCCGGCACCTTTGAACTACCAACCCCCCGCTGAAGCACCTACGTCCGCCTCTTACTCACCCGTGACTCCGGAGGAACCTTCTCCCCAGGTCAGTCCAATTAAGGTTATAGACCTTACAACCTCATCACCGGCAGTTAAACCCATAGAAGTGGTGGACTTAACACAAGGGACACCTTCACCTGCTCACCGCGGGGGGTATTCGCAGGTAGAGGTTATAGATTTAACCGGCCCTTCTCCTCTGTACTCTCTCCCGGTTCCAGTAGAGGAGCTGCTTCTTAAAAGCCCGCCGGAAAAAAGAAACTGTTCCAGTGAGAGAGAAGGGGAGCCTAAGAAAAAAAGACAGAAGCGCGCCTACCACAAGAAAACCCCTGTCTCTACCCCTGCTTCAGATTCCTCAGCGACTTCATCCTATGGTGCCGAGCCCATTGGTTCTGTCCCAGGTGTTCCGTCTCCTAAAGACAAGTCACACAGGCAAAAGTTTGGGGAGGGCACTGCCCCCAGTTCTTCCAGCAAGCTTGTGGGCTTTAGGTCAGTGCCTTTGGTGGTAAAAAAGTGGCCTGCTCGATTTGGTTTCCAAGAAAAGTCACCTGCCCCCAACCAAGTTTTTTATCTGGAAGGGGATAACAACGCCTGCATAGAAATATACAGGGAACCTAGCATCAGGGGAGTATGCTTGAGAACCTACCTGGACAAACCTTACGAGCGGTGCTTAAACCTAGAGGCGCGTGAATTCAGGAACTTAGTGGACCAGATAGAGTGCATCCTAGGAAAGTACAAGGAGTTACACCGCCTAGCTGCCCTTGGAGAGAGGAAGGTGGATAATCTTTTGTTGTCCTTGAACCAAGACTGCACCGACCCCAGTGGAGGCCGGGCTATGGTCCTGGTAAACTTGTACAAGGGAACTCCTAAAGTTCACATAGGAACAACCAGCTACGTGGAGGAAATGAACGCCTCGGTGTCTTCCAGCTTCAGAATGCCCCCCTCAGCCACACACTGCGGACACACTGTGTCCCCCTTCATTCTGGAGGACATAAAATCACGAGTTGGGCCCTTCCTAGACGAAACGACCGATTTCTACTCTGGGTAAGTGGTCAACTTTGTATAGTGTCTGGTCAACAGCTCCTTGTTCAGTGCTTTTACATTATCATGTATATCAGCTAATTTGTAGTTAGATTTAGATGTACTCCGTTTTTAGTCAACATAGCCCAGCGTAGGTTTAAGTTCCATATGTACTCCATGTATACTTAGGTTAGGTTTTAGTTATAAGTTTGTACATAGAACATAAAGTGAAACAAGAAAAAGAAACCTTAAAAAAAATGCCGCCCAAAAAGGTAAAACAACTTTACACCGTCAACTGTCCAATGTGTAACACCCCTAGACCTCCACGTTTGGTTATTGTAGAAAACAGTGGAAAAACTTTATGTAACTCAGATTCTTGTAGAAGAGAAACTTTTTCCGACAGCTTAGAACTTCCAAAAGAAATAGAAAAAAATTCTTTGCATAAAAGCAGTTACCGTGACAACTTCAAGTCCATAGCTTCAGGTTTGGCTGTGCTTGGTAAGCTTCAGTCCATTTTCAACGTCAGAATGACAAGTTTCGACAAAGACTTGGGAGCCAAACAGGTAACAGAGGCGCTTACCTCTATTCATAGAAATCAAGTTATGGCTTACAAAGTGGCTGTCTCTTTTGGAAGGTTGTTGTCTTCCTCTAAGGAGGAAGAAGAAGAGAAAGTCATGTACTTTCATGCTTCTGCCAACAACTCGTCTTTGTTCTATGACAGTGAAAGTCATAGAGACCCTTACATTTTTATAAGGGATGACAAAGACTTTGCAGAGTGTTTAGATTTAATAGAAAACAACATTAAAGAAGACACTCAAAGACCCTCTACTAAATGGAGTGTAATAGGCAACGTGAACGCCAACATCACACTCATAAGGGCTACGGGAGGAGAATATCTTTTAGGTAAAATGAAAACTGTTCCACCAGGTTTAAGACAAAGAGGAATGCAACACTTTCACAGAGACCCTAAAACCAAAAGGGCGTACAAGGACAACTTGTGTTTCTTTAGATGTCTGTCTTTCTTCCTGTATGAATCTTTAGAAAAAACTCAAGAGCTTTTCCTTGAAGCCTATCCAGGGGTGAACAAGGAGACTTTTGAGGGTGTTAACATAAGAGATTTAGACAGGTTAGAAAAAATGTTTGAAGTTAACATAAGAATTTTTTACCTTCCCTCTTTTGGTAAAAGAAAGGGGCGACCTAAAATTATAAGGTCAAACATGTGTTCATCCAAAAAAATCATCAACTTGAACTTACACAGAAACCATGTAAGTTTAATAACTAACATGGGACTGTATGGTAAAATGTACCCCTGTGAAAAGTGTCATAAAGTTTTCACTCGTAGCTTCCTTTTGAAACAACACAATGGGGTGAAAAAAGATTGCACCAAAGTCAGCTTCAGGTACAAAGGTGGAGCATACAATCCATCCAAAACAGTTTTTCAAGTTTTAGAGGAACTGGGAATAGTTTGTTCACCTGAGAAAAAAATATACCCCTATAAAATTGTTTTTGACTTTGAAAGCTATTTCGTCCAACCTGAAAATTCGTCCCCAGAAAATGCTAACACTGTGATAGAAAAAACTCACATACCCCTTTCTGCCAGTGTAGCTTCTGATTTTCCTGGTCATACAGAACCAGTGTGTTTTGTCAGAAATTCCAACAGGGACGACGATCCTTTGGTTAAAAATGTGTTGGAACACATAAACAACTTGGGGCAGTTGATAGGAGAACAGGTGAAAGAGAATTTTAGAGATGTTTTAGACGAACTAGACTCTCTAGAAGAAAAACAAAAGGAACTAGAACATAAAGCTAGCAAAGTTTTTCCAGCAAAGAACAAAAAAAATCCCCAAAAAAAAATCTCCCATGTTCTTGAAGTGAAGGAAAAACTTCTTACCTACATAGAAAGAGTCCCTGTTCTAGGTTTCAACTCTGGAAAGTATGACATTAATTTAATAAAAAAGGAATTTCATTCTTTTTTTATAGACACAGACAAAACAGAAATGAAAACCATAAAAAAATGCAACAAGTACATAGCAGTGTACACAGACCATCTTCTTTTCCTTGACATGTTTAACTATTTGGCACCAGGTTATTCCTACGCAAACTACCTGAAAGCCTTTCTAAAAGGGAAAGCTGAAAAAGGTTTTTTTCCCTACGAGTGGATGGACAACATAAGAAAACTGAACAACAAAGCTCTTCCTCCACGCCACTGCTTCTACAGTTCTTTGTCGGGTAGTGGAATAAGCAAAGAAGATTATCTTGAATGTAAAAAGGTCTGGACAGAAAACAAAATGAAAACTATGAAGGACTACTTGATATATTACAACAACCTGGATGTTAAACCCTTTGTTTTAGCCATAAACGAGCACACAAAATTTTTTATAGATCGTGGGGTAGACATGTTCAAAGACGGTTTAACTTTGCCAGGTTTAACCTTGAAGTTTCTTTTCAACAACACTGCACCTAATGCCACTCCTTACATTCTTTTTGGTGAGAAAGAAAAGGATGTTCACTCCTTGCTCAGACGCAACTTAGTAGGGGGTCCCTCTATTATTTTTCACAGACATCACAAAAGTGGAGAAACAAGAATAAGACAAAAAAAATACGGGTCACAAAGCAAAGTATGCAGACACATAGTAGGGGTAGATGCTAACAGCTTGTACCTCAAGTGCATGGGTGAAGAGCACTGCACAGGTTATTATGTGGTGCGCAGGAAAGAAAACGATTTTCAAGCTGTCTGCAGTCAACAAATTAGCTACTCAGCCACAGAATGGTTGCGATACAAAACTGTGACAGACAAAGTCAAGATATTACACCAATACAACTACGGGGAAGTAGTATTGGGTTCAAGGAAAATAAAAGTGGACGGATATAATCCAGCTTCAAAAAAAGTATACCAGTTTCACGGGTGCTACTGGCATGGTCACATATGTCACCTCACTAAATCAGTTTTGAGAGACCCCAATGGAAAGGCATGGTTAGAAGAAAAAAACCAAAAATACCATTTTGACTACCCTATATCTTCAGTCGTTAGGTTACCAAGTAGAGGAAAAGTATGAGTGTATGTGGTTGAAAGAAAAAACTGAAAACTTGTGCAGAGAAACAAAAAGTGAATGGGAAATTAAAAGACCGTTGTGCCAAGGCAGAAAAAGTCAGGATGAAATACTGAGAGGGGTTTCTAAAGGAACAACTTTTGGACTTATTCAGGTAGACATAGAAACACCTGAATCCTTGAAAGAAAAATTCAGTGAAATGACACCTATTTTCAAAAACTGTTTAGTAGGAAAAAAAGACGTAGGTGAACATATGAAACGTTACCTGGAAGCAGCAGGTAAGCTAAAACAACCGCAACGCCAACTTATAGGCAGCTACCACGCTGAGGGAATTTTGTTGGGAACTCCTCTCTTGAAGTGGTACCTGTAGAAAGGTTTGGTAGTTACGACAGTACACCTTCTCATAGAATACACACCAGAACAGACTTTTTTACCCTTCATGGACGAAGTAACCAAAGCTAGGAGGAAGGGAGACGAAAATATAGACTGTAAGATTTTGTCAGATCTGTACAAACTTTTGGGAAATGGTTCATACGGAAAAACCATATGCAACAAACAAAACTTTGTTCAAACAAAGTATCTTCACCCCTCTAAGGCAAGACGTTTGGCCATGCACTGGTCAGTGCAAGATGTGCAAGACATAAGTGACAACACGGTAGAACTGTCCTGTTTGCCCACCTCCATCACCTACGATCTCCCAGTTCAAATAGGGTTCATGGTATACCAATATGCCAAACTTAAAATGTTGGCTTTCTATTACGACTTTCTCCTTGAATACATAGACGAGAAAGATTTTGAAATGTGTGAAATGGACACTGACAGTTTTTACTTTGCTTTAAGTGCAGAGAAAATAGAAGACGTAATTATTCCTGAAAAACGTGAAGCTTTCTTCAGAGAACGTCACAAATGGTTGCCCTCTGAATCATGTGACAACAGTCACCACAGAGAGACCTATGTTCAGACCAAAGTATTGGGTGAGCTGTGGTTGCCTCAACCATGCTGTAAGAGCCGTCTGGCGTTTGACAAGAGAACCCCCGGGTTATTCAAAGTGGAGTGGGAAGGTGATGAAATGACTGCCTTGAACTCCAAATGTTACATAGGCACAGGAGTAAATGTGCCCGTTAAAATGAGTTGCAAAGGTGTAATTCAAAAACAAAACCCCCTGACCACTGACAAGTACAAAGAAGTACTGGACAGTGAAAATGTTGTCACGGTAGTCAACAAAGGATTTAAAGTAGTTAACCACAGCGTTACGACTTACTCTCAAAGGAAACAAGGTCTAACCTATCAGTACATAAAGAGACAAGTATGTGAAGACGGTGTAAGCACCCTACCCCTTTCTATATAAAAAAATGGTTTCTTTTTCTAGTTTCACTTCCAGTTGTACATTTCGTTGAAAGAAAAAAATTTTAAACAAATTGTTCAAATGAACAAATTTCCTTCATAGAAAACAGTGTTAAAATGGAAAATGTTCATTTGAAAAATTGTTCAAACGAACATTTGTTCAAATGAACATTTTTCCCCATAGAAAACAGTGTTAAACTGGAAAATGTTCATTTGAACAATTGTTCAAACGAACATTTGTTCAAATGAACATTTTTTTCCATAGAAAACAGTGTTAAACTGGAAAATATTTTTTGTTCAAATGAACATTTTTCAAATAAAAAACAAAGGTAAAAAAATGTGTACTGTATCATGAAAAAAAACTAATAAAAAAGTAAGAAAAGTGAACTGTATCACCCAAAAATAAAAAAAAACTTTTCACAAAAGTGAACGCTGTACATGTTCACGACAAAAAATAAAAAATCCGGCGCTGAAGAAATTAAGTTGGAACAGAAAAAAAGTGGTACCAGATTTCTTAACTCATAGCGTCACGTTCACCAGATTATTAGTATCTGGTTAGATTTAAGCAACCATTTTAACATGGAAAGTTTAGAAGCTATGCTTGTGGAGCAAACCACAGAAACTCCACCTTATGACTATTACATGCGTCCAGTTTTACAAAGTGTTGCTTCATATAATCAAGCTTCTTCTATAACACCTGACAATGATATAAGTTCTGTAGCATGTGGATGTTCAGAGAATTTCTTTTGGGAAATAATACCTGCAGAAAACATTGGTTATTTTAGAGGAGCTGAACCAGACACTGTTGACCACTGTATAACTAGTGTTAAAATGTACAAATATTTCTCTTCAGCTTTTTGGGACGCCTACAGAAACTGCATGTACTATTGTCGAGTGAAAAAAGTTAACTTGATAATGCATGATTGGTGTATAGGAGTATATCAATTGCACACTGAACCTGGCTGCCCAAGACACTACACAAGGTACACTTTAGGAAGTGTAAGAAAGTTTGCTCTTACTCTCCAAGAGTTAGAATGTAATCCCATAGTAGGAGTGTTTTGTCAGTGTAATTGTAAACTGGAAGTATCTGCTATTGCTAAAACTATTTGTTTCACATGTCTGCAGGTCTCACTGGAACTTCATGCCTTAAGTATACCTGGAGTGAAAAATCATTTCTCCTTTGAGGTAAACTTTAAGGATGGTTTTTTATCTGGTCTTTTACCTGGACCCAAAAACAGTCAAACATACTTCCTGGCCCAGGCTTTGTTCGAGCATGCTATATCTAACATAGCCAAACTTAACAGTTATTGTTTCCACAACACATGGAAAACTAGTCTCACTGGCCAAAGCTGGTATCAAGCAAGTAAATTCACACACAACAAATGTTTTTGTAGTATATGTGCACGCCCCGGAAATGGAAAATCTGTCTTCATCTGTAAATATTGTGTCTAATAAAAATATAATCTGTTATGTGAAATAAATGAGTTGTGTTTTATTTTAATGCATGAAATGAAGAGACATAACAAAATGAGTCATAAGTATTGCGTAAATCCATAAAAGTATTGCATCAGAACATTGTGTAAATTCTTACAAGCATTGCGCAATGCACCCTCATACGTAGGTCATACGTTTTTGCAAGTAGGTTAGTAGGTCACTTCCGGTTTGCAAGTAGGTCAGCTCTAGGTATTGCACAATTCTTTTAATTTATGTAACTAGGTCAGGTCACTAGGTCAAATGGAATCCAGCTCTCTGATTGGTCGAAAAAACTAGGTCATGACCTTATGACGTCACTTCCTGTCAAATCCAGCCCTCTGATTGGCTGAAACTAGGTCACTTCCGGTCTACCAGTAGGTCATGACCTAGTTAGTAGCTAATCCATTGCGCTCAGTTTGCATGTATATACTACTCCCGCTCTACATAGTTTATGCCAAACTTAAGAACCTAAGGTTGAATATGAACTTAATTATGCTACTGACTAAAGCTCATAAATACAATACATAGTTGAGCTTGAAAAGGGTGTACAAATGGGGATGATCTTGTAGCACCTAAGGTGACATTAAAAAAAGGTCATGTTATAAAAGTCACCTATAAGATCATAAGAGTTTGCCAATCTATTGAAGGCATAAAAAGGTTGACCTTGTGTATATAAAAAAATAAGAGTCAGTCTTTTGTCCAAAATAAGCATCTTGGTAGTTGTGTGGTGGGGTGAGGGGAGATTGGGTCTCCACAACATATCATTAATTTTAGAGTTCATGGCTGGCATGGCGACATTGTCACTCGTTTCTCCTGAAATGCTCTATAGCATGGAAGCTATTGGGTGGTAAGTTGCCAAACTGTTTGATGTTGGTATTATCTCTGGACTTAATGGTACTGGCCTTCTCCTTGGGCTTGGCCTCTGGTCCTGAAGGGATTGTGGCTGTGTCCGGCGGTGGTCCTGCTGAGAGGACATCAGGAAGAGAGAACAATTCATCAACCACAGATTATCTGTCATGGTTTGCAAACGGGCCATGGTTAACACAGAAAAAGGACGCGAGGTCAATATCATTTTGTCAACGTATAAAACATAAGTACAGAGCTCAATTGATTCATTTGGCATAGCGCGGGTTCCGTATCCAGGGACGCTATGGTTAGTTTTTCTAAATTCAACCAGGTGGTAGTAGCGAGCTGGCGCTGTACCATAATGGCGAGAACAAGGCTGGTAAGCTATGGGATTTAATATGGGTATGGTCTGGTCTATTGTGTTAGTTAGGCCCATGTACTGCTATGACGTTATGTAGCCTAATAGGCCTAATGTCTAGCAGTGCATGGGTGTGCTTTGGGCAATATCTTGAGGTGGGGCGTTCACAGTGGGGGGGGGGCGGGGCTTCGGTGGGGAAGTGGGGTTGGGGACGATCCCCACATAAGCGTCTTCATGGCGCTATCTGCCATCTTATCCGACGTTGTGTGTAAGGGGTACCTGCCACCCCCACATAAGTGTGATGGTATCTTCCAAGCGTTACTGACATTTGGGTGTAACCTTGGGATGGTCCTAAGTTATATGATAGTGGGGGTGGGTGGGGGGGGGGGTGTTTGCTTGGCTTTGTGTGAGGGAAAGGTGTGTAAGGTATAGTTGTTTGGTGAATTTGGGGTTGGGGAAGAGAAAAATTCATACAAATTTTGGAGGGGGGGAGGGTTTGCTTGTTTTGGGGTGGTGTGTTTGTTAATAGGACACTCATAGGCATAATTCTTAAACAGACTAGTTTGTTAGGCTAATCTATGACTAGTAATTGATGTATTTTACCCTGACTCTTTTGTAAGAGGTTTAGTGACTAGTGAGCTAAGATGGTTCAATACAGTGGTGGGGCGCTTGGCCTGATAAATTGAGCAAATTCAAACATTCAAAGATTGATAGCTGTGACCAAACAGATCCATGGCCTTGCTCCTATTGCCATGTGGGCCTAGAAGGCTATGGATGGTCCATCCTGGGTTGAGTCGATATGACTTTGGTGCCTCAAGGCTTATTAAACAGTATTAAATAAATGGGTAGTCTAAGGTAAGGTAGGTTGTGTGCGGGGTGGGAGGGGTGGGTGGGGTGTTGCCAAAAGGTTAATAAGTAAGATCTAAAGTGGTCAGGTCATCGTAGAAAGGCATGAAGTGGACTGCGAATTCAACTATCACATTTTACAAAGCACTCTGGGTGCACACTACCATTGGCATGTAATGGGTATCTGGGTAACATGATGGCATAATCAATCATTGTCATGCTAGAACGATTGATGACGCTACTAAATGGACACATAAGACAAATCCTACCTAGGCTGGTTGCATGGCAGCCTCGGCATTTGGCCCTCCGGATACTTGCTCCATGTGGTGACTGGGTTTGGTAAGTTTGGTGTATTGTTGTGAAGTGGATAAGATTGGGGTGGGAGGAGGCTTATAATTATGCTAATCATGAGGTGGCTATTTCTCAATCACAGGCATCCCCCTAAAGGTATGTCCCTCCCTAAAATGGCATGGGGCCTTTCTATTGGATGGATGCTAACTATTTTTTCTGTGATTTTCTATGTTTTCTAGTCATTTTCCACCTTGTGGAGGCTGAATATAAAATTATATGGTTGGTGTTCATGGCAACTGAGGTTAAATGATGAGTAAAATATGTTTTGTGTAGAAAAAGCTAAAAACTGCAGTCCAAAAAGTATATTTTGTTCTGTTGAGAGGTCATTGCTAATGACCTTGCCTATTGGGTCTATAGGTTCAGGATAGGTGGCTCTTTGACCACTTGGGTGATTGGAGGTTTCATGGGCCTAGAGGAAATTGACATCTATTTTATTGCTATTGAATTAATTGATTAGATATGGAACATGTTTTTACATAAATGTAGCATGCAATTCATTGTTAAATGAAGTAAAAGAATTAGAATTTGGGCAGTTTTTCTGTGATTTTCTATGGTTTTTAGTCATTTTCCACCTTGTGGAGGCTGAATATAAAATTATATGGGTGGTGTTCATGGCAACTGAGGTTAAATGATGAGTAAAATATGTTTTGTGTAGAAAAAACTAAAAACTGCAGTCCAAAAAGTATATTTTGTTCTGTTGAGAGGTCATTGCTGTGGTTTATTTCTACAGCATTCCAGACAGGTCTCCACCGAGTGGGTAAGATCTGTACTCATACCAGGCCAGTAGTAATGTCTGGTTAAGCTTTCTAATGACCTTTTCTTTCCAAAGTGCCTGCTAGTTCTATGCCCATGACAAAAATACATAATGTCACATTGCATAGCGCTAGGTATGACAACTTGCAAGGATTTCTTCCTATTAGAATAGTTCTTCCATTGGAACAGAATACCATCTCGGACTTCTAGCTCGGCCCATTGAGCTAGGAACCGGCTCGTTTCCCTGTTCTCCAATGACACTTCAGGTCTTGGAGGACAGATACCCTGATTAAGAAACTAAATCAAACCTGATGTGACCATATCAGCACTTTGGAACTGTTGAATAGTCTCCATGGACCAATTCAAAACATGTTCCGGTTGGGTATCGAATGGAATCCGGACACTGGCTAATACAGCATTGTGAGCTCCACAATCAGTGCACTCAGTGTTTGCGGATTTCCTGACTGGGATTCTAGACAAAGCATCCGCATTTAGATGTTTTGCCCCGGCTCAGTGATCAATCTGGCTGTGATTTAGACGGAATTCGAATAGGTGCGCTAACCAGCAACCTATCATCCCCTTCGCATCCTTAAAATTCAATAACCATCTGAGGGAAAAGTGATCAGTCCGTAGAGTGAAGTCACTTTCCCACAGAAAATGCTTAATTTTTTCGTATAGACCACCACAGCCAACAACTCCCGTTTGGTGGTGCAATAATTTCTTTGAGCCTTGCTCAACATGCTACTAGCAAAAGCAATAGGAACCTCCACCCCACCCTGGACCTGGGATAAGGCAGCTCCTATGCTATCGTTACTAGGTTCAGTATCTAGAATCAAATGATCATTCTCTGTCGGATATCTCAATACAGGAGTACTAACAAACAATTTCTTTATTTGCATAAAGGCCTCATCTTGCTTGGATCCCCAGGGAAAACGTTCCTTCCTAACTCCAGGTGTCCAGTGGGACAAATTCTGTATAGGAAAGGGGACCCTGGAATATCCTGGTAAAGTCCCTATAGTAGGAACAAAAACCAAGGAAGGATCAAACTTCTGTAGCATTTGTGGGTGCTTGCCAGTTTGACACAACATCCAGCTTCTCCAGATCAGCTTTAATCCCTTCATTAGAGATTATTCTTCCTAAGTAGTTAATGGATCTCATGAAGAGATCGCATTTCTTAGGTTCTTAGCTTAAGACCATTAGACATGATTCTTTTCAGAACTAGGCCTAAATTTTCTAAGCATTCCTCAAAAGTCTTACCAAAGACTATCACATCATCCATATAGACCAGACATTTTTTCCATAATAGATCACTTATTAAAATTTCCATCATGGCTTCAAATGTCGCGGGTGCGTTACATAACCCTAACGGCATCACGTTATATTGGAATAGTCCAATATGACTGGAAAATGCTGTCTTTTCCATGTCTTTCAGATTCATGCCCACTTGCCAGTACCCGGATTGTAAGTCTAAAGAGCAATACCATTGATTGCCTCCAAGGGAGTCTACAGTCTCATCAATCCGTGGCAAGGGATACAAATTCTTCTTGGTCATACCATTCAACTTTCGGTAATCTATGCAAAAACAGATGGTACCATCTTTCTTGGTCACCATGCACACAGGGCTAGACCAAGGACTGGAGGATGGTGTAATAACATCCTGTTCAAGCATTTTAGCTATCTCTTCCTCAGCAACCCTTTTCTCGGTTAGAGGAAGTCTCCTATATGGAATCTTAAAAAGGTTCATTCTCACCAGTGTCAATTGTATGGAGTACTATGTCAGTATGTCCCAATTTTTCACCTGGTGCTGCAAAAGCTTTTCAATACTTGTCTATAGGAAGTCAGTTAAGGCTTCACATTGCTCATCCGTCTTGACATGGCTATTAGATCATCTAATTCCGGATTCCTTTTGGATAATGAAGGGAATTCAGTTGCTAAAGCATGCTTGCAGCTTTCCACTACTTCAGATAGGATAACCGACCCAAGAGTGGTATCCTTCTGAATATAGATGGTCTTGTTTCCTGGATTGGATACAGGAACTACCGTCCAAGCAGCATTTGCTACTAGAACATCAGCAGATTCAAGTCCAATACTTGACAACAACTCTTACTTCCAATATCCCCCTCTGGGAATCTAACCTTGCTACAATGCAGCAAAATCCAGCCCTAATATACCATCATCTGCAATGTTCGCCACAGTCGGAGTAAGAATAAAATCCTTATCCTCCTGTAGACTGAACCTCAAACATGTTCTACCAATCGTTTGCATCTTGCTACCGTCAGCCGTACGAGCATTTCCTTCCATTGTGAAAGTCTCATGGCCTGTAGGCAAAAGACCATGGAGCCTCCCCAGTCAACAAAAAATGTTGCAAAACGTTTCACAACATTTCACTATGGCTCCTTATCATGGCAAAACGTTGTAAGACATTAAAAACAGGTTTTTGACGTTAAATAACCTTTTTTTGTTGAGTGGGTCTTTGCAATACAGGAGTGGCTAGCACCCGTATCGACCAAGAACTCAGCAGATCTACCACTCACAGATACAACTGCGTACCACCCCCTATCTTTCAAGTAGGTAGGACAACTTGCGTACTTAGCAAGTTCCGTCAAGGTCAAATCCACATCTTTTCAAATACTCGAGATAAGGATGACCTGGGGGAAGCTGGGCACACCCCACCCTGGACAACCTATTGGCCACTCCCTCTTGACTGATATAGGTTTTCCCCACTGTGTTCTTCTGACAGTTCTTGACACCTGGTGTTCTATCCCCAGCCTCATGAGTAAGGAACTGATCAGGTTCTTTAGCTTCACTGCTGGGCAAAATCGCTAGAGGTTTCTCACTTATACCACAAGTGCTGATAGGCTGGTAGTCATGGCAATCACTCACTCTGGGGGTTATCCGGTTGCCGGCATGGACACCCCCGCTCAGTTTTCCTTCTTAACTGAGTCTCCACTACCTGGAGTAGTCTGGTATTGTGAATTCTGTGGCATAATGAACTATTTCCTGACATCTGAAGCATTTGACAACATTTCTGTCTGTCCTAGGCCTTTTGAGATTTTCAGAAATCTTCTGTACCAAGGAAGTAACCAGGTCCTCTAATAAAGAAGGACCAGTGTTGGGAGTCTTGGTATCCGGCGTTGTTTCAGGAGTCTATGTCTCTGCTCCTTGACATAGCCCGGTTTCTTTCCCCAGTTCCGGTTGTACTGGGGGTTGCCTTGGCCTATGGCCCGATGTTCTCAGTGCTACCTGATTCTGATAAGTCATCTTTGGGTATCCCTTAAGGAACTATCATTGCTGACATCCGTTGGGGTACCTTTCCGGCAAATATCCGGCTTTTCCAATCATAGTGATCCAGGGCTTGGAACAAGTCTGTTAAGGAAGCATCATTTTTTCCAAGCATCACATGCTACAGTCCTATGTTCCTGATCATGCAATCCAACGATGAATTGTTGAAACATTTTATCAGGGAAGTGCTCATGGTCCATCCTCCACTGAGGTCTGGCCTTATGTAGCAACTGCTGAGATTTTAGGCCAAAAAACTTTGGCAGACTCCTAGGGTTTCTGAGTTCTTTTAGTGAATGAGACAGATCACCCACCTGCTGACCACTGAAATCTCATGTTTAAAGGGAGTAGACACGATCCAGCTAGTTCAAAATTGACCAACAATTTCTCTTAGTCACTTTTAGGGATGTTAGATTGATCCTTAGGTAACATAAAGAAGGCATAAAAACCATAGGTCATGTTGTTTGTTTTTCCACTGGAAGGTATTAAAGTTTGGTGGTCTTAACTATGGCCGCCTATGAGAATTTGTGTTTTCCCACATTTAATTCCATAGAAATAAATCTTCTAACAATTTCTTAACCAAACCTCATGTATTTATACCTAAGATCATTAGAATTATTTTGGAACCAAAAAGTGGGGGATCACAAGCAAAATGAAATTTTCCTGAATAAACTAAAAATATTTCTAATTCCTTTAGTAGAGGAGTCTATGGGTACAGGAAATATGAAATCCAGTGATAAGAATGTATAGAATGCCAATGTATCACACCTAAAGGGTTGATAAAGAAGGGTTATGTCATATAAATTAGGAATATGAGCAAATATTGTCAAATTTTGCAGTTTCATTTTTTGCCACCAGGAGCCGTTTGAGTAGATTGTGTCTACTCCCTTTAACATCTTGAATCTCACATTTACAATTTAGGAATGTCAACATCCTATACCTTAGGCACTTTATGGAAAACATGTCATGAGAATGTACCAGAAAATCAGGTAGTGGAGCCTGACCTCATAGGTAGGTCTGCCAATTCAGAGTGATAGACGATGGTCAACAAAGGTGCGCAAACCTCACCTCAGAGAATTACTGAAACTAGCTCTCAGCCAAAGCAATGCAATCTCTCTCCTTCTCTTAGCACATTGGTGCGCAGAAATCAGATATAGAGTGGGGTGGGAAGTCGGCAGGACCCTATAGTTAGTCAGACATGTCTCTCTGGCTTACCTATATTATTCACCCTTCAGGAATTAATATATTTGAATGTAAGCTCATTAATTTCCATGTTATACATAAGAGAAGAATAAGGTACACGGTGCAATACATTATGTGAAGGGGGGCATACATAGAATAAATCAAAAGGGGCATACAAATAAACACTGAACAGAATGGAACTGTTTAAAGCACAATATAACCCACCCATTTAAAGGATAATCCATCGTGCATTTACCAGATCTTGAAGCTCAAGCAACAACTTTAGTACACTTTCTTGGAGTGTATTGCCCGAGCTCCACTAGTGGCCCAGCAATGTCATGCCATTCATGTGCCTGTGTCACTTAGAACAATGGATTTTGGTGCGTGGGTATCAGACGAACATCTGTCATCCAGCTAATACCAATATGTACTTAAGAGTCATGCAAATATAGATATCAAACAGGAAACCTAATTGCAGATAACAATTAAGAAGAATTAAATTTAAAACAACATTGTACTGAATGGGAGCTCGAAGGTCGGAATGAACTCATGCATGCTCAAATAGAAAATAATTCAAACTAAAAAGTGAAAGTTTCAGAATGTTATACATAAATATGTCTTTTAAAATAACAGCAAAATTTTATATAAATGAACAGCAAGTTTTGCTGTAAATGAACAGCAGAATATACTGTAAATTTACAGAAACCTTTGCTGGCAACTGAGGTTCCATCAACTATTGCTGTAAATTCACAGAAAATAGGAGTGTAGAATTACAGCAAGAGGTGCTGTTAATCTACAGGAACTGTATTGTATAGTATGTATAGGCACTGCTATATAATACTCTACCAGTGAGGTGAGTCCATGATACAATCCCCATAATATTTTTTTGTATGCACTCTGTGCTTGCATTGATAATATAAACCATGCATGCATGATGAAGACAAAAATGTCTCCAATCCCAGTGAAGTGCCATCACTGAGAGTAAACAAACATCTCTCCCAAACCATTTCATGGTTAGTCAGTTTTAACACTGGTCTAACCTAAAGGCATATAGGCCTATGTTAGCTTCAAGTTCAGAGTCCAGGCACTTGTATATACAATTTAGACACAGGCGTGGTGACTTTGGTTTATATTACTGGTTGTTCCTAGTTTCTTCTCAGATAACCTTATACATGATCTATTGTGCACAATGTTAGATTGGACCCATTGAAGTTATTATTGTATTACAATTAATTGATAAGCTCTGGGGACATAGTTGGATTGAGGTGGAACCATGAGCATATACATTCTTAATAAATGGTGGATACTGCTGCCCCCAAGTAACAGAACCTACAGGTAAGGCTATTTTGTTAAAGCCTTTGTGGGTCACTCTGGTGCAGAGAATAATTATACAGGACAATTCACTGTACACATGTGTCTACAGGTAGAAGCTTGTCACTAAACAGTGACACTCTAGGCCGGGGGCTGATAGGGCCCACCATGCATCCCCCCCCACATCCCAACGCAACAGGTATTTTTTCGATCCTTAGGGTCCCCTAAACAAGATTCAAGATGTTAACATTGATCATCTTGGATTGAATTACCGGTTTTGGCTCATTATCCGTGTGCGGGTTCAGAGCACTTTTCGGTCAATTTTGGTACCATGTTATTCAAGGTTTATGCTCAGTCCCCAAGCTAAGACTATCTTAACTTGTCTGGATCCTGAAGCTCTTGTTGAAAAGAAGACATGAGAAGCTTTTCATTAAGCCCTAATACATGTTTTTAAGTTCAGATTTGAGTGTACCAGACAGTCGGGAAGACGGAAGATTAAAATTACAAAGTTCCTTTTCTTTTAACTGAAAATCTTTAATGCGCTCCAGATACATGTATAAAACTTGCCTTTATGCCCATCTAAGCACAATATCTAATATGATTTATGTAGGTCCAAACCTTTCTGAATAATATGAGACATTTTGCAGAATTCCTTGATGACTAAAACACATGTTATTGCCCTGGAAGCAAGACACTACCTTGAGCACATACGATGCTGTTCCATTTCAATAATCTCCCTCTTGATGTAAATGGATGTTTTTTTCATGCTAAATCTTTATCAATTCTCTTGATTCTTATGCTAAAAAGAGTGCTGATTAAGAATATGCATGTTTCTAGTTCATAAATTTAATGGTGAGGCTGTATATGGCTGAAATTCAAAATGGCTGACAATAGATTCAGATGTTACTTTGAATTACATAATTGTGCAGTCTAGAAAGTATCTGGTGGATCTTACCCCCTATAAATCAGCTTAGTAGAATACAGTGCTGCTTTTGTTTTGTTGCTAAGTGGTGTGGTTGCCTAGTAACAGCAGCTTTGCATATCAACCAAGTCTGAAAATATGCTTGAATGCTCATATTTGCATGGTTTCCTTTCAGCAAAGCAACATACTCCCCTGATGTAAACTTGTATATAACTCTTCTGTGACTTCCATCATAGACTAGGAATATAAGTGATAAAAGGTTGCTAGGTTGTGTGGTGGCCTAGCAATAACAGTTTTGCATAGCAACAATGTCTAGATTTATACCTGTAGGCATATACTATGGCTTGTGCATAGTCGCCCCTCAAGGACATAGTTCACTGATTTCAAATTGCATATAGCTCCCTTGTGTGCACCACACAGTATGAACATAGGTAGAAATGGTTGCTATGTCGTGTGGTTGCCTAGCATCTGCAGCTTTACATAGAACCCCATGTCCAAATCTATGCAGATAGTCACAGATAAGTATATGGTCTCGCCTCAGGAATGTATTGCAACATACAGTTCTTAATAGTAGCGTAGGTTCGGAAAGGGAACCTTGTTGGTAAAGGGCATAGTCATAATTATGCTAGAGCGTTGTTCAAATAGAATAGAGATCTGGATTGGAACTACAGGCTTACTTACCCTTACTGAGGATGATGAGTGACATCTGAATCTATTGTCGGCCATTTTGAATTTCAGCATCATACAGCCTCGTCATTAAATTTTATGATGTAGAAACATGCATATTCTCAATCAGCATTCTTTTTAGCATAGGGCCTAAGAATCAGGAGAATTGATAAAGATTTAGCATGGAAAAGCATCCATTTATATAAAGAGGGAGATTATTGAAATGGAACAGCATTGTATTTGCTCAAGGTAGTGTCTTTGCGTTCAAGGCAATAGCGTGTGTCATAGTCATCAAGGAATTCTGCAAAATGTCTCATATTACTCTGGAGCGCAGATTTCAGTAAAAAAATGAACTTTGTAATTTCAATCTTCCGGTTTCCTGACTGTTTGTTACAGGAACATTCCTGCGAAAACAGGAACACATTAAAAGATTTTTTTTTCATGCAAAATATATTCCTGCATGTACAGGAGAATTACTGCAGGTACAGGAAGGTTCCTGCAGGTACTGGAATATTCCAGCGGGTACTGGAGGATTCCTGTGGCTAGAGGGTCACAAATCATAGAAAGTGTGCATATGGGGCCTTACATGTCATTCGCCCAGACATGTGCCCAGAAAAAGAATTCTTATAAGTATGCTTCTTTTACAATAACAACGACACATCTGACATAAATGATAATGTGATTTTCTTAATCTACACGTCAAAATAGTCTGGGCCTGAGATTTTCATGGAGGTAAGAAGATTGTTTCTGTAGGAAATTAAGCCCTCAACATGGCTTGTAACTCAAATGACATTCTACCAGACACAATTTAGCCCAGACAATTTTGGTCATTTTGGGCACATTTTACCCCCCTGGAGCCCAAAATATGCATATGGGACCATCAAAACCCATATGTAACATGAAGATCTCATCCAGCCTGACACTTTGAGCCAAAGAAATAGAGGGGGAAACTAAAATTCGAAGAGAAGGGGCTGGAATACCTTCAAATTCGTCATATGCAAACCTTCTATGATTTTCGACCAGTCTAGGAAGATTCTTGTGGATACAAGAATGTTCCTGCAGACACAGTACCATTCTTACATTTTGAGGGTTTAAAACATGTAAAAGCTACAGAGCTCCTAATAGGACATACCAAAAATAATTTTGTTCCAAGAAAAAATATTCTTGCGGATACTGAACAATTCTTACGGATACTGAACAATTCCTGCGGGTATTGAACAATTCCTGCGGATACAGGAACAATTCTTGCAGGCGCAAGAACTATTCTGGCTGGTGCAAGAAAGATTTTATTGGAGGAAGAAAAGACTTTTTGGCAGGTGAATGCATAATCCTAGCACCTACAAGAATTCTTTGTGTGCTAGCAAGAATTCTTTGTGCACCTGTGAGAATGTTTGTGTACCTGCAAAAATGTTCCTGTACTGGCAGAAATTCTCCAGTATCCACTCACTGTTGCTGTACCTTTAGGAATTGTTCAGCACCCGCAAGAATTGTTCCAGTATCCGCAGGAATCTTCGAGTATCTGCAGGAATCTTCCAGTATCCGCAGGAATCTTCCAGTACCCGCAGGAATCTTTTTGTAGTACCCGCAGCAATATTTTTTGCATGAAAAAATCTTTTTGGTATGTACCATTAGGGTCTCCGTAGGTGTCTCCACCTTTACAGCTTCAGGATCCAGACAAGGGAAAATAGTCTTAGAGCTTGGGGATTGAGCATACCCCTTGAATAACATGGTACCAAATTGACCCAAAAGTGGTCTGAACCCGCACATGAATAATGAGCCAAAACAGGTAGTGCATCCCAAGATAATTAATGTTAACATCTTGAATCTTGTTCAGGGGACCCTAAGGATCAAAAAATTACCAGTCGCGTTGGGATGTGGAGGGGTGCATGGTGGGCCTTATCAGCCCCCGGCCTACTCCGTGTATTTGAGAATACTGCTCTTTCCCCTGTTGATATACATAGAACGATCCTGTTATATAACCCCAACTCTTTACAGTGTAAGCAGCCATTGGACGACTCTTCTGGTTTGATACTAATATACTGATACCAAACAGCATAAAAAACTGCGTTTTATCAGGTAACATCACTATAATGCCACTTATAAAGACACACTAAATCCACTTCTGGTAGAAGACCTCCTTTACTTGTTAGAATGCTGATCGCGTTCCACCTAGTCTACACAGCCACCTGCAATCCCCTGACATAGGCATTTGGATGACTAATATATACAAGGGAACAGATAGCACAGCTGCTAGGAATAGGAGCAGAGATTATGAAATATATCCCTTTTTCCTCCTCCCCCTTGTGTACATTTCACAATATTGCTTATCTTTTCCTGTTAAGAATTGTGGAATTCCTTGTTATTTTAAAAAGCATGGTCTCAGTAATCGTAAGCAGTGCACTATGACTGCTTTGTACGACCAGGACTTATGTAGTAATTACAGGGTGTTTGATAGGGCAGTAGTAGTTCTGATACTTTATGACCAATACTATTGGACTATAACGTCACTAAATTAAGGGTCCCCTCTACGACTTGAAGGTGAGCTATCGTAGTGTGTTAAGAAATGGCCTCCAGGGCTATCACATTGCAGAATGCTTTATGAAGGATAAAATGAATGTAGTATTTGTAAAGCATGATTGTGCCTAAATATTTCAAACAGTATTCCTCCTTACTCCAATGCCTTCTTCGTCTGCCATTTTGGAGATCTCTAGCTGTTGTTTTTCGCTGTTACCAAGAAATTCAATTTCAAATGAATCCTCGTTTCACATAGCATCCTCCCATGCAGCCTGCCACAGTTCCTGGGTTTCTCCGGACCCTTCCTGCTGATTAGTTCTCTGCTGAAGCAAAATAGTGCTTTCTTGTGTCAACATGACGCAGAAACTCTTACAAGGATACAAGGGCTGTTATTATGTGATAAAACAGTGCTTTCTTGTGTCAACATGACACAGGAACTCATACAAGGATACAAGGGCTGTTATTATATGTTGAAATAGTGCTTTCTTGTGTTAACATGACACAGGAACTCATACAAGGATACAATGGCTGTTATTATATGATCAAATAGTGCTTTATTGTGTCAACATGATACTGGAACTCCTACAAGGATACAAGGGCTGTTATTATATGATGCTTGATGAGTTCCACCCTTTTTGAGTGATATAACTATAGTGAAAAGGGGGCTTTCATTCAGGGAGGCAAGGTATTTTCTCTGTGTCCAATGTGAAGATTAAAAATAAAAAAAATAGATGGGTGACCAGGGAAAATCCGGCGGGGAGATTAATTACCCCTCTGCTCCACACAATGGTCGGTCCCATGGTCAATAAGTTACAGACATCAGCCAGGGTGCTGCATCTAGGGTTATTATAATGTGTCAGATGATGGGAGACACTCGGTCTTTTAACAAAGTCTTATGACATTTACATCTTATAAATGGGTGACACAGGGTCATCTCAAATATAAGATGGTCTTTAATAGGTAAATGTGTTTTCGTACATTACAAGTAATTCTTTTCATCCATTCAGCACATGCAACACCCACCTCATGATATTCAGTGAACAACTAAAAAATCTCAACTGTTTCTTTTCTCGTGGGATAAAGAGAGAAACTGGTACCTGTGGTGTCGTATTTTGCGACATGGGGGCAGTCAGTGACTGCAATTGGTGCCTTAGTCTGAAGAAAGATTCATAACATATCGGGGGTCTAGATGGGGGGTTCCCATGCCACTTTTCGATTTTAAGAAAAGCCCATATCACATGTCACTAAATTTGTAATTTCCCCTGTCCTTGTCACTTAGCTCTATGTCACATGTCGATTTTAAGAAAGGACCATGTCCCATGTCATTATCTTTTTTCCTCCCCTGTCCTTGTCACTAGAGCTCTATGTCCCTTGTTGATTTTAAGAAAAGGGCATGTCACTCTGTCGATTTTAGGGGTCTAGACCCCTATACCGATATTAGTCAGACAGGGATCTTTTCAGATAAAGGGGCCTCACAAGTTTGTTCTATGCATTCATTAGGCCTAGGCCTACGTCAGATGGACTACAAAAATGTATGTGTAATAGCAATGTGCCTATGTGCATGGGTACCCAGAAAGCATAGAAAACACCACATTATAACGTCATAGAGACAACATGATTATCTCTTTTTTTTTTCTTTTATGAAGATAATATGAAGTTATGGTATTATTGTGTATTATAAAAGTGGACTTCCATGGCATGATAATATGACAGACGTAGCTTTCCTCCCGTAGCCTTGGTGATATCCCTAGGGATCTTCGCATGAGATCAAGCAGATACCCACCTGTATGTTTCCTGCGTCAAAAGACGACATACTGTCTTATCTAAGAAGTGGGGACGGGTGAGAATTTATTCTTTGAAGAGGGGGGGGGGGTAAAAGATTTCTTCTTTAACAAAAACAAACAAACAACACAAACGAAAAAAACAACAACAACAATAAACATGTCAATTACAATGGTGTTGACTGCCAAAACTCTGCCCCCTCCCTTTTGGTTAGATAATGAGCAATCCCTAGGAATTATAAGCCCCTAACATATATGTGCTTCATTTGTTGTAAGGTAAAGGTCATAAAAACAAAAATTAAAAAAAGAATGAGTGAGAACTCGTTCCAATAATGCAAGCCCTGGAGTCACTTTTGGGTGAAATATGATTTTCGGCAGTGTAAAGGCTATTGATATTACCAAGGCAAATGCTGGACATTACCTAGAGAATGGTTGTACTTCAATGGACTGCACTACATAGGTGAACATAGTGAAATATCATTGCCAGCTATCATTTTTATAGCTAAAACGATAGACGTGAACGTGCATTATGTAAGAGGACAATCTGAGCACTTTCCTCTGATTGTTTGACGGGCTATGGGCCAAACAATTACAACTGATAAACTTCTAAGGTGCTATATTGGGATGTGATGCAGCTCATACCCTGCTGTTGCTACAGAGTGTGTCCACTTTGGACTGTGCTTTGATTGGGTAATCATATATTTTTGATTATTTGTGTGTCCTCTATTGCCCCCCCCCCCTGTATAGGTATATATTATAAGGGGCAGGTGGTTCCTATTCCCTCACCTAGGTGGAGCTGCAGGTGGCTACATATTGGGGAACTGCTTCCCGCCGCCTCGCAGTTGTCATTGTTTACTCCAGGAGTTCACATCGATTTTTTTCTTTTCTCTTGAATAAATTGCCACCCTACTCAGTATCTCGTGGGGGCTAAGGAAAATGTTATACTCGTGTTACTATATGTATGTGTTCATCATCTAGCACCCGATATAATACGGAACATTTCTTTTCTGTTTTTTTTTCTTTAATATGTATTTTAAACACAAGCTTTTTTTATCATGTGAGTTGTGTCCTAGACTTGAACATTTAGGTTAGAGGTACGGTCCTTGTAATTGTGTATTGAAACAAATATTTTTATTACTATGTGGCATAGGGCGTTTACCCTCAAATTGAAAAAAAGCTAGGTCTACAAGAATAACAGACCTATGTCCAGAAGCGGTAACATGTCTAGGTTGCAATGCAAAAAAAAAAAAAATTCTCAGGCTGTTAAGCAAAATTTAAACCAAAGTCAGGGACCTTTCTGGAAAACTTTTGAATAGACTATATGCTGCTGGAAAAAAAAGTTGTTGTTTTAGAACACATATTTGAAGATATACTGATGAAATCTCATTATATACAGAAACCGCCTAGATGAACACCTAAAACTATATTATTCCGAAAGCCTACATATTGAGAAATCTTCCTGATGAAAAAGGTTTATCATTGGGCTGTAGTGGGACCCATGCCAGGGACTGATATGGGCTTTGATGGGCCTCAGCCCAGCAGACTCACACTAGGCGTTAGTCTTTTTTCATATGCTGAAGTTAAATACATCAGCTGAAAGGGCAAAATGATACCATGGGTATCGAAGTCGTCAGTCTATCCCCCCTATTGGATTTATAGAATTGGGAATCAAAAGGTGGAATATGTTAATACTAAATTGATTAAAATTGAGTTAGTTCTATTTTCCTTTAATAAACTAATTAGGCATCCATCTAGAGCCATAAAAGCATCACTGGTTTTTTAGAGGGCAGAAGGTTTGAATTACCAGATTTCAGCGACATTCCCATGTAAGTAGCATAATGGCAAAGGTGGAATTGGCCTTTGGAGCAGGTGACGCCTATTCACCTGAATAATCAAGGCAGGAATCATCCTGTTAACTGGTATAGCACAACCTACATCCTAAAAATCTTTTCTGTATCAGCTACTCTGTGTGTAGTATATAAATAAGACTGGGGCAGTATTTCTCCTTTATTATACTCTCAAACAATTGAAATACGACATCCCTTAGATTTATATAAGAACAAAGAGGCCTTAGGTTATTTGAATGTACATATGATACGTCAGTACGTACCAAACGATTGTCTGGTATGCTTTTGAGAGCTCTAGACCAATGAAAAGCCAGATTTTTAGGTCAGCCACGCCCCCTTTTCTCTGTTGACCAATGAGAGCACAGCATGTTTTGATCACGTGATAGTGCAATGGCAGCATAAACAACAACAGTTTTGCTGATTAAACATCAAAATAGTGCCAATTCAACATCAAAAGAGCCAATGCAACATCAAAATATGGTAGAATGGGTAGAATAATGTCTTCTGATCGTATAATAAATATTGTATTGAACTCACATGACTCGTATTTGGCATATGGCTCGAGAGGCCATATGCCTCAAGAGCCATATGCCAAATACTTGTCATGCTCGTTCAATACTAGCTATGTATAACATTCCATTCTATTCCACATATAGAATAGAATTCTATATTATATATCAAGCAATGGTATAGCATAGAGTCTTGCCCCGCAAGGCAACTGGTAAAGAATAGAGTAGATTCCTAGTTAGTACATTTGTGAGATCAGAGCGTAACATGTCATGACCAGTTCAATATTTATAATCTAATTAATGTGAAAAGTCCCCGCCCTATAAGGAGCACCCAGATTACCCTGTAAGGCACACAAGGGGTCCACAAGGAATTTATTCTGCATGGTAAGTAAACTCTTGACTCCTAAAACAGGCAACATGTTCCCATCAGCCTAGCAGCAACCTATGGTAATGCTAGAAAGTATGCGATCGTCTATAATTTGACATTTATCTTGGTGATGAAAAACACTATTTTGGAGTGGCCTAATAAGTTGTTTGTGCAACTAACACCCTCTGTCGTCATTGTGTAGCATTAACAGACCTGCGGCACATAATTACATCAGGACGAAGCCATGTGTAGGAGGTTACATCTGCCTACACTTGGTGAATCAGGTTATCACCGGTACAACATTAACAGGACAGGAGATCTGTGCAGGTGTGAGACCCTATATTGGTATACATGTTCCTGGGCGATAAACGCCCGAAGGACGACAACCGTGATGGACAGCAAACAATGGCCATTATTAGCGATATATCTTCATTGTACAAAGGTGGTAACTAGTCTTTCTGCACACATAGAGCTCCAGGCCACAGCCTTATTGTCTGGGCAGAAATAAGTACTATAGGGCGAACATTAAACATGATATGCCAGGATTAGTGATATACCATCTAATGTTTTTCACCCCACACTGATGCTTTGTTAGGGTGATACAGTGCTAGTAGCCCTGTTAAGGCCAAATCCCACACCGCGAAAAACGTGCCAATATCCTTGTGATTTAGTTATGCAGTGATCCTTAGCCGATATTGGAGGGGTAATATCGTCTAATGAAGGCCTATAACAGCTAAGGAGCCCTGTCACAGACTTGCCTTTTGTGCAGTGGTAAACATCAAAACGTTTAAATATTTTTTGTCATAGACCATTGAAATCTCTGTGAATTAGTTGATTGTCAGTTTTTCCCAGCCAAAGTGTGGAATTCATAGAGATTTACTGCCCAATAACAGCAAAGGAATCAAAATCGCAGAGGTCTATTGTCCAATAAGGCCAAATCCCACTACGTGAAAAATGGGTCTGAAATGTCTGTGATTCTGGATATCGGCAACATTGAACTCTTGCCAATTTCCTAAATCATGAGGGTACTCACTGCACCTCTTACCACTCCAAATCCGACTATAGCTGATAGTAGCAGGGGAATCTCTGTGATTTTCATTACTGCACAGATGAGTTGCTAGAATGATTCACAGAGATAGAGTATTTGATATTAAAATCACAGTTGTCTCTGACTATTTTCTGTGGTTTGCAATGGTCTCCTGCATAGCATAAACAAATGTAGCTTGCATAAATCACAAGCAGAACCCCATTATGACTGTAGTATGTGGAACTTGGCTCCTGATTTATCAAAGACAAACCTCTTCTGATTTCCTAGAGACTGTTGTTTTCCTCTAAATCACAGGGATTTTGAGTCTATCACAGAGATTTCAGGCCCTTTGTGAAGAAGATATCAAAAACTTTTGAGGTACTCTACTCCCTAAATACCAGCACTTTGACAGGGATTCTTAGCCTTTATAGGTCTTCCCTAGACAATATTACCACCCCAATATTGACTAAGCACCCACATATCCTATTTCACAACGATTTCCCGACCATTTTCACGTTGTGGGATTTGGCCTATATAGGCAATAAAATCAAAATCAGAGAGATACATTGTCCAATACTGTTGACTCCCAGTAGGATTTGGGTATTGTAAAGCAGAGTAGCTAACTTTGTGATATACAATAACTGTAAAACTTTAGGTATGCTGATTTTTCAATTCACAGGGACTTTAGACTCATTTTTCACGTAGTGGGATTTGGCCTTTACATACAATTTTGAGTACAGAATGTGCCAACAGCTAGGGCGAGGAATAGACCACCATTGCTTGTGGTTGGGAGTGCATCAATCCCTTGGGGTCAGCATGGCGCACGAATAAATCATTGCCCATTTACTCAGGTGACCTGGGTTCATGAAGCACCGTAATAGCTTGCATATAAGGCACATCTATCCAATGTTGTTAAAACAAAAGGTATAAATACCATGTGGCGCACAATAATATATAAAACTGCGGGGTCACACTACTTCACCTTTGTATGGAAACACATGGTAGGGTCTACACAAGGACTGCCTGTATCAGCAAACTTCACACATAGTGAGACCTCAGAAATATGCCACAACCCTTTCATATTGCTGTATTGCGTCCGTCCCATAGGGGTGATATCTGGGAGGCACCAGAAGCAACCGATAGCTCCCAATCAACATGTAGGAATCATTTGGGAGTTAAATAATATATCGGTTCCACATTGGTTGAAATTGCTACATTGAAAGAGGCAAATTGGATTAAATCATCATGTCCCCTCTAGGAGGTTGACAATGTGATTTGTCGTTGGGAAAGCACCGTTTAGATGATTATATTAAACGGTTTCCATGGCTCTGCCTCTTATGACAGGGTATGGTTGTGGGTGTTCCGAACTTTGAGCAGAGTTAGCTGATTACACACTTTCTCCCTCCTAATGTCACCAAGGAATACCTTTTCCAACCAGAAGAAAAAAAAGGAATGTCGACCAAAGATGGATGGCAATGGGCGAGTCCGTCTGCTAGGTGTGACAGCAGGTGTTTGTGAATAATAAGCAGAAGTAGGAATGGAAACCTGTGCTGATCCATCTAAAAGGGTGTTGCATGTTCATCATTAGGACTGGTGAGAAGCTCCGAGAGTAATGAACGTGTATGATGCAATAGTGATGAGTAGGTGCATATAGAGGCTCATTTACACAGACACGTGGTACTACTTCTATAATACTGTGTAGTCTCCTCATACTAATGATTGGCCTAGCACATACATAAAACTCCCTCTACTACTGCCCCTTTACTACTGCAAGGCACATACATAAAACTCCCTCTACTACTACCCCTTTACTACTGCACGGCACATACATAAAACTCCCTCTACTACTGCCCCTTTACTACTGCACGGCATATACATAAAACTCCCTCTACTACTACCCCTTTACTACTGCACAGCACATACATAAAACTCCCTCTACTACTGCCCCTTTACCACTGCAAGGCACATACATAAAACTCCCTCTACTACTTCCCCTTTACTACTGCACGGCACATACATAAAACTCCCTCTACTACTGCCCCTTTACTACTGCACGGCATATACATAAAACTCCCTCTACTACTACCCCTTTACTACTGCACGGCACATACATAAAACTCCCTCTACTACTGCCCCTTTACTACTGCAAGGTACATACATAAAACTCCCTCTACTACTGCCCCTTTACTACTGCAAGGCACATACATAAAACTCCCTCTACTACTGCCCCTTTACTACTGCACGGCACATACATAAAACTCCCTCTACTACTGCCCCTTTACTACTGCATGGCACATACATAAAACTCCCTCTGCTACTGCCCCTTTACTACTGCACGGCACATACATAAAACTCCCTCTACTACTGCCCCTTTACTACTGCACGGCACATACATAAAACTACCTCTACTACTGCCCCTTTACTACTGCAGGGCACATACATAAAACTCCCTCTACTACTGCCCCTTTACTACTGCACAGCACATACATAAAACTCCCTCTACTACTGCCCCTTTACTACTGCACGGCACATACATAAAACTACCTCTACTACTGCCCCTTTACTACTGCATGGCACATACATAAAACTCCCTCTGCTACTGCCCCTTTACTACTGCAGGGCACATACATAAAACTCCCTCTACTACTGCCCCTTTACTACTGCACGGCACATACATAAAACTCCCTCTGCTACTGCCCCTTTACTACTGCACGGCACATACATAAAACTCCCCCTACTACTGCCCCTTTACTACTGCACGGCATATACATAAAACTCCCTCTACTACTGCCCCTTTACTACTGCACAGCACATACATAAAACTCCCTCTACTACTGCCCCTTTACTACTGCAAGGCACATACATAAAACTCCCTCTACTACATGTACTGCCCCTTTACTACTGCACAGCATATACCTAAAACTCCCTCTACTACTGCCCCTTTACTACTGAACGGCACATACATAAAACTCCCTCTACTACTGCCCCTTTACTACTGCAAGGCACATACATAAAACTCCCTCTACTACTGCCCCTTTACTACTGCAAGGCACATACATAAAACTCCCTCTACTACATGTACTGCCCCTTTACTACTGCACGGCATATACCTAAAACTCCCTCCAATACTGCCCCTTTACTACTGCAAGGCACATACATAAAACTCCCTCTACTACTGCCCCTTTACTACTGCATGGCACATACATAAAACTCCCTCTGCTACTGCCCCTTTACTACTGCAAGGCACATACATAAAACTCCCTCTACTACTGCCCCTTTACTACTGCATGGCACAAACATAAAACTCCCTCTGCTACTGCCCCTTTACTACTGCACGGCACATACATAAAACTCCCTCTACTACATGTACTGCCCCTTTACTACTGCACGGCATATACATAAAACTCCCTCTACTACTGCCCCTTTACTACTGCACAGCACATACATAAAACTCCCTCTACTACTGCCCCTTTACTACTGCACAGCACATACATAAAACTACCTCTACTACTGCCCCTTTACTACTACAAGGCACATACATAAAACTCCCTCTACTACTGCCCCTTTACTACTGCAAGGCACATACATAAAACTACCTCTACTACTGCCCCTTTACTACTACAAGGCACATACATAAAACTCCCTCTACTACTTCCCCTTTACTACTGCAAGGCACATACATAAAACTCCCTCTACTACTGCCCCTTTACTACTGCATGGCACAAACATAAAACTCCCTCTGCTACTGCCCCTTTACTACTGCACGGCACATACATAAAACTCCCTCTACTACATGTACTGCCCCTTTACTACTGCACGGCATATACATAAAACTCCCTCTACTACTGCCCCTTTACTACTGCAAGGTACATACATAAAACTCCCTCTACTACTACCCCTTTACTACTGCACGGCACATACATAAAACTCCCTCTACTACATGTACTGCACTTTACTACTGCACGGCACATACATAAAACTACCTCTACTACTGCCCCTTTACTACTACAAGGCACATACATAAAACTCCCTCTACTACTACCCCTTTACTACTGCACGGCACATACATAAAACTCCCTCTACTACTGCCCCTTTACTACTGCACGGCACATACATAAAACTCCCTCTGCTACTGCCCCTTTACTACTGCACGGCACATACATAAAACTCCCTCTACTACTGCCCCTTTACTACTACAAGGCACATACATAAAACTCCCTCTACTACTGCCCCTTTACTACTGCAAGGCACATACATAAAACTCCCTCTACTACTGCCCCTTTACTACTGCAAGGCACATACATAAAACTCCCTCTACTACATGTACTGCCCCTTTACTACTGCACGGCATATACCTAAAACTCCCTCTACTACTGCCCCTTTACTACTGAATAGCACATACATAAAACTCCCTCTACTACTGCTAATGTAGGTCTGACAGTCAGACAAGATCTGCCGGGCACATTTAGCCAGTGTCTGGCATTTTGTTGTATATTTAGCTCCCATTGACAACGAACTACAGAATGAGAATCCATCTATCATGAATTCACTTAGTCATGAGAAAATTATCAGAGGAGGGTATAGGGATGCTTCAACCTCACACA